>KK119397.1:1120-24141 GCA_000611955.2 Stegodyphus mimosarum
AAACTCTGCTGGCCAGCATAAAAATACACAGGAATTTAATGAATCACCGAGCATGGTGTCTTTACCAATATTGATAGAGATTACTTAGTTCAAGAAATTTCTTAATTTACTCAGGTAAAAATTACATACATCAATTTAGCAATCCCTTAGGCAGTTAGAAAATATTACATACTCAAGTAGACCCGTTGGAGAAAAATGACTGCAGTTATTCCTACATTCAATTACTCAATTAAAGGTAAAGTAGAATTTAAATTTTTAATCGTTCCTTAATTTTGCAAAAGTTAAAGTTAATTCTCAACCAAAAGTAGTAACAACTTAAAGTAAAAAGGTAAAATTTAGATAAGTTAACAAATTTAATATCCTGTCTTAATTCATTATATATAAATTTTAAATTTCAAACCAAGTTAAGGTTAAAAGTCCTAAATAGAGTAATAGTGCAGCAGTTGCTTAAATAAACAGCCTGGATTTAAGATCCAGCAGAAAAACATTTGACTAAAAGTTAAATAGAATTTTATTGGAAATTAAATACACATACAATTACTCCTTACTTTAAGAATTCATTACTGGAAAATTTTTCTTCAATTAATCAAATCTCTTAAAAATTTTAATTAGCCATATTACTTAGGAAAACATGTTCACGGAATTTAGGTTGCAAGCTGTACTAAATTTCAGGTGAAATTAACAATCAAAAGGTGAACTCACTTGAAGGGAAGAAATTTAAAACTTAATTGAGCCTTGCTAGTTTATCAGATGGAACAATCTCCAGACACCCGAAAGCTGTCCCTTGGGCATGATTTCAACCCGCACAGAGATGATGTTAGCAGTCCTGAAGGATGTAGGACGCTGAAGTAAAGCATAGATGTTCCCAGTAGGAAGATGAAGAAAAAGCATAGACGTTTCGAAGCGAGAAAACTAGACCTATAGACCGATGTGAAGAAGGTGGAAACTTGTAATATACTGAACTAGACCCATTCAGGCGAGTTGATGGTAATACTCGGATCTAAGTGACCGATCCGGAAGAACCCGGATATCTGGATTCAAGTTGCATCCACTACGGTGTCAACGCATTGATTCGAAGAGAAAAACCAACATTCTCGACTCCTGCACGGGGATGGTAAAGTGCGGAGGAGTATACTTCAAGTGATTTTTTTAGTTGTACATCTTTATCTTATTTCCCATCTCCGGCTCTTCCAGAGGAAGAAAAAATGAAGTCTCCTTACAGCTGCGAATCCAAGGCAAAAAGAGGGCTGAGCATGGCCTTGCATGACGATTTTATAATTGATTCAATAACATAAGTAATACAACTCGTGAAGAAAAATTTAGAATAAGCATAAATTAATGCATATAATTTACTCACTCAATAATTAATTAACAAATAACTGCAATTAACTACACATTAATCCATACTTCAAAACTAACTAAAATCACTACATAACACAATGTTCCTGTTCCTATGACGATGCTCAATTATGATGATATGATGAGTCTTGCACTTATGATGACGAAAGTTTAATATGACAAGTGAGGAATGCAATTTATAAGAGACCTTGTCATATAAGATCATTATCATCATTCTCATATAAGATATATTCCTCCTTCTTTCAGCATGGTAAACGGTGGTGGTGTAACGGCGCGTATTCGAGAGGTCCAGGATATATCCTCGATTTTTCTGATTAAATTTGAAACATAAATATCTCACGCTTAGCAGAATGGCAACACGAAACTTTTAGATTAATGAGTTTTTAATAGCAGTTATAAATAATTAGCATAAATATGTACATAAACTTAAGTCTACAGGTCGCTCTTTTAGAGAAATTTTATGTAAACAGTGACCTTCCAAATTTTTTGAAGCTCGAATGTGCCAAGTTTCATCAAGATGGATGTAAACCTGTGATTTTTTAAAGACAAACGCACAGACACATTTCTTTATTCATATAGATCAGGGCTTCTTAAACTTTTTTATATAGCGACCCCCTTCAAGCTTAGGAAATTTTAAACGACCCCCTCCTCCATATAATGAAATATATATTAACCGTAGATGTAGATGTAATATCGCACTATTTTACAATGTAAATAAAATAAGGATTAAAGAATACGTGCCCATTCTTTTCGCATATATATAATTGGAAACGTTGACGGGATATCGGTCGTAATAAAACACAATAAATAGAATGACATAAAACTATATATATATTTATTCAATAGAAAAAATAAACTTTTGTAACAATTTTTTTATAAGAAAACATAAAACTATATCTATATATTCAATAGAAAAAATAAACTTTTGTAACAATTTTTTTAATAAAAACATATTATTAACATCAAACAATATTAATGTGACGGATGTGATTGTTTATTTTTACACAAATAATTAAATCTAGGCTCAATTTGAGTTAGTGCAGATCGTAATAAATTTTCAACGTTTATTAAAGTTGAACGGTATTTTGATTTTATGTAAGTTAATGTGGAAAAGGCTGATTCACATAAATATGTTGTACAAAATGGCAGTAATTTGTTCATTGCCATTTCCGATAGTAGGGGATATTCTGATTTGATTTCTATCCAAAATTCATGCACAGGCACTTGAGAAAATCTGAGTCGCAAGGTAGTATCACTTGTTAATTCTGCAAATTCTTCTTGTGCTTTTAAGTTTAGAAAATTAATTTCTTCCATTTCAATTGAAAATGGATTGCAAATCCATTGTTGTGTATCGATATCATTGGGAAAATACCTATGCATGTAAACTTCCATATCCTTCAAATGATTAACTATAATTTTTGTTATAGGAGTATCTTTTTTTGAAATATTGTTACTAATTATATACTCGTCAGTAAATGGAAACATTTCGAGCGATCCACTTTCCACTCTGTTCTTCCATATAAGAATTTTTTTAACAAAGGCCTCAAGTTTATTTTTTAACATAAACATATTAACGCAGACTCCCTGCATTGATAAAATCATATCATTGATTTTATCAAAAATATCTGCCAAATAGCATAGCTTGAGAAGCCATAAATTATCGTGAAAATAATCGGCCAAATTAGAATTTTGCTCTGTTAGAAATATAAGAACTTCATCTTTTAAAGTTAATAATCGTTTCAAACTTCGACCTCTTGATAGCCACCTAACTTCAGCATGTAGCAATAAACTTGTATAATCCGAATCCATATCAATGCACAAATTTTTAAACAATCGACTATTAAGTGCTCGACTTTTAATAAAGTTAATGATTTTGACTGCATCAAAAAACACAGTGTTTAATTCTGGTGCAATTTTTTTAACAACAAGTGCCTCTCGGTGAATCATACAATGTGTAAATGTAATATGATCATTTCCAGCTTTAACAAATGCTGTAAAACCAAGATCTTGTCCGGTCATTGCTGCAGCACCGTCCGTGCACACACCAACACAATTTTTCCAATTTAATCCTTCTTTTTCAAAAAACTCATTTACTTTTTTATATATATCTTTTCCACGAGTATGACCTTCCAGAGGACGACAAAACAGTATATCTTCATGAATGCTTCCCTCATAAATATATCTTACAAAAAGTAACAACTGTGCCATTTTTGAAATGTCTGTCGACTCGTCCAGTTGTATTGCAAACTTTGAGCTGTCTTTAAGCCTCATAAGAAGCTGTTGAAATTGATCATTGCTAATGTCTGAAATTCTTTTGGACACAGTGTCATTTGATAATGGAATTTTACTAATTTCAGCAGCATACTGTTTTCCATGAACAATTTCAGACATTCTTATAGCTGCAGGTAGTAAAAGTTGCTCTCCAATAGTAAAAGGCTTTTTCGTTTTTGCTATCAAATACGAAACTTCATACGATGCCAATAGATATTTATCATTCAAAGTAACATACTTCTCCAAAGTGTCCTTTTCTTTATTTGATGTTTGCAAAAGACGCTCAAAATATTCTATTGGCTTTTTTGATAACGTTGCATGTTTAGTATTCAAATGTCGTTGCAGTTTTGACGGTTTCATGCTTTCTGCAGCCAAAACTTCTTTGCAAATTAAGCACACTGGTAGTTCTTCATTGTTGTGAGAAGAGCATGTGAAGCCATACTGCAAATATGATTCGTCATATTTTCTTTTTTTTGTTTTGCTAGAAGTCGGATTTGAAGCACTGCAACTTGGTTGTGACGGCGTGGCAGACTTATTAGTTGGAATTTTAATTAGCCATTTATCCATGATGGTTAAATAATAATAAATAATTAAACAAAATGTAGTTGAACTTTAACGTAATAATTAAAAACACCAACTGAAAATTACACAGTAAATACACACATGTCACTACGAAGACAAAGCTGAGTCCAAACTGAAGTACAAACAGAAAAATAACTACACTCGAATCTTTACCAGTGCAATGACAACAAATTACGATCAGATCAACCCCGACGCATGGCGTGTTCAAAGTGTGCAGCGCACAAAGGCACCGTATCACAAAGACGCCGAAAAAGAAGCTTTCATTTAATTTTTTTTATTATTCTTTTATAAAAATAATATGCCGATTCGCCTAGCCTAGCTTGATTATGCTTCCGTATTGTATGTGTAAGCTGTAAGGCGACGCGGCGTCTGGGTACTTAAGTTATCTTGCAAACACTGACGCCGGCGGCCAGACATCAATGTCGAACGTTCAGTTGAAAATCGAGGAGCGCGTTGTATTTATTATTTTAAATGCTACTTCCATATTTTCATTTATAGGCCCTACATAACAGTTTTGCATTGCCACTTTTTTCAAAAAATAGTTATAATAAAACTACAATAGTATTTTGTATGATTTTTATTTGTATTTATATTTGTACGTAGTGTGTATACTAATTTTAAAATTTTATTTATAATGATTGAAAAGTATCAGATCTTTGCGATCCCCTTTCAGTAGTCTCGCGACCCCCCTGGGGGTCGCGACCCACAGTTTAAGAAGCCCTGATATAGATGAAGAAAACTCATAAATGTCTTTAACAGACAGAAGGGAGCACTTAGCGCTGTTTGAACATTTTCTGTTTAGATAGTTTTCCAGAATACTTAAAGTTATAATTATTTTTGCTCTGACACATCTAATTACTTACAAAATTAAGTAAATTTAAGACCATTTTCCAGTTTTCCCAAGAGAGAAAAATTGTAAGTAAAAGTAAATAAGTGCTACTCTGAAACGTAATAGAACAGTGTTAAATTGAGCTTATTGTGCATACAGTATGCATTTATTATAGAGTATGCATAAAGTATGCATTTTTTCATTAATTCTTGATGCTTAAGTATTTCTGGTGTATTTTAAAAAATGTTCCTTTAAATACAAAGTATGAAAATAGCATTTAACTCTCTCTCTCTCTCTATATATATATATATATATGAATTCAATTAAAAGTGAAATTTAATTAAATAAAGTGTGATACAAAATAAATCACAAGACAAAATCTATGTAACTTAAGATTTAATGAAAGAAAAGCAGAGCTGAAATCGTAAAATAAAAGCGTGTGAAAGGAATATCACAGAATGTGCAAACTCAGTACGCATACACTTCTCTGTTTGAAATTCATATAGTTATCTCAAGGAAATGAAAGATTTCGAGCATCTTTAGGAAACTGAACTATGTGATCACATAAAAATAGAATCACCGTGTTCTTTACAAAGCAGAGAAAAGCATTTTGTTCTGATTTCATAACATAATTCAATAATAATTCAAAATAATAATGTAATATCTCTTTGCATAGTTTGTACTAAGCACAAACTGAAACATAACCAAAACCATTAACAAATTTAAAAGGAATTTGCATTAATTCATCACTGATGGGAATTATTTCATAGGTTTATGAAATTCCGTCTCCTCTTTTACGAAACTATGCAATTTATGTGCATTTGAACAGGCATAGTATCTTCGTACACTCAGTGAGGTATATAATGAATTATATATTTAAAAACTAATATATATCCTTCTAATGGTTGTCATAATCAAATGACGAGGATATTGGTGCGCAATATTGTAATAGCTCAAGATAAATAAAAAAGTTTAATCGACTTTTAGAAAATACCTTAATGACATGATATGTATATTACAACATCCATCTCTTTATTCATATATCTT
This sequence comes from Stegodyphus mimosarum, assembly GCA_000611955.2. Lineage (NCBI taxonomy): Eukaryota > Metazoa > Arthropoda > Arachnida > Araneae > Eresidae > Stegodyphus > Stegodyphus mimosarum. Next base: position 7,209 of record KK119397.1, read on the forward strand.
GCTTTTTGTATATATATTGTAGTACATTGGGGGTTCCCGGCATTATTCGTTCCAAAAATATGCTCGCATTTCAAGTCATTTGTTTATCATTATTTTATTTATTCGGCGAAATTTCGCACTGAAAATAATGAAAACTCAGCTGGTTAATTCCTCAAGCTAAAAACGACCATACAGAATGATAAATACAATCTTAACGAAAATACATACGCAATGTATTTCGAATTTACCTTTGGGTCGTGGCTAATTATCTAAATCACTGCTATCAAATGTATTACTGTAGTCTTCATTTTCAGCAATTTAATAACTAAAAGAAGAACTGTCCAAAGACAGTTCTCGTTTTAGGGGTTTCGCCAAAGTGTGGCTAGATCGTTTCGTCAATTTCACTACTACGTATGTATTTGTTTAGATACGTTTTTCATCAAAAGTTAGCAGTCTTTCCTACATTCATTATTTTATTAATTTCATTTGAAGAGAGGATTTCTCTTCAAATAGTTACCTCCTTATGTTCCTGAAACGAGATGTCTTACATAACGTCGCTGCTATTCGCAATTACAGATCTATCACATCTTCGGTGGTCTACGCCCGCCCAGATCCACCAACCAGTTCTCGAATATTGTTTTCTTTCATCTCCGGTTCATGGCTTTCAGAAAGAACATAATTGCATCAATAACCTAGGACAGTTTTTTATCAGTAAATCTCTAAAAGTCTTCACAGTTTTCTCCAAGTAAGATTGAGAAATGATTAGTAATTAATATTAATTATTCTTATTCAGAAATTGATACGCATTTCTTTCTAGACTACATTTCGAATTTTATGGATGATTTTCATGCTGTTCACGATATGTGTCTGATTTTCTAAAACTCTCGGAATTAAGGTTCGTTTTTCAATCATCTGGAAATATCTCTGAAAAAGTGATTTGGTATAAAGCGTTTTAAATTTAGATTTAACTTGGTGACCCATTGCCTATCAGAATAGAATCGTTTTGGAGAACGACTCTTGACCTTAATGAATTCACATTTCTCCATTTTTTCCTGTGGGGGTTAACAAATAGCTATTGCCTGTAAATAGTAAGATGTTAAATGGCAGATTCCATTTTAAATGTACTTGTTATCTTGTTGACCCATTCAGTGAACAAAATACGATTGACCCAAATTTTTCTGTCTGGCTTTTTCATAATGTTTAAGTTGTTGTTCTTGATTTTGCATGTAATGAAAGTTTGTGTATGCTCAAGCTGTTGCAGACAAATCAAATATTCTTTTTTCCAGCGATTGGCTCTAGAACATAGCAAGAGGGTGCAAAGTCTTTGTTGGCTTGTGACCGAGAATTAAACCACCTTCTCTATTAACATGCATCCTATTTAGCGTCTTTTTTAAAATTAATTCCCGTCTCCTCGCAGTTAAAAATTTGCTCAGACGAGTAAGACTCGAAACCTCATGACTTTTTGGAACTCGGCAGCTACTGCATCTCTTAACGTCTAAATCATCTCTTAACGTCTAAATTCGCAACCCACCTTGCTTCACAGAACTATGGATGTCCTTTCTTTGGATGGATTTACTGAACCATCCCCTATTTTTTTTCCTCGAAGCCTTGAATTTTCTGTTCACGTAGTTGCTAGTAACATACGGAGCAGAATGCTTTAGCTTTTTTGCAGATATTCGGTTACAGTATCATTTACTAATTGCTTCCTGCTTATGCAGAAGAACAGTAACTTTTCAACATCTTCTAGAACACGTTGAATTGTTTTGATCTAGTCCCCCTCGTTGCTTCTTTTATTTATTGTCTTCCCACTGCTGTGGTTTTCAAACTTCTTCTTACAGACGTGTTTCCCAAAACAGTTACAACAAAGCAATCACTACACCTAAAATCATTAAAAAGAAACAAAAGACGGTTCGTACGCATAAATGTTTTCACAATGGCATAGTAAACATATAGTTACAACACTATGTAAGGCAAGTTTCCTAAGACCAAGCGTGGAAAACAATTATCTACAATCTTGCAGCAAAAGAAAAAAAACTATACATATGTGCTGTGATCTTTTGGTGCTCAGTAGTATTTCTCGCATCGGAAGGCACAGATGGTTTATTATTAAGTTAAAATTGATAAAAAATTTTGCTTTTTTATAAAACACTTGTAAGCCAATTTACTCGCAATGCAGCTTTTTACAGGCCGCTAATCAAATGGCACTCGAATAAGAATGAGAAGTTTAGTTTTTGATATAACTTTAATGAATGAACTACTTGTAGTTTATACAAAAACAAATCACAAATCGCAAACTTACGTTAGTGACATATCCATATAGAAGCATCTAATAATAATACGATAACATACTTCAATTAAAAATAAATATTAAAACAGCTTTAAATCGGCTACATTCTAGGGACCAAATTCCATGGCGGCAACAACTACGCGAAAATGTGTTGGAAAAGCAGGGTAATGAATATGTGTATCAATTATGACAGGCGTGAGAATGAACAGGAACCGATCCTACTAGGTTCGTTTGTGATACAAAGGCAGAAGTGAAAGCTTGGTTTTAAGCTTTCCGAAGTCACCAGTCTTAGTTTCGACTGTGGCTGGGCGAACTAATCCGTCTTTGGCAGCATGGACGTCAATGACACGCTCTAAAGACCAGGTTGAAGGCGGGGATTCATCTTTAATTACAAGAACCACGGTATCGATCTTCATGTTGGGGTTGGCATGCTTTGATATGTATCGCTGCAGAGATATCAGATCCACGTCAAAGGTTCTGAATAAGTTCTCACCTGCAACACAATTCCAACCGGGTAGATGTGTTTCTGGCACATAAGTTAAAGTATCACCTGCAATAAAATGAGATGGGGTTAAAATATCAAGTCAATATCAGAATCACTTACTTAAGTAAGTTGAAGAATTCGAAAATTTGAAAGAATTCAAAATAGCTTCGATCTGGGCATGTAGCGAAAAAAAATCTCCTTTAAATAGTCTTCTTGATCACTTGAGGCTCGGTATTATTTCTCATATTGTAAGATACAGATTGTTTATCAAGTTAAAATTTATTAACTATTTTGCTTATCTCGCAAAATGTTTAATCAAGTTACTCGCAATCCAGGGTTTTAATCTGTGTCATAATGTTATGCATGCATTGTGATTAATGGATGCGTTAAAGGCGTAACACACATTGAAAAGATATAAATGTCAGTCTGATTTCTAGAAGATGCTAGCTAAATAGAAGAAAGCAAAAGAAATGCACTCATATGCAATACTAACAATTCTCGGCAAATTAATGGATTTTGCAATAGCAACTCTATTTAGATATTCGACGAAAGCAGATTGATATTTCGAGGTATTTATGATAATAAATCTTACAGATATATACAGCTATACCTTAAGGCTTGGAAATACAAGTCCTATATATTTAATATACATGTATACATATATATGTGTATACTTTGAAAAGAAAACAATAGGATGATCTTTAATTAGGGCAATTTAATCAAGCTTGTTAATATTACGCTTAGCAGACAGATGTTTTTAATAAACTTGCATTCCTTACACCCTTTTAATAAACTTACAGGTATGAAGGTAATACTGTGAAAAATTTGTTTCATATTTATGCCTGTACAAGAATTTTCTAAATCGTTTTCAAAGCATAATAACAGCCTGTGTTAATAAAGATGATTTTCCTCAGGAAACTCTATTGCGATTATCTCAAAAATTCCTTACATTTCTGCTCTTCACACTGATTTAAGCGATAAAATTTATACTCGAATTTGAAATGCTTGCCTGTATTTGGAGAAATTTTGATAAGTTTCGAATATTAGCCTTAGTTGGTTATGCTGATTACACCATCTTGCCCAAAACCATCTCTTCTTCGCGTTTTATTAGCGAGGTTTGAGGTGTTATCTCGTTTCGAAATATCATATTCCTTAACAAGCTTCGAAATGTATATCGACACAGCTGAGGCTGATTATTCTCAGACACTCGTCGCTATTGATTTCCATATTTTAATTGGTTTGGCTACAAGAATAAGAAAACCAAATTCTGCATCACCGGCCATCTTTGGTCATTAAACCCGAAGTTTGTGTTATTTGCGTGATTTTACTACTAAGACAGAATTTCGGTAATTTACACTAGCCGAATAAATTGAGAAAATCTGAAGAAATGCTTGAAAACAATTTGAATTTTAGTCTGGTTTAGATTATACATCATTCAGTAAAATACGAGTAGTATTATTTTGTCGCTAATATTTAAAATAAATACGTGATTCTCAATAATTTATCAATGCATTCTGCTAGTAAAATATCAAATAAGAATGTACATACATAAAATAATCCTTCCATCCTATACGAATTTAGAATATAAATTTCTCTATAATATTAATGAAAATCGTCTAACATGATTTGAAGTAAGTTAATTAAAAATTATTCTTTAGAAAATGGAAACATTTTATTTTCTTGCACTTTTTTTGAGAACTATTTTATGAAAATTGCAAAGTTTGTGACATGTAGAGAGACTATATGTTCAACGTTACACTTTCCGTTATTTATGTACTAAGAGGGCTTTTAACAAAGTTTATAAAAATCCATTATTAAGCAAAATCACAACTTCATTTGTAGAAAAAGTAGTATTTTATATATGTTTTTATGTGCATTTGATCAATGCTTTGCAAAATATTGAGCATCGAACGTTGAATTCATGTATAAAGCAGAATAGTGAAATTTTTTACTTAATAGTAGGGAGCACTTAGAATTTCTCCATTTCCGTCTCTGTTGAAACAGTTCAATAAATTAAAATAAATACTTTAGAAATAATACTAAAGTTACTTAAAAATGCAACTCACTTTAGGACATATGTCCTTTACTGAAATATTCAGATAGTGCATATAGAAGATTTATTTTGTTGTCCACTCACAGAGCTCTGCTGTATGCAAAATAAATGAGATTGTGATCTGATTTAAAGAGATATGCGGTTTAATAAATTTCATATCTACGCTGCGAGAAGACATCAATTATCTTTATATTTTCTGTATTAAATGCTTTTCCTTAATTTTACATTTACTAAACGCAAATGCAGATTGCTTTTCGAGAACTTTCTTTACATACAGTCCTTCAGCTTTTTGAAAACTTTTTAAGTGGTGCTTGGTATACTTTTGAAGAGACGTATGCAAAGGCTATTATTCAAAACCAAAATTTGCAGAAATACTCCGAGAAAAATCCTTGTCCATTCAATTAATGTATTTGTAATAGAACTGAACTCATTTGGTGGCCATTTACACCTGGTAAGTGGTAAGGTGTGTATTTGCCTTTGTGGTAATGTGTGCATTTTCTAGGTGTTAAGTTTATCTTGTCGCAGAATCTTGACTTTAGTAATAAAGCTGATGTTTGGGATAAGTATGTGGTAGTGGAGTATATTTAATTGAGGAATATATTGAATATATTAAAATGGAATGTTGTTGCTGGTGTTACTGGCAAATATCTGTGCGAGCTCGTCGCTGATTTTCTTGCTAATGTCAACAATAAGGTTTTTTTGTCTGAAGGAGATAACGTGGTGTCGCCACAAGATTGATAAGTCATTTCAGTAAGATTCATAAGTTATTATTTTTTATTTGATGTTGCTGATGGTGCCGTACAGGAGAGACAGACTCAGTGCAAATGCGCTGACAGTTTATGTTTCCTGCAACGATATATTAGTGAGCATGACATTTGCTTCTGCTTATAAAATACAATTTGAAGAGACTGTAACACCTGCTGTGTGTTCCAAGTAGCTTAACTCTATCAATACAGCATCAAGAAGATATTATATCTATTCTGGGAGGTAAAGTCCTACCATCAGAGTACCTAACCATGAAACAAAGAGACATAGTAAAACACTTTATATTAAATAATTAAAACACTTTATATTTTTCACATAATTAAACATAATTAAAACACTTTATATTTTTTGCCACTTGTGAATGTTGTGCAGCGAAATTAATCTAACTAATATATTCATTCATTTATATTCTAAATTATGCTATACAATGTGTATTTTATTTAATTTCAGTGCTAATTTCTTTTACCTTTAGTTAGAGTTTTTACTTAAGATAGTAAGTCTGTAACTTAAGTTTTCGTAGCGCGATTGGCAGCAGACAATGGGGATGGGGTGTGTTTTTCATGTTATTATCTGCAGTTTAAAATACTTAACTTGAGTTTATATAATTATAATTATACTAGAAGAAACAAAAAGATTTGCTTTTAATTTAAAATTACTTTCAAGTTGATAACTTAATTAGTTTGAAGTATGCTCATTTAATTAATAAATTTTTGTACCTTTCGTAGGATTTCGTGTGATTGCTACCTTTTCATTTTTTAAGCTGCTTTTGTGTGATTTATAGCGAAGGTTGTGCTTCCGGCAGAGTTCTAGGTTTTTTGGCGAGTTTCTGGCGATAATAAGGAAAGGTTTTGAATTGACGCTTTGAAAAATAAGAATTTTAATACAGTTTTCTTCGGGGCGTTTTTGTCAGGAATTGTCAGCCTTTTGAGAGAGTTTTGGCGCCGTTAGTAAACGTCTGTACCAAAAAGCTGGTGCACGCGATTTTTCGGCCTCTTCTTCGTCTTTCTTGAACTCGCTTGATTCCCGATATTAGTGGGGTGCAGATTGAGGTCGAGGAGCAATTTCATGCTCGCCCTTTGAATACTCTTGCCTTCCCTTGCCCTCCTGTGAATGATGTGCTGCGGAATAGCAATGAGGAGCCTAAATTTGGTTCCGTCGAGATATGGATGAAATCCCCTCGACGTACTTTCCTAGGCAGTCGAAGGAAGTTTTATTGTTTTATTGTGCCATCAGCTAAACATATGCTTCATTATCCTGGGGCTGCTCGGTCCTCTATATCTTGGTGGTTCATCAAGACCACCGCCTAACCTTTTCCTCTTGGATTTATCTCAGATGTAGCCAGATTCATCTTTTGTCGCACCTATGTTCGTGAAACTGTGTATGTTGCAGGAGGAGGCCATCAGCCATCTTTAGTGAATTTGTACGTCTCGCCAGCTGACCTGTTTGCATACGGTTTGCCGTGCCGAATAGATCCTTCCTCGCTTCTATTTAATGCTGCCACCTGTTGGTTTCAAGCTAAATGATACCTTCTTAGTGCACTTGATGAATCATTAAATTTAATTCAAGTAAATAATTCATTTAAAAATCAAGTTAGAAAGGTGTAAATTCATGTTTATTCTTTTAGCTCATGGCTGTTCTTAAAGTTTACAGTCAAAAATAATTTTTCTTTTGCTGAAAGAGTCGGGAGATGTAAGTTCATACTACTGTAAAATAATGTAATTAAATAATAAATTATTTTAATTTGGGTTATTAAATTTGATTGATTCTAATATCATTATGCTAAAATGTACAATATTTATTTTCTTTTTGACTCCCGGAAGCATAAATTTCTAAATGTTTCTAGTATGATGTCTTATTTTATGTACTGGTAAATTATACATGTCACTAACATCAGATATCATTGGGTTGTTCGGGTATTTAAGTTAATAAACACAGCGTACTTTAACTACTTTATTTTAATGTACTGCCATTAAAAGATATAGTTTATATTTGGTGTTCTGTAAAGGCACTAACATGACACGAATACAAAAATATACAAACGCAAATTTACCGAGCAAAGTGGACCTTGTTTGAAACTCAAAGCTTCGTTTCACGTTATAAATGCAACAATTTAAGTTTAATTTAACTAGAAACTTTAAGATGGCTTACGACGTGAGAGAATTTCAGAAACACACTTATCAAAACAGGGTTTAATCTTAGTTTACTGTACTCACAGCCAGACCAGAATTAACGTCACCAACAGACTTCGAATTAGCAAGGCAGTGGACAGCAGGGAAGTCTCGCGCTGTTACTCACAAAAATCTACACTTTGTAGCAAATCTCCTTGACACATAAATCTGCACAAATTTTGGGAAAAAGCGAACCTCTTGGCAAAAAGGAACAGAAAGGAAAGAGGCAATTAAAATTAACATTTCGCTAGTAAAACTTAAATATAAATGTTACAAGCTGATGTGTCCTTTCAGTTGGAATGTGGCACTATTGTCATGGTTAGGATTTATAATTCCGATTCCGATTGCTTCAGTGATGCTTAAGCTGTTCATGTACATTCATACTGTTGGCAGAGAAAAAAAATTCACTTAGGAAAAGGTTAATTGCGATCTTTGATGGCAGGTTTTCTTTGCTTTATTGTCAGCGGCAGGTCTGGGAAGCTGCGGCTGGTGATGATATCAAAGTTTTAAAGAGTGTTTCCGGCATTATAGATTATCAAAGTCTTTAGGTTTTATTACTTCGAGATCGGAATAAGAACGGCCACAGCTAGCGCTATGATAATATATATACCAATTTAGCTAAAATCGTACAAAGAATAAACATACTTTTCGTATGAAATAATGTAAATTTTTGCCACAAATGAATGATTAAGGCGTGCTACTGAAGTAGAAATCCACTCACTGCCATAAAAATGTGCGCACCAAGAAATAATTGTGGGATGGTAACAAAATTTGACATGACGGTACATGTCGGGTAGATATGCAAATGATTAGATATACAGCGTGATTGCGCATTGCGTAATGCCGCTAAACAGCTTTGAACTTCGTTCTTTTTGGAGTACAAAACAGTTAAACAGGGCTTGTTTGAGCGTACTTAATCTTATGCTAAGGAAACGCTGAGGTAGACATGCCGTTACTTCGCCATCGAAGCCAATATCAGCAGCTGTCAGAGTTCGAAAGGGGAAGAATCATCGGGATGATGGAAGCTCGGTGGTCAGCTTGGCAAGGAGCTCGTCAGGTAAGCCGTTCTGAGTTTACTGTGAGGAGGTGCTAGAACGAGGGGACCAAAGAGACGTCATTTACACGGCGACCAGACTCAGGACGTCCTCGACAAACCAGTCGCCGAGAAGACCGTCACATCATACGACACGCACGCGTAGAGCTAACTGCTCATTGGCCGCTATCCAGATACAGGCAGCAGCTTTATTTGGGGCCCCTGTGCCTTCCCGAACCATCGCAAGAATAGCTGATTGAAGGATAGCTGATATCGCGGCGCCCATTTCGTGCGCTCCCAATAACACCCATTCGCCGATGCCTCCATTTGGAGTGGTGTCGTGCACGACAGGACTGGACTTTAACGGAATGGAACCAGGTCGTCTTTAGCGACGAATCCTGATTCAATTTGACCAGTGATGACAATCGTGTTCGTGTGTGGATGCCCCTTGGTGAACGCCTCAATCATGCCTTCGTTTAACAGCGACACACCGTTCCCACAGTTGGTGTGATGATATGTGGTGCCATTCCTTACGATACATGGTCCCCTATTATTAATCCATGATACAGTGACAGGCCAGCGGTACGTCCATGGCATCCTTCAGCCATATGTGTTGCTACTCATGGCAAGGCACCCTGGAACCTGTTTTCAACAAGACAATGCTCGGCCATACACAGCGCGGATCTCACAAGACTGCTTCTGCCACATTAACACCCTTACCTGGCCTGCTCGATGCCCTGATTTGTCACCAGTCGAGCATATCTAGAATCCTTTGGGACGGCCTAAGAGATTGCTCGAACTAGGGGCGCATTTACAGCAACTGTGGAACACGATGTCTCAGGACGCCACACGACACTTGTGTGCCTCAATGCCAGCTCGTATCGCATGGTGCATTCGCGCTAGAAGTGCTCCAACAGAGTACTGAAACTTCCGTTCATGTGTACATATTTTTGCAATAAATGATCCTTTTTTCTTTGATTTTTTAATCATTTACTTATATCAAAGTAGAACTTACATATGTAAAATTTCGTGTCATTCGGACAGCACTTTCTTGGTGCGCAAATTTTTATGGCAATGAGTATATTTGGTATCCTAAACGCTTTTCTTGAAGAGAATAAAATTTCATGGAACAACTACATTGATATCTGTATAGATGGAGCAAAGGTCATGAGTAGCATAATAATTGGAGCGGTACAGCCTATTAGAAGTATTGCCCAAAACTGTTCTAGTAACCACTGCATGATACAAAGACGGACATTTAGGGCAAAAAAATATTCTCTGTAGATAATGTTGTCAAAATCCTTAACTTCATATAATCTCAGTCACTAATAATCGTTTATTCAAAATACTATGTAGGATATGGGGAAAGTACACACACATGCCTTCTTTTACGTACAGGAGACAGATGCTTATATCGAGGAAAGATACTAACTTGTATTTTTGAGCAAAGAAACAAGGAGCGAGCATTTGCTTTTAAAAGACAATTTCGAAATGAATAGTCACTAAAACTGTTCAAATGTGTCTATTTAAGCGACAGTTTTACAAAAATCAGTAAACTTAATTTATCTCTTGAGAGCAAAGAAGTAAATATATATTTCATAGTTGTATTATATCAATGTAGTACTTACTGTTCATGAATATTAATTATATAAATGTAGTACTTACTGCTCATGAAAAAAGTTTTGCTTTCAAGAAAAAGGACTTTGGACAATGTCTGCGTGCTCCGATTTTGATTGCTTCCCAACAATAACAAAGTTTTCTGAATAGGAAGATGTTGAAATAGGAAAGGCATTTATTAAAGAAAAATAATTCAGCAGTTGAAAAGTTTACATGAATTTTTCAGTATTTTCCGAATAAATCAGAACTGGAGCATAAACGCACAACTCGTACTTAGGAATCAGCCATTCACGTGTGACGATCTAACTTAACAATTATTGGCTCAAACTTCTCACTGGCATAACAATTTAAATGTCAGCAACTATAATGCAAAGAAGAAGAAGATTACAATCTTATATGAGTAAGCTATGCTTAGTAACGAGGCTTAGAGCGACAGAAACACGCTTTGTTTTAGAATCTAACAACCTTAGCTTAAATACTTAATGAAATTTGCATTCTGGCGAGGAAAGAGAAGAGAGAAATAACGGTAAAGATCCGAAACATAAGATAACTGTTTAATGAAAAATGATATTAAACCTTACAAGTTAAATTCGATAAGAGAAACTGAAAATATTTTCTGAGTAATAATTTGTTTATTAGCTATGCCGCTATTTACAGTGTTTTTTGAAGCAATCAGAATTATTTTTACCTTTAAATTTCATTATATAAAGTTTGGTATGTGAACTTTGATAAAGAGAAATAAATTGATAATTAGCATCTTAATGCACTTCGAAGTTAGATGAAATTTGAACAAAGTACTGGTTTAAAAAATTTAACTAGTTAATAACACTGTATTTAACAGAAGTTGCAACATTGGCTTCAATAAAATATAGTTTTATTACCTCGTGGTCAATGTTGCAATCCTCGAAACCATCTTTCCAACGAATAGAGGTACGGATGTCAATTAAAACAGAGAAAATGAAGGATAAATATCGATATCTTAAGGTTTATTCAAAACACATTTTCATGGTCTCATACTAAAATTCCTATGCCATGTAAGTTATTGGGAAGAGAAGCTTCTTAGCTGATTTTTTCGAGGACTGAATTAATGGAACGAGAAATGCCATTGTAAGTTTAATCCGAAAACCGTACATTTTAATTCCATATATATGATTTAAAGGATAAAAATAGTTGAACACTGAGAATAAATAACAAGATTATCATATATTCTGTAGGATCTCCTACTGGTAATTTTAAGTGGTATAAATGAAGAATAAGTAATTATCGGCACCACGTTCATTAATATTACAGAACGGATCTCTGTGTATAGATATATTTTTCGAGTGACTGAATCAGAATCCATCATAATATTTATTCAAAAAAGAGTTAGAAAAATACTTGTATTACATAATTACCATATACACTTTTCATAATTCAGTACGTATAATGAACAATTCAGCTTCATCCTGTAGCTTGAGTTTAACTATAAAGTGACTTAAAAATCTCCATAAAATTCATCGCATTAATATCCTTATAAAACGGACCACGTTCGTGTGGTATTCAGAACTGAAACAGAACAAGACCAATCAAAGTCCGAAAACGAAATATGGTCCCCGCTTTCTTAAAAATAATTAACTTCTGCTTTTATTCATCAGACACAGCACTTGAGCCCTTATCGGAGTATCCATTTAAAGTATTTTAATTGAAGCGCATCTATCTCTCATTCAGCAATCTTCGTAATTGGGTCCAAACAGCGAATTTTCAATTCTAGTTGCTGCCTAGAAAATACAAAATAGTTGCAGGTATCAAATTTAGGAAACAGAAGGAATCGAGTAGAATGGCAAGTTTAATTTTGACCTAAACTAAGTCGAAGCACCTAAGTGTCATGATGAGTCTACTGATACTCGTCTTTCTAATGCTGGAGACTTTTCCGTTCAATATCTTTACTCAGCTGCATTAGAATGTAAAATTAACGCTGCATTAACTGGCTAGGAAACTAGTTCGACGTGCGCAACCTCCTTTATACCGGAAGGGGGAGATTATCAAACGATTATTAACGTTTTCATCAACGTTTCCATTGCATTCGTTGCTTCTTATAGCTTCTTTAGACTTATAAAATTTAGAGTCCTCTATTATGAAGTTTGAAGCTTTGACTAAAGATCATTAGTTGTAAACTAAATGCTCACATGCATAGCCGTAGAAGATATTCTGTTTTAATAGCAGTGGCTGCTAGACTGACAATTAATTAGATAATTTCCACGATGCATACGTACTGTCATACCAACGATGTTATCGGTACGTAAATAAAAAGAAAGGTACTACTCAAATGTATGAAGACGAGAATTTATTCACGTGTTTTAACCAGATTTATTCGCATTAATTTGAATTTTTTTAACCAGCTTCCTTATACAATTTTCATCCGCTTTGTGCTGTTATTCTTTTCATCAACTTAATATCATAGAAGGTTGAGCTTTTTCACACAGTCTCATACACAAACAAATGATTTAAAATTAAAGCATAAGGTTTCAAAACATCAGGCTGTATGTGAAGAGAATCATATTGTTAGCAGCATGACAAAACACGGAATTCGCAACTACTATCGTTTGTATTTAACAGGTCTTGTTTTAATATTCTTTAATCTGCCAAAATTTAAAAATATGATCTCCATGGTACAAAGGCACGGCATTTTTTGTATAGATATCAAAAGACGGCCTACGTGAAATAATAAATTTTTTCGAAACGGCAGTTTTGAAGATTCATGGTTTTGACGTGTTGATGATATTACATTTTACAGAGTAGCCTTTGGGAATAATAAATATGAAATAATAAATATGGTAATAATAAGTATAAAATTAAATTAGTGAAACTAAAGTATAAAAAGTAGTATTTAATCTTGTAATCAAAGTTAATATATTTTTCAAATGGAATTTTATTTTTCGGTTTTATATTAAATACCAATAGTTCCGAAATATATTGGATATAATCAAGGTGGGGGTGTTACTAGCAGATATTCTGACGCAAACAAAGTCTTAAAGCTTATATGCACCCAAATAATTGTAGATAATTCCACACACAAGTTAGCTATAAACACACGTTTTGGGTAAGCACAAATTTAAAACAACCTCACACTGTAAACATCACACAAAGATGTAAAAAAATAATAAGATGAACAGTTACTTATAGTGCATATAAGTGATATGAAACTCGAGTGATAACATCATGAAATACATTAAAAAAGGTACAGTATCAAAATAAAATCAAATTATATTATAAGGAACCGCCTCTTTCAGGTAATGAAATAAATTGGCATTGACTTATGTCCTGATCATCCTGTCAAGAGGCAATTTATAGTCTTTAAAATCCTTCAATCGAAGTCCGTTAAAATACGACCATTCGATTCAAAAGTGATACACAGACAGAAACCTATCACAGTGTAAAGAAACAGGCTCACTCTCGGCTTTCGTTTTTGATTTCAATGAATCTGCTTTAGATTTAAACTTGTTTATTGACTTTTTTAGTTACTTTTGTTGTTCGAGATTTTTAGGTTTGTGGCAAGGTGAATCTCAATTCGTTGAAGTTTAGATATTATTACTTTCACAGCTATGATCAAGATTGGCAAAATGTCATCTGTGAGTTAGAGTCAACTATATTCAAGATGAAATCGAAAGAAAGTCTAAAGACTGAGCTATAAAGTCTCTGAAAACTGGTACTTAAACTGGGTTGAAATCATAATTGACGTGCTATGTATTTGAAAGATTTTGAGTTTTTCCATAAAGTCAACGTGCGTACGAGCTAGGTTCTTTAAAAAAATCTTCCATAAGACATCTTCTGTCATTAGCCACATAGCCCTCGCATGCGTCATCTTAATCAAACAAATCAATTGAAATAGATGGCAGAAAACGCCGTGAAATAAATTTAAATCGGCCCCAGCGCAGAAGACAGGAGTATTGGGAAATAAGAGATTAAAAGTACTGAGTTTTAGTGAATCGTTGTTTTTAAAAGTTGGAAAAACAGCATTTTTGTTAATCAGTGACTTATCTAAGTTTTCCCTAAAACGCAAAAACTTCTTGTTTCAGTTATCATATAAATTAGGAAATCATTTGTTCGAAACTGATTTCCAAAATTGAAAGCAGTCGTGAGTGAAAATGATCTTAAAGTCACTGGTAATTGCTCCAGTGTAAGACAACAGTAAATAAGGTCCTAAAAATCAAGCGTCGAATTGTCTATTCGTCAGTTTCGAAAAGCATTACTTATTGTCCTTTTTAGTCTCCGATACTCAAATGTTGGTCACTCCCTCTGGCGAATCATTGCCGCAGGGAAAGGTTCAGTTAGAGCTTGGATGGTAGAAAGGTAACTGCACCATAGTCGCAGACTGCGCTTTGCAGAATATAGATGAACTGCATTGCAGAAGTGCATCTTGGTCCTTTAATGACTTGCATGCCATATTAAATGTAAATATTAAATTGTAAATAATAATTCTATATGTGATCTCTTATGTGAAAAAATAAATTTAACACATGCGAAAAAGGTTTAAAATGTCTCCTTCCTTCGTGAATTAAAAAAAATTCTCAAACGAACCAGCAAACTATAGTCTTCTTAATAACGTTGCAGACAGTGAATAGATAGGTGGTAGGAGAAAGTTGGTCCGGTCACCCAGGCGGCTTGCATAGACTAATCGGGTATCGTCCGAATCCCGCAACTATCTAGAGCTACACTTCTAAATCAAGTACATGGCCTTTGGGAAGAATATTAGAAGACTGTTTTTCAACAATATCAGAACTATTATGTCACAAACAGGACTTCAGTAAAGTAAAATGTTTGGCTTATGTTAATGATTATTATCGATATCTCTTCAGTTATTTTAGTTTGGAAGCTGTAGGCGTAATTAAAAATATTGCCTAATAGAGTAGATTTGGTAGCTAGCTTTATTATAATATAGGTGTATTACCGAAAGCATCATTAAACGCAATAAGCAACGAATTTACATCGCTCCACTGTGTCTAAAATTACTCACAGATTGCACAAAACAATCTAAAATATCTTCGGCCTCTACAGGAAAACGTTATATTAACCAGTATATCATACATAAGATAAGGGAATTATGTCTTAATTCAGAAAAATCCCGATCTCTTCTACAAGTTCTACGTAAACCATATCTCAGAATTTTGAAATTTAACCAGAGCAATTATTTGCATAAATAAAATTGCAAGGATATAAAAGGACCAGTGAGCTCTTCATTCGTAATCTTCGTTTCCTTTAAAATTATATATGGAGGACGATTTTAAAATTTTATGTGTATTTATCTTGCTTGTTTTGGTGGAATAATTACACGGAGACACAGACGAGATTATGGATAGTTATTAAAGTAAAAGTTGAAAATTATAGAGTTAATATACGTTATCTGTCTTTTTATATATACGTATATAATTATTTAACTACTGGAAAATTAGTTTCTAAGGAATACATAAGTAATATTTTAGAATAGGAGAAATACATGCTTGATGCTATGAATCTGTGTATCTAGATTTGATGAAAACAAGAATGAGTTAGTATGATTAAGAGCATTTTAGAAACCTCGAATTTCTTTCTTTTACATATAAAATTTCGAAGGAAAGGAAAACATATTTTTGGGAATGTTTATGTTTTTACCGTGCTGAATAAAAATAGAAAAATATGGTTTTAATATTCTACGCAATTGTTGAACCTCTCACTACCCACTCATTCTACTTCCAGAAAACCAATCACATGCGTGATGGGTAGTCATCGCCAATCCTTCCTGATATGAAAGTGGTTGTCAGTTAAGATCCATAAATCCACTGGACCATCTTATTTTCCTCTTACTATTTTTATTACTGCCTGCTTTTCTTTTCCAGTTCTCGATTTATCATTTTCGCTTTCTATATGATTTGTGCTGAAGATGCACCAAAAACATTGAAGAATTAAGGTCTTCAAGTGATATTTGCAGTTTTTTTTAATATTCAATATTGAATGTAATTGCTATCGACAGTAATATATATTTTAGAATTTAGTCATGATATATTTAACATTTCGATTTTTTTAGTATACCATCTTCTAAAATTGCATTTCAGGAACTAATAGGAACTAATATCTGGTACTCTAGTCATAATGCATAAAACTAAATGTCATATATTTCTTACTTCATCCCCACAGACGCAAATGTTTTTGAAGAACCTTAAAACAAAATTCAGTTGCACACAAATGAAATTCTGAAATCATTATTATATGCAATGAAGTATCCTCAAGGATAATAATTTTAAGCCATATTGCGATAATAATCTCTTTACACGCATTAGAATTAGACAGTAAATACCCATAGTTTTTAGGTAAATCATAATATTCCTTTTAGTGTCATAGTTTCATGAAAGCAACATGCAAAAATGATCATGCATGGGAAAATGATCATGCACACTGCAGTTAGGTTTCACGTATTACACTTCGCAGTTACCATTGTCATGTACAGACCATGCAGAGAGGACAGTAATTCGGTTTAAAATTGATTCCAAGACAGCACTTGGCGCTTGACCTTTTTTTTTTTTTTTTTTTTTTT
>KK119397.1:24289-34574 GCA_000611955.2 Stegodyphus mimosarum
AAAAAGTAATTAAATACAAAGTATGAAAATGTATAAAGAAATTATTTACAATGTTTAAAATAAAAATCAACAAAATAATTGAAAGCTCGGTAGGCCGAAGCTGAAGATACCAAATCATAACATTTCGGCGGCCAATCTATTCCAATTAATTTTAATCTACATTTCAATAGATTTCTTGCTTTATCAAGCAATGGGCAGTCATAAAGCAGGTGGAAAACACTTTGCTGAACGCCAAGATTGCAATAACACAAATTGGAAGACGTCAGCTTAAACCGTTCAAGATAGACATTGAACTTACCATGTCCAGACAAAAATTGAGTAACTTTAAAATTGAGCAACAAATCCTTACTTTTCAGTCTATCAAAAATAGTTCGGAAGAATGTTTTTGTAACACATCCCTTATCAGAAGAGATGTAATCACAGTTCCATCGCTCAATCATTTTAACCTTGAATGTTTTTTCGAAATACGATTTTGGAATATTTACATCAACATTAATATCCTTTTTAGTTGCATTCTTAGCAAGCCAATCAGCTCTCTCGTTTCCATAATTGCCCGAATGACCACGGACAAATGTAAAAAACACTGAAATACCCTTCTTCTCCAGATCTCCAAGAGACTGCTGTATATTAACAATAATATCATTACATGAAAAGATATTTTTAAGAGACTCCAGGGAAGAGAGTGAATCCGTACAAATTAAGTAGCTGGAACTACGTCCATCCTGGCTAATTATCCATTTAATTGCAAAATTAATACACAGAAGCTCAGAAGTATATACAGTACATTCATTTCTTATTCGAAATTGGTGATACTGAATTTCAATATCATCTTCAAAAATAACGTAAGCAAAACCAACTTTATCATCAATCCTACTACCAGCCGTATACAACACAAGTGAGAATGAATTTACATCAGTCTCCATACTATCTAGAATATGTATTGGTTGTCTTACGGAAGGATGTGGAAGAACAGACAAAGGCAATAAACGATCAAAATGAGAATTGAAGCAGTTTGCAAGACTATTCTTGTAATCTATAAAAGTCAGAATAAACAAATCCAGCGGTGGAAATCCGGTAAGAGAGAAAACAGCGTTGTAACTAATAGTTTGATAACCCTTTATAACTCGCAGTAAAATTCGTCTTTGAACTCGAAGCAGGCATTTAGAGTTAATTTTCTTTTTTAGAGACAGTCCCCAAGCTCTACATCCATATGAAATAAAGGGAACAATGCCTTGTTTATAAATAATTGCGCTAACATTCGATTTAACACCAAAACTATTACATGCAATTCGATTTAGCCCACGCTGAAGTCTCTCACATTTATTAGAAATGTAGGAAATATGCTTTTTCCAGTTAAATTTGCTGTCCAACAAAACACCTAAATATTTAATTTCATTCACCCTCTCTAGGGGATTATCATTTAAAAGCAGTTGATATCCTTCATAAGTAGTATTTTTTCTATCAATAAACATGGTCTTGGATTTTGCATGATTAAAGTTTAATTTAAAATCTATTGACCAATGATAAATGAAATCTAAAACATCTTGAGCTAGACGAAAAGCTTTTTGCATTTCTTTTTCTTGAATACAAATCAACAAATCATCTGCAAAGGCAATGACTTCACAACTGAAGAGATCAGAGAGTTTCTGTAAGAGATCATTCATAATAATAATCCAAAACTTGGGACCAGAAACAGAGCCTTGTGGACATCCTCTCTGAGGTTGACGAACACTTGAGGTGCCACCCAGAAAAAGCTCAACCGTCCTGTCTTTCAACAAATCAGAAACAACATTAAACACATTATGAGGTATTTTCATTTTTTTTAGCAGATTAAGAATAGCAGGCCACCATGCATTATCGAAAGCGCCTTCAATATCAAGAAAAATTAAAATAGTGTACAAACCTCTCGTCCTGCCCCTCTGTACAATGTTGCTAAGACGCAGAAGTGCATCCTCAGTACCTTGACCTTTAGGGTCGCTTTTTTCTTTTTATTGCTTTACTCTGGAACATTTACGAGTGATTTTAGGATAATTGTTTCGCGATTGCTTTTAATTTCCGAAACAGATTTTGAAGAAAATATTTTTTAACTTATGTCTTATACAAAAAGTGAAGATTTAAATGAATGCTTGAATAAATCGGTAGGAACAAAGATGCTGATGTATGCCTAATTTCTAGCTTCATTTAACACTTATTTCCCAATATCATACATTTCTATTTTCTGTACTTTATCTTGTTTGCAATTTCTATCTTTCCGTTATCTTCTTTCGATTTGATTTGAAGAAACTTGATTAATAAATGTGTTCACAGAACTTCTAATGAGGAAAAAAAGAAATTTAAATTCTGAAATGAGCTGAGCAAAGATTGAATTCCACCTATAAAAAGGAGGAGCCAAGTTTAATAATTAAAAATATTCAGTTAGGAATTAACAGTTACATGAAACACGTATAGAATGCATATCGATTTCCTGCAGCAGATTTTAATTAACATGTAGTTTGGTAGGCCAAATTGTCAGATACATCCACAAATAACGCATTGGCAGAAATTTATCTTTGATGAGAGTCGATATTCTTATAGGAAAGTGCTTCAATGGACGAATGCCGATATCTTTCCTGGGGAATATGGCACACGCTAAAACAATGGCGGCTCAAATTTTGTTCACATTAGATAACAACGTTTTCAAACGTGAAGTAATATTTTCACATCGTCTCCAAAGGCCACATCAGAGGATTTTGAGCTGGTCCTGAAAGCAATCAGAATTTGGAATCATAATCACGTTCTTCTAAGTAACTTATCATCACACTGTACATTGCCAGTATGCATTATTCTGCGGAATGTAAACACACGCATTAGGGACTTTTGTAGCTGTTATAAAGAATATATAATCAGTAATGATATGGAGCAAGGATTTGGTACTAAATTCTTTTTTTCAGATATACCAAGGGTCTTACTGTGCCCCACGAAGATATTTTTCAGACAATAATTTTACAACCAGCAATTTGGTTAATTTTGTATAGGCAAACGAAGTCCCAAGAATTCGTTCTTTTAGCATTATATTCTGGTTTGACATGTACACTGGAAACAAAATGGGGCAGTTCTTATCTCCTGTTCTACTGGGTCGATTGACAAAATTCAAATAACGCTTTTCATGTCTCGAATGCGCACCTTTAAGATATATATTCTAACATACTTTATTCTAACATAAGTATTTTAAAACAAAATCGGACTGTTCCTGAAATGACATGCCAATATTTTTCAACATTTCGATTCTACGACTCAGATTAAGCCTAAATATTAAATTTTGTAAAATTTGGTATAAAATTTGAGGAGAAATTCAAAAATTTATGTTGTTGTATTTTTATCAGTTTGAGCCAAGAATAATTTAATGGCGAACTTCTTAATTTATAGCAATCTAATTACTTTTCCTTTTTTACACTGAAGACGAGGGGAAAAAATCATCGTTCATACTTTAAAATTTGACGTTATTATAGCTGAACAAAAAGGATGCTAAATTTCAAAAACGTGCCAGTATGTAATTTCCCGTATATCTTAGAAAATTTTCAATAAAAAATTCTGATTTTTGGCAAATGTGCTTACAAATACATCTACTTTATATTAAAAACTATGCACATTATAATTCAAAATATTTTTCGAAAATATTATAAAAAAATATTTAAAAATACAAATTTTTAAAATAAATCATAAAAATGCACCAATTATATTTGAATTAAGCCTAAATTTCGAATTCTGGAATTAGGAATCAAGTGAGTTCAGTAAAAAAGAAATATTAATAAATATATATCAAATTCAATTAACATTGATGAGCTAAATTTTGAGACCTAATATTTTATTGATATTTACAAAAATTGGAAGTTTGGCATAATTGGAGTCGTAGAATCAAAATATGGAAAAATCTGTTATTTCATTTGGAAAAAAAGTCCGATTTTGTGTCAAAATACCTATGTTAGAATAACATTATATATAAATATAATACATATCCTAAGTCACGCTTTCGAGACATGAAAAACGCAAGTTGAATTTCGTCAATCGGACCAGTAGAAAGGGAGATACAGAACTGTTGTTCCATTTCTTTTTCGCAGTGTACGTGATGAAAAATTCATTGGATCAAGAAACATTTTTTCCAATCGTTAATGGGTCCAGTTTTGATGTTCTTAGCCATCAATAATCATGATTTCCAATTTATCAGTAATAACATAAGGATTATTGACTGTATACTACTGTTAAAAAGCACTGTATTGCAAATCCAATTCTGTTCAGTGTTAGTATACGTTTTGTTATGCACTTGAATTGAATAAAATTGAAATTTGTCATTTCGCTGTCCATGTATTCCTGTGGACATTCACCTACTAAGCATTTTCCTATCAAATTGTCCTTACTCTTTGAAGATTTTTGTTTAAGTGTTTTCTCTAAACTTTCGAAATGTTTTTGCTTGAGTAAAGTCTAAACGAAGAGAGTGTTCTTGTCGATCATGCGTCTTTTAGAGTCTTTGAATATACCATCTTATACGTTTTTTCACCAATCGCAGTCATAACTATTTCTTCTCAAGTTCACTTGCATAATTTATGGATGTTACATCATTTTGCCCCACTGATAGATTGATTGATATTAAAATAATTTATGTTTCTAATATTTTAGCCACTCAGCTTATATATCATATACGCATGTTTGGCTATGAAAGAAATATATACTTTGCAGATAAGTGAAAATGCGCAGCAAATTGCACGCGTTTGTAGCTTCTGTATACATGAAATGTGGAATTTGAACGCATTGTTCTCATTAGTTTTATTGAGCTCAATACCTTAATAACAATCTTTGTTTGACAGACCTATTAAACATTTGAATAATAGCCCATGATTACTTACAATTAGATGTAAAACCTAATCGTGTATTGATACGAAAGGTTTTAAATTGCATTATATATGAGTCTGATATGTATTTAACCCTCGATCTGTAGCGAAACAAACATATTTCTTCTAATTTTAAAACTATAATAAAGACTTTTTACCACACTCTTCGTAGTTTAGATAATAAGGATGGTAAAAAAGAGTGCTAGGACATTCAAGTTCTTTGCATTTTTTCCGTAAACAGAAATTACAAAACTGAATGGAATTACACTCTTTATTCAAAATAATAAAGATAAGGTTTTTTAATAGAAGAAATCTTTATTACTGCTTGCGTGCATAAATGGTGTATTTCATTTGTAACTGGTTTGTTTCATGTTAAAGTAGTGTTGCATTCGATTTGTATAAAAATTCAGTGAGAATGAGAACCTAACAACGGGTACTTTTTTTTAGTTGTGAAGATTAATTTCTTTGGTTAATGTGAATAAATGACGTTAGAAAAGGTTTTGAGAGACGAAAGGAAAAGTCTGACTTTGTTGACAGAATGAAAGTCAAGAAATTAGATTGGCACAGAAGATGCGGAAATACACTTTACTAGACAGAAGAACAATGCAAAATTCATTCCTCTCTATAAATAAATCCATCTTGTCCCCAATAAGTATGAAGTTTTACATTTATCAGAATTAATTTCTACAATTTAAATTTTTTTATCCACTAGATGATAGCCCAAAATTAACAACTTCATATATCTATAAATTTCATTGTCGGGGATTGGAATTATGTCAACAAGCAATTTGACAGTTTGGACAAAACTAATATTACTGTTTACTTGTGTACGTTAATCTTACATATTAACATCTTTTCATATGAAAAAATAATGATACCATCTAAATATTATCTCAGTAAGAATATTCGCTGTTTAATATAAGAGATCCTTATTATCTGGTATGGAAGCTTTTCGCAAAATACAGTCTTAGACAAAAAAAAAAATGACGCACCAAGAAGGCGATATTCGAATGGGACGAAAATCGATAGAAGGGATGTACATGTACAGAAAAACAAATAATCACAGTTTGAGAAAAATTGGATGATTTATTGAAGTGTTAGAGTTTCACAAAGTGAAAAACTCAGTAACGCGTTTGTATACCTCTGGCCCTTATGCAAGCAGTTATTCGGTTTGGCATCGATTGATAGAGGTTGCGGATGTCCTCCTGAAGGATATCGTGCCAAATTCTGTCCAACTAGTGCGTTAGATCGTCAACATGCCTAGCTGGTTGGGGGCACTGCCTATAATGCTCCAAACGTGCTCAATAGGAGATAGATCCGGCGACCTTGCTAACCAAGGTAATGTTCGGCAAGCACTAAGGCAAGCAGTATAAACATGCGAGTGGGGGGGCAGGCATTATCTTGCTGAAATGTAAGCGCAGGGTGGCGTGACATCAAGTGCAAGACAACAGGCCTTAGAACTTCGTCGACGTACCGCTGTGCTGTAAGGTTGCGATGGATGACAACCAAAGCGGTTCTACTATGAAATGAAATGGCACCGCAGACGATCACTCTAGTTTGTCAGCCTGTCTGCTAGAAGACAGTCAGGTTGGTATCAGGTTATTGAAAAACTACATATTTGCTTAACGAAAAACTGAGACATCTCATAAAATATATTGTTGCGTTCTATGGGCTCGTAGATTTGGGGGACTGATGACAACACTTGATGAAGAATCAAAATGCAATTATTCGTCAGTTTTACACAGGAGAATTCCCAAAGCACGTTTACAGTCGTTGAAAACATGCTGAAACAATCAAAAGCACAGCCTTTAGGCTACAACGGTGAAAACAGCTTCACGGCAAAGGACTAAAGTACAGCTCCCGACTCGGTTCCGTATCTCTCAAGCTAATCTTTGAACTCAAAACACTGTTATTAAACTCAACATACTCGAAACTGTCAAGATACCCTTCTCCGCCTGCAGGCAGGGTATATATAACTTTTGATCTGCCTTCCAGAACATTCTTGGAAAAACTGGTAAGTATTCGTTCAACAATATTCCTGCTCAGTCTATGGCATATCGCCAATAGTGTCGTAAAATCGAAGATTTCGAAACAAAACTGGCAACCCTGCCTTATTTTGTCACTTTCTGGCAACCCTAACTCCGCTTTGCGGGGAAGCTATCTTATCGCTGTCCGGGGCGTCTCCAGACTCCCCTTCGCTGGTCATCGGGCTCATTTCAAAGCGGGACTCATCACTGAAGACTATTCGACTGCAGTCAAATTGCTCGGTCTTCACGTTCTGTCTTTTCTCAAGGCCTACTGCTTCCTTCTTGACGCTGTGTGCGGCCATGGTTCAACCATTCCTACCAACATCGTCTAATAGTGGCATCGCTCCTGCTCAAATGTCGAGCTATTCGCCGATAAGACCAAACGGCTTCTTTGAGCCCATTACACGACCACTCTCAAATTCTGACATCTACGCATATCGTTCGCGCACCTGTATGCGAGGCATAGTTACTGTCTACCAGAGTATACGGAATGAAATTCCTAAAGAATTTATGACCTGGAATCGCAATTTCTGATCTTAAATATCCTGCCAGTTGCGCAGATCAGATGTGCTGTAGCGACAACCTTTCATTGATTGGTAGCCAAAATGTAAAATTTTGCATTTTCCGTCAAAACCTGTATGCGTATCGATTTGTGTCCAATTTGCTTTATATCTTCTCGGTGCTTCGTGGAGCGTCGTTTTTTTGTCTAAGAGTGTGTGTGCCGAGACGCATCGGAGGGTCGTGAGTGAATGATTAATGGTTCGGAACAACACCTTTTCACAACTTGCAAAAATGTGATGTGAGCTATAAAAACCTTCATCAAGCCATGTAGTAGAAACACGACAAAAAAAATTGCACAAAATATAGACAAGTGCGTCATGTCGAAAGACGAGAAATCAAGAAGTAAAACATGTGTCTTTAAGATATATATTCATGATGTACATAAAAAAACGTCTTTTTGCCCATTATGCATCTGTGGCTTAGTCTATTTCTCCAATCTTTGGCTTCGCTTAAGATTAGGATGCAATACCACAGACTCCGCCAACCGAATCAGAAATTTCCTCCCATTCTGAATGTTTAATTCAGTTTGAGTATATATTAATTAAAAAGCTATTGATTATCATTTGTGTTACTTCTTACTTTTTACTTATTTTGTTGTTTTAGGCATTAAGATAAAAAAAGATGTCTTCCATTTCAGTGAAAATTACCTATTTTCAAAGTTTCTACAGTTTGAATACATCCTGATATGGATACTTGCAGAGCTTCCTGATACATTTTGTGAAAGAAATTTAGAATTCTTAAATAAATTTTCATAGCAATGACTCATACCCTATTCTAAGTACTTGCTTGCGGCAATTTGAACCCATTAAATCCTAGATGGTTTTAGCGTCGTATCCTCTTCAGTCAAGGAAAATGATTAGTAGATTTGTCCTAAATAGCATTATAACAGAAATCAGGACTCATTGGCTCTCTAAGGTTACTCTCAGTGGGTTCCGCAGATAACTGATTGGTTGATACATTAAAGTTAATAGATTAAGACAAAGCAATTTAAGGGATATAAGAAGGAATGAATTTTAACGGAGACTGAATGGCATCCTTCGTAAACATAGCAGTAACTACGAATATGAATAACTACATATATGCAAATTGCAATAGTACGAAAAGTACTATAGTACTTTGCAGATATGTAGCAAACCCTTCCAGCGGAATTTGACACCGGGCCGAAATAACCTGTATTCAGAGACTTCACAGCTCGGTCACTACTGAGCTTGACTGATACATTAATATTTTTTTTCGATGAAATTTACAGCTTTCTATTTAAAAATCATAGCACCTGTTAAGTAAATAAACGAGGTATATGTAATATGCATCAAGGAAGAACAGTAAATATCTTATCTGTGACTAGATAATAAATAATGAAAACGCTCCAGACTATGTACTGTAAGGTACTATAGATAAAAATCTGATGTGTATACCACATGATTTCCTTGCCTGGAATATTAAATTATAAGCATTTCTTTCTGCGTTCCTTTTTGTTTCCTCGAATTTCATTAGAGATATATTTCTCATTCATTTAATTCATTTATCACTTCGCGGCAAATCAAAAATTCACAAAAAGTCAAAATATATTCATAAGAAATTGAAAGATGCAGAAAAAAGTAAAACACCAAATACAGTTAAATGATTCAAAAATTACAATTAAATTACAGTTTTTAGGCAAAAACAAGCAATTCGGCCAGGGGGCAAGAAGGCAGATTTTTCAGTGCGCAAAACTGAAAGTTTACTTTTGATTTCACTCGCCAAAAAGACACTGAAAGCGTATAAACTGACTTAATTTGTTATGCCCGCTATGCGGAGTCAACATATGCGATAATTTAATAACGCAAATGATAATTCCAGAATGGATTAAGCATGATTTAATTCGGAAAAGTAAAAGAAAAAGTTACTTAGTTTCACTAAATTGGCAACAAATTCACTATTATGTTAAGTTTCAAATGTAAAAAAAATATGGCCGCTATGGTGAACCAATTAGGCTTACATCCTCTCAAACAACTTTTAAATTGTTGATAATTCTACAATAAAACAAGGAGATTATCTCTAGACAAAAAGAAACACCTTAACCTGAAGATAAGAACAACATAATTGAATCATTTTTAAAGCAAAAAATGCACAGTTGACCTACATATAAGAATAAAAAACTGAGCTCACGGAACCGAGTATCAGAGTCTGTATATATATATGTATATATATATACCGATATATATATGTATGTGATGTGCCATGATGATGTGATGTAGTCGTAGCTCAAAGTAACAAACGATGATAACAATAAGAATCCATTTATTATTTTTCTTGAAAAACAGCTGTGTTAAAATTTACATCTTCGAAGAACAATTAATAGTTTATTGAATTGACGTTTATTCCATCATTACATTAATGAAAAAGACCGCCCGATGTTCCTTTGCGAGTTCTTTTATACCTACTGGAAAGGCGGAGCTTCCAAGAAATGACGTCAGCCTCGTCAGCCAATCCAGTTCCTTTAAATATTTCCAGAACATTCTATAACTGTACGTGTAGGAAAAAGCGGGAAAAACAATTTGACTACGGGGCTGTGGATTTAATTTCACGTACTTTCGAATAAGAGATCGTCGCCATTAAAATGAAAAGAATATGCATTTAGAATTGTGATTGAGGAATAAACAAAAATAAAAGACGAAAATTAATTTAGGGTTTTATATGTACTTTTGACTATGGAATATTATTATTACATGTATATATATATACATGTATATATATATATATATATACATGTATATATGTATATATATATATATACATGTATATATGTATACATATATATACATGTATATGTATATATATATACATGTATAT
>KK119397.1:34607-64648 GCA_000611955.2 Stegodyphus mimosarum
CGCGAAAAGTATATATATATGTATATATATATATATACTTTTGCGGCGGCCGATTGCCACCAAAAAGGGAGGTACACAACTACATGCTATAAGAGTTCTATACCAAATTTCTGAGGCCTTTCGTTTTTGAGTTATACGAGGTACATATTTGCGTACGAACAGACGCCACGAAAAAGTCTCTTCTGAATCCATTTTAAATCAGTTGTATAATTCGCTTTAATGAAAAGTGTTCTTTATTTTATCCCTACTTAGAGATGTCACGCAGAAACATCCTTAACTTGCATTCGATAGCGGAAAAAATGGATGTTTTTATTGAAATATGATACCCGGAATTTCTCGGATTGCAATACTTCCTTTACTTCGTACAAGGAAGTAAAAATATAAAAATGCATGTATGGTTTTTATGTTTATAACACAAATTTTTCTGTGTATGCTCAATGATTGCACTATGTATGGTTTTGTAAATATTGTCCTCACAGTTATGTAATGCTCAATATGAAACTTGATTAGCCTAATTTAATATTTGCAAATTTCACTGTCTTTTATTCCTTAACTTTCAATGTGGCAAACTGATAACTTAATAACTAATGTATTAATGTATTAATGTGGCAATGTAAAAACTTAATAATTAATGTATGTAACATAAATAAATGAAAAAATATTTTTAAAATTAATCAAATATACTCTTAAAAATTTTCAAAGTTAAAAATCTTTTTTTGAAATTGAATATAAATTTCCACTTGAACGTAATTAAGCTGTGCAGAGAAAACTACTGCATGTTGAAACGTTTCTTTAAAATAGAATAAAATTGAATAAATCCCAGGTAAAGCATAACTCTTTTCGAAGATGCATCATAAATCATATAAATTCTTCCTCACAATTTCCCTTTTTCCATTTCATTTTTTCGTATCATTCATTTAAAGAAGCATGAGAACTTACAGTCGGTACTTCCTTAAAAATTCATGCTCGAAATAGGAAGAAATTTCTGCTAGCGGAATTGATAGCTATCTCTACGTAGACGTATACATAAATTGCTATCCTGAATATATCAGTATTTTATCACAGTTTTGCAGCATATGATTACGGGTAATGCTTTTCGATTTGTACCCTTGAGATTTTAAATTGCGACATTACAAACTTTTGTTCCCTACTAAAGTTTCAATGGAGCTATATCTGATTAAAGGTATAATAGACCTAAGTAGGTGATAGTTTAAAGGAAAATGAAAAGTATTCATATGCTGTTGCTGCAAATGTTCTGCTAATTTTTAACCACATAATAACTGTATTATTCTTTGTAAATTATAAATTCTTATACGCATGCGTTCTAATAAGTATTTGTGAAAATGTTCTGAAAACTTGAGCTTAGCCTTATTAACAAGAACACCCCCAAATGCCAATGCTGTTTACGCAAAAATCAATGCACAATTAAAAAAAGTCTGATGTATACACCACATGACTTTCTTGCACGGAATATTAAATTATACGCATTTTTCTCGCATTACATTTAAACTTACTGGATTGAATTAAATCTTTTTCGTCGTAAACCGAATAAAATAATTTCGAGCATAAAGCACTTTAAAATAAATGCACTCTTTAAAATTCACTATTTTTGTTTACTATAGCGACACTAGGTTCACTTGACACTGTTACATCCGATTAATTTTATAACTCAGAACGCACAAAAATTATATCACCTGAAGAATTACCTATTCTTTGCCACATGTTCAGTTCAAATACTATAATAAATCTAAAACGATGTATAAAAGAAATTAGACAAACAAACACACAGCAAAAAGAAACAGTTTTTTCACAGATGATTTAGTATTTCTCATTCAATTAGTTTAGTTCTCACTTTGGGACAAGACAAAAATACGTAAAAACTCAAAATATCTATATTAAAAATTATGAATTAAAGCATAAACACTTATTTCCTCCAACAACTTCCAGAATGGATTAAGCATGATTCAATTCGCAGAAATAAAACAGGCGTTAACTTTGTTGTTGCGAAGCTTAGTTTCTCTAGATTGGCAACAAATCTACTACTTTGCTAAATTTCAAATGTAAACAAATATGGATGCTAAGTTAAAATAATTAGGGTTAGTCATACTTAAACAACATTTAAATTGTTGATAATTCTCAAATATTACATGCAGATTTACCACAGGCAAAAAAACCTTAACCGAAAGATAAGGGAAACATAATTCAGTCATTTTTAAAGCAAAAAATGCACAATTTACGAACATATAAGAATAAAAATTCTGAACTCATTGAGCCCAGTAGCAGAGTATATATGTATATATATATATACATATATATATATATATGTATATATATATGTGGGATCCTAGAGTTCTATAACCACCAGAGGGCATCACCTGTGCGCCTGCAGCGAGAGCGAAGTGGAGACGAGGATATCAGAGAACCGCGTGAAGATGTGGTGACAATGGTAGCGAACGCGAGTAGGCGCCGGCCGTTAATTTAAAAATGACAAAACTGGGTCAGAACTGTGTTTGAATTGTATCCAACAAGCTCGAGAAGGCGCTAAAGAATTGTTATCTAATTCAATCTGTATAGCTTTTTCTTTATATTATTAAATGTTTCTGGGGCGTGGAAAAGGTGTGGAGGTGTAATTTACTAAAAGAAAACATCTTCAGCTTCCCCCTACAGAAAAATCTGGGGGCTTGACCGGGATATTGCCAAGAAACAAGCAAGGTAAATCATTATTTTGTTTGAATTTACTATTGTAATTATGAGTGTATTGAATAACATTAGAAAACAAGATTTGAAAATAATCGCAGATGAATTAGGCCTAACAGTGCCGGCTGAAGCTAAAGTCATCGAAATCAAAACTATTATTGAGAATGCTAGTATTTATAAAACTGATCCTGAATTTGTTCGCGGAATTATTAAAGCTGTTGCAGAGGATCAAAAGAACAAAGTGACTGAAGAGCAGTCAAAATTAGAGTGCGAGAAACTTAAGTTACCTCAACTTGAGAAAGAGTTCGAGCTCCAAAAACTGAAGTTACAATTGGCTGGTGAAAATGCCAATCGTGCTGTGTTTACAGATTCTGAACCGGCATCGCGAAGTTTAGAGAATATCATCAAAAGCGTTGAAACACTAACTATAGCTGTCCCTCAAAGACCGGAACCTCTGCATTTGTTTTTTCAATCGCTTGAAAAAGCTTTTACTACTAAAAGTGTACCAGTTGAGTTAAAATCAGAAGTATTGATTAATTTATTAGGTGATAAATGTAATCATGTCTTAACGTATGCTTCTGAACAGGAAATCGCGGATTATGATAAATTAAAAGCACTAATCTTGAGGGAATTTCAGCCGACACCGCGTGAATGTTTGAATAATTTTAAAAATGCTCAGAGACATTCGTCTGAGTCGCATGTTCAGTTCGCTTCTCGACTCGGTGCAACTTTCGATTATTATTGTAGGTTAAGAGAAGTGGATGATTTTAAGAAATTGTGTGATCTCATTGTATCTGATAAGTTGTATGAAACGCTTGATTATAAAACAAAGGAACATATTAGTGTTCGGGAGGGTCAAAGTTGGTTTCCACCTAATCAATTGGGTAGAGAATGTGACTTATTTTATTCATCCAGGGGTAAGTCCTTAGCTGATATCAGTAACGCGCGAATCGAAACTCCAGAAAATAAAAGGTTTAATTTTTCCAAAAACAATCTTAAAAAAGCACAGAGTAATTCGAGGGATTCGGGGTGCAAAGTCGTAAATCAAAATAATAGTAAATCAGAACGTACTTGCTATGTATGTGGGAGTAAAGGT
Organism: Stegodyphus mimosarum; assembly: GCA_000611955.2. Classification (NCBI taxonomy): domain Eukaryota; kingdom Metazoa; phylum Arthropoda; class Arachnida; order Araneae; family Eresidae; genus Stegodyphus; species Stegodyphus mimosarum. Next base: position 38,401 of record KK119397.1, read on the forward strand.
GAATTGTTTCATTTTGCGAAAAACTGCCGTAACCTTAAGGAAGAAAATTCATCTCAAAAAAAGGTGTCCGGGTTGAAAATTAGATCGGATGATGCAACTAGGAATGAGTTAGAATTTATTGAATTGTTGATTGATGGTAGGAAAATAAAATGTTTAATAGATTCCGGAAGTGAATTAATAGTTGTAAAGAAATCTCTTTTTCCGAATAAAATACCGTCGGGATTAGAAGAAATCAAAAGTTCTTTTGGTCACGTGGTTAAAGCGGAAACGGCTAAGTTTATTTTTTCTTTATGCGAAAGCGGTAAACAAATTGAACTAGAGGCAGCAATGGTTTATGAGTTGATAACGGATTGCATATTCCCACCGTAATGTCTGGAAAAGCTCGGTGGCACCTGCTCTGATCGGGTGATGATTTCGCAATATGGTAATAACTGAAGGAATTTTTTGTCTTTTATTTCTGCAGCCATTGAAGGAGACAGCGAAATAGATTTAACGCACATTACAGACCAAGGATTACTCAATACTGTTTCCACTCTTATTAAAGAATATAAACCACGAGAAAAACCGCGTAGTACAGAATTAAAACTGAAAGTAATATTAAAAAATGAAATACCAGTTTCTCAGCGTTCGAGGCGAATTCCTTTTGCTGACCAAAAACTTGTTGATGACCAAATAGATGAATGGTTAAGGGATGGAATTATAAAGCCATCTTGTTCAGCATATGCTTCGCCGATTGTTTTTGTGTAGAAAAAAATCGGGCCAGATACGTGTTTGCGTTGACTTCAGGGAATTAAATAAAAAATATTAAAGGATTCTTTTCCCATGGCACAAATAGAAGAGGTTTTAGATCATTTGGGTGAAGCAAAAGTTTTTTCGACGTTAGACTTAAAAAATGGTTTTTTTCATGTTCCTGTGGAGGAAAGCTGCACTAAATATTTGGCATTCATTACACATGCAGGTTTGTATGAATTCCTAAAAGCGCCTTTTGGTTTGTGCACGTCGCCGAGTGTGTTCCAAAGATTTATTTATAATGTGTTTAGAAATTTAATTCGGGATGACACTGTTGTTACTTACATGGAAGATTTTATTATTCCAGCGCGAAATGAGAAAGAAGGTTTAGAAAAGTTAAAGCGCGTTTTAAAAGTAGCCAAAGAGTACGGTTTGGAGATTAATTTTAAGAAATGCCAGTTTTTAAAAAGAAAAATAGAATTTCTCGAGTATATCATTAAAGATGGTACAATTCGCCCCTCTTCTGAAAAAACAAGGGCCGTTCAAAATTTCCCGGAGCACAAAAACTTAAACAGATTCAGAGCTTCTTGGGTCTGACGGGATAGTTTAGGAAATTTATTGCAAACTATTCGAAAATAGCGAAACCGCTAAGTGATGTTCTTCGTAACGGGGTAGAATTCAAATTTGGGCCTGAGTAAAAAGAGGCATTTAACAAGTTGAAAGAACTTTTATCGACAAGTCCTGTTTTGCATATTTTCAAACAAGGAGCACCGCTAGAATTGCATACAGACGCTAGCAGTCGTGGTTTCGGCGCTGTATTGCTACAAAAGTCTAATGATGGGCAGTTGCACCCCATTTACTTCATGAGTAAGAAAACTAGCGTGCAACAAGAGAAGCTGTCTAGTTATGAGCTTGAAGTTTTAGCTATAGTGGAAGCTTTAAAGAAATTCAGAAATTACCTTTTGGAATCTAAAGTCAAAATAATCACCGACTGCGATGCTTTTCAAAAGACTATGTTCAAGAAAGATTTAACTCCTAAAGTGGCAAGATGGGCGTTACTTCTGGAAGAATTTGATTATGAAATTGTTCACAGATCTGGGCAGCAAATGAAGCACGTGGACGCATTGAGTAGAATCGCTGTCATGATGGTTACCTATTCTCAAGGAGAAGTTACTGCCAAAATTACAGCTGCGCAAAAGAGTGATGAGCGTCTCCAGTTGCTGAAATCGTTAGTCGAGCAAGGACTAAAGGAAGATTTCCTAGTGAAAAATGGTGTATTATACAAGTTCGACAGTGGTCGCGAGTTACTTGTGGTACCCGAAGCATTGGAGTTAGAAATAATACTTAGTATCCACAACAAGGGACACTTCGCAGTGTCTAAAACGGAAGATCTGCTGAAAATGGACTTCTATGTTCCTAACCTTAGAAAACGAATTGAACAAGTTATTTCAAATTGTGTAGAGTGTATTTTGTGCGACAAAAAACGAGGTAAAGGCGAAGGGTTGTTGAATCCCATACCGAAAGAGAATATCCCGCTGAGCACTTTTCACATTGATTTTATAGGACCATTACCTTCGACAAATAAGAACTATAATCATATATTGACCGTCGTTGATGCATTTACAAAATTCGTGTGGCTGTATCCAGTAAAGGCTACATCAGCTCAAGAGGCATTGCAGAAGCTGAAACTGCAACAATCAACTTTCGGTAATCCATTAAGAATAATAAGTGATAAAGGTGCGGCTTTTACGTCCAAAGACTTTGAAGAGTACTGCAAACAAGAAAAGATCCAGCACATATTTACAACTACAGGAGTTCCTAGAGGGAATGGGCAGGTGGAAAGAATTCATCTGACTCTGGTTCCAGTCCTATCCAAATTATCCATAGATGATCCTACCAAGTGGTACAAATACGTTGGAGATGTACAACGGATCTTGAACAGCACTAAGAGCAGAAGCACAAAGAGCTCCCCTTTTGAGCTCCTCACTGGTGTGAAAATGAGAAATCGAGAGGACTTAAAGATTATTGAAATTCTCGAAGAAGAAGAAACAAATGTTATGATGAAAGATCGAGAAGATATGAGAGAGGAAGCAAGGAAAAACATCTTAAAAATTCAGGAAGAGAATAGAAGAACGTACAATAAGAAGAGAAAAAAGGCACAGGTATACAACGTGGACGATCTAGTGGCCATTCAAAGGACGCAGTATGGAGGTGGTTTAAAGTTAAGACCAAAGTTCTTCGGTCCATATCGTGTAACAGCGAGAAAAGGCAAGGACCGGTACCAGGTGGAAAAAGTAGGACAGCATGAAGGTCCTGGCTGTACAACTACGGCAGCTGATCATATGAAACTCTGGACTGTTCCTGCTTAGGACTGTGCGGCCCCTCCGCAACTTGTATTTTTTGTTTTTTTTCCTTTCCTTTTGTTTTTTTTAAATCTATTTTCAGGTTCTGTTTTGATGTACCAGTGTCGCTGTTCCGTGTTTTCGAGGGCGAAAACAAAGTCAGGATCGCCGAACTGTGGGATCCTCGAGTTCTATAACCACCAGAGGGCATCACCTGTGCGCCTGCAGCGAGAGCGAGGTGGAGACGAGGATATCAGAGAACCGCGTGAAGGTGTGGTGACAATATTAGCGAGCGCGAGTAGGCGCCGGCCGTTAATTTAAAAATGACAAAACTGAGCCAGAACTGTGTTTGAATTCTATCCAACAAGCGCGAGAAGGCGCTAAAGAATTGTTATCTAATTCAATCTGTATAGCTTTTTCTTTATATTATTAAATGTTTCTGTGGCATGGAAAAGGTGTGGAGGTGTAATTTACTAAAAGAAAACATCTTCAGCTTCCCCCTACATATATATATATATGCATATATTGATATACGTTTGGTGCGGTCGATTGCAATCAAAATAGGAGGTGCACATCTACATGTTATAGCAGTCCTCTATGCAAAAATTTCAGCGTTATGAGGATACTCGTTTTTGAGTTATGCTAGATACATATATACATACGTACGTATAGACCCCACGAAAAAAACTCTTCAGAATCCATTTTAAATCAGTTTTAGATTTCCATTTGGGGAAATAGAGTCCCTTTATCTATCCTTACGTGCAGATGTCACGCAAAAACATTCTCAAATTGCATTCGATTGTGATCGAAATGCGTATTTTCGTTGAAATACGATACAAGGAATTTTTCATGATTACAATATTTGCTTTACTCCATACAAGGAAGAAAAAAATCTTTGGAAAAATTGCTTTGTTTCCCTTTTTTCCCAAAAAGGTGTGCAAAAAGGATTTAAATGGATTTAGAAGAGATTTGTTCGTGACGTCTGTACGTACGTATGTATGTCTGTACGTACGTACTCATGTATGTACGTACGTATGTATGTCTGTACGTACGTACTCATGTATGTACGTACGTATGCATGTGTCTTTCCTTTTTTTAGTGAATGCTATTAAATGGCTTTATTAGGTAAAATTTTCATTGGAATTTTCATTGATTTCGCCCAAATGTTTTTATTATATTTATTACCATGTTCTTAATAACGTTAACAGTCGATTTGCAACTAATGAATACTTTCTGGGGGAAAAACGTAGAATATATTCATGTAAAAACCCTTGAAAAAATACTATTTCAATTATATTTTCATTTTCAATAATTTTTTTCAATGTTTTGCAAAACCCATCCTTGTATTTATTAAGTAAATAATAATACATAAGACAGAAAAAATCTATATAAAGTCTGTGTGTTTGGCCTCTAATAACTCAGCTACTACTATAGCTATCGTCATCACACTTTATACAATTATTTTCTGGGTCCTGGAAAAGGTTGACTTCCATTCCCCCCCCCAAAAAAATTAGCTAAAATAAGAAATATTAATTGAAAACCCGGATAAACGATAATTTTCGACCTCATTTTTCCGAGTGGAAGCAGTCTTGCAAGCTGGAGATCAGAATCTGCTTTATTTCGAAAGTTGTTGCCACTGCTCGCTTTCAAATCCTAGAGTTGGTTAAAAAAATTTTAAGTTTTAGGATGAAATAAAATGGCATTGCCAAACATTAAATACATTATTCCCGATTTAAAAAAATTGTGGGACGCCATTTCGACTATTCTCATCTTCATACGACATTAGTCAGCTAATTACAAAGTCTGAAAGCGCTAATTTTCGCATTCATTTTTCCGAGTGGCAATAGTGCCTCGCGTTGGAGATAAATTGCTTTATTTCGAAAACTGTTGCTACTACTCCCTTTCAAATCGTAGAGTTTGTTAATCAAAAATTCGTAAATTTTAAAAAAATCAATACATATAAAGAAGAATATCTGTGTGTTTGTTTGTTTGTTCAGGTTTTTGATTTTTTATCAATTATGATAAATTTTTTGGAACATTTAATCTTCTAAATTGAATATATACTGGATGGAACTTGACTTTTTACGACCATTTAATTAGAAAGACGAAAACCATTAAAAACTGCATGCCATTGTTGCTGATTTAATGTGAGTGAGTTAACTTATTTTTTTATCGAAATTTTTTATATGGGTTCTATTTCGCATCAGACTGAAAAATGTATGACTATGAATTGTACTTTTTTGCATCTTTATTACAGAAGAATTACAGCAGTATCGTTCTTTACGTCTCTCTGTTGTTAGATGCATTACTCTCAATCTAATTTAACTGGCATCGGATACTTCCGCCAGTATTAAATAATTCCGTCCATATCCATTTTCGTTTTAGGGCTTCAGATGAAAGGATTTATCGAGAAAATGCAAAAGATTCAATTGATGAACATAAATATGAATTTAAAGGTTTTATTTGAAAACTTATCTGACCGGATACATTGCAAGATATATCACAAAATGTAAGTAGATACTTTTTATCTGGTTTTTCTTCGTAAAAAGTTTCAGCACCATTTTTTGTATGAATGAATTGTATTACCTTTTCCAAAAGAATTTATTATCAATAATTATATTATTATTTTGTCATTTAGTTCATTTTTTCAAAAAATAAAATTTTAAATTTGAACAGACATAAAACTTTTTATTCCAAACTGTCCAGCAACATACATGATGTCTTCTCTTCCTTCAGACATTTTTTACCTTGCATAAATTACATTTTAAATTAATTTAGGAATATTTTATTCAATTAAACAGTTTAATATTTGTTCCAGGGTTATTTTCAGTAAAGTCAGGAACTTGATCATTTCATTATGCGCCATCACATTCCGAGCTGAGCCTCCGAAGGTGTAGGACGCACTTCCGATTCTCGCGCACTTGTACTGTTCCTGACCCAGTCCCATAGGCGGTCAGTGAGTTTACTTTTGTGTTTTGCTTTGCGAAGGAAACTTAAGTTAGAGCGTGAACCCCGTTGAGTTTCTAGAGCTAACGTACCCCTTTTTAGGGCCCAAAATGAAGATGATTATAGTGATTATCCGGACTCTGAGAAATCAATAATGTCTCTGCGGACAGCAACTAGACGAGAGGAATTTTTGAAAGAAACCGTTTCTCAAAAAAAAACAAAAAAAAAAAAAAGGAAAGGGAAAGAATTCCAAAAATTTATCTGACGAAGAACGTCATTACCCTTCCCGAACCAAGGAGGTTGAAACGGAAGCACAACAGAACGCTGAATTAAGAGTCCTAATTCAACTCCACGGAGCCGACGTTGTGATGAAACATGTCGAAAATGCGAGAAAACTAGCCGCTGCAAAAACACCCGAAGAGCAGGAAAAGATTATGGAAGAATTCTTGACGCAAGCCCCACGACCAGGAAAGAAACATTGTACTGAACAAGTTAAAGAAAATACCGAAATCGCTTTCAGGCGCTCGAAGAATTACCAGCAGGAAATCCCGAAGGCGGAGTCGACCCAGCAGTGCCTCCCCCGCACATTGTGTTCCCGCATGATGAAACCGATTGGCTAACGATAGACGAACTGTTCTGTAAAAACTGTACAGAGCCGCACGAAGCACAGATGAAAACTAAATCCATATTTGTTTATACAAAAAACCTGACGGACTATAGAAAAATGAAAGAACTCTTACTGAAGAAGGAAGTAGGATTTCACTCTTACCAAATGAAAAGCCCATACGGGCAATACTAAAGAACCTCCCAGCCTCGGTAAAGGAAGAAACTATCCATATGGATCTCCTGCGAAGAAAGTACCCAATACAAAAAGTAAAACACTTTATCAGGAAGCGCAAAGACGAAATCAATAAATTTCCGATCTTCTTACCTGAATTAAAGAAAACCACCGAAAGACACTTAATCCATTAATCTCAACGATATGTTCAGCTTCAACGTTACTATTGAAAAATTCAACCCAAGAAAGCGACCAGTGCAGTGCTTTCGATGCCAACAATTTAGCCATTCCCAGGTATGCTGTAATAATCCGGTTAGATGCCTAAAGTGCGGAAACCAGCATCGTAGTAACCAGTGCCCTATGAAACCTTAAGAATGACATGTATTTTTTGCGGACAAAATCATGTCAGCAGCTACAGAGGTTGCACTGAATATAAGAGAAGATTTGGAAAGAAATCCCACTAGCCAATCGCTAAACCACCTGAACTGAATGAAGAAAACTTCCCAAGTCCGAAAAACGCCCAGGAAACTTTATAGGAAATCCGAAATCCTAAAATTACGTACAGTGATAAAGTTACGGGAATTATTAAACCACCACCGCAGAATGTAAACAAAGCGCTGTCATGGCTCACGGACGTGAAAATAAACTCATTCTTAGCAACCATCATCTCCTATATAGGAAAAATACAAGCAGCTAAAACCTCTGCGGAAAAACTACAAACAGGCTTTCAAGCTGCAGTGTTATTAGTTAAATTCGCCGAAGACGAAGATTAAAAGAAAACTGCATTTATGAAACTCAGCAGATATCATCATGAACATAAAACAAAAACCATAGCCCTACACCGTCTTTCCATGTCTTCTCTCATTGGACAGCAGTAGTTAAACTCTCGACATTCTGTTCTCTGAACCAACCACTACGGAAATGCTAGTTAATGCCATTGCTTATCACCATATCACGCTATTTCACCATATTGCTTTCTACTATTGCATGTTAAAGGTCCCTTCGGGCGATTACAGCACAAGTGCAACGGATGTTCCAAAACAATTGGATTATGCTTTTTCTTCAACAGGACTTTGAAGCGATTATAGATAGGCAGAGACCTTTGGGTCGTTATCTATTACAAGAAGGATGACCTATGACCTATGACTGATTATGGGTGCGAAGACTCTTGTTCGCGCTATAAGGAAAATTTATCTTATTCTCTGTCATGTATTTCCTTATGTTATGACAGGAAAGTTATGTGTTTTGCTATCTGTTCTACTCAGGATGCGGCTTTCGCCCAGGTGCCTGATTTGAAGTGACTTCGTCATCTGAGTCTTCAATATGCCCCATTTTCCTGTCCATGTCTAACGTAAATAATTATTTCTAAACAAGCATAACAAACTTTATTGATACTATACATAAAAATATTTGATGAACTGAAAGGTAAAAAAGAAAAAGAAAACTTGCCAATGCAAAACGGGTATTTTTTTTCCGAATTTCACTCAGTATTTAAAATTAATCACTTTATAGATAAGAACAGAGTTTGGTGATAGTTTCAGTCATATCTAATTATCTTCCTATTCTTCTAAACTGATTTTTAATTAATAGTAGAGACAATTAAGAAGTAGAAAATAATAAACACTGAGGTGCGTGTCGTATTTAAAGGGCTGTCAAAATTTTTAAAAGCTTTTTTATACCATTTATTATCATTTATCATATCATTTCAAAATTTCTTCTCTCTGTAGTAAGATAGCTAAAGTATATTTTTAGGGAAAAAATTGAAAAATCGGTGATTCCAATCAATATTAGAGTAGTCTCATTAAATGAAGTGCACTATGCATTTTTAATGATTTTGTAATCATTTCCTCAAAAGAGTGTTTACTTTCATTGCAGTTCGTTTCTGGCAAACATAATTAAAATTTATATTCTTATAAGATTTGTGCTTCCAGTTTTTAGTGTTCCACATGTTACTGAATTTGTGAAGCTTACTGTTTTATTAGGAAATGTAACTATTTTTTAGTTAAATTCATGGATATAAAATCAGGAATAATCTCGTAGAAACGAAATTTCTGTTTAAGTAAAGTATCTGTATGTGTGTTTTGCATTAAACATACATGAATTTCCTAGCATAATTTTAGGGTCTGCAATAAAATTCTTCCCATTTATATTTAATTTAATTTGAACAAGAAGTTCAGTTCATTTTCATACAAGATTAAACATTGTTAAATTTATAAAAAAATTATAACTGTTTTTGGAAATTGAATATATGTTTTATTTTCCCCTTTCCCTCAATAGTTCTGTAAATTAAGTAATTTAATTAAAGGATTTGAACAGTTGTTTACAAATTTATGCTACTGAATGAGGACGTAAGTGTTTATACTACAATTATAATTACTCAAAATATTTTTTACATAACTATTAGAAACTATAAGCCGATTACTGAGTTAGTTAAGAAATAATATACGCAAATTTCTGCAACACAGAAACAGTTTTAATTACTTCAGCTTCCAATTATTTCATCTAGTAAGAAAGACTAAATTATATTTTTAATTAATTTAAGAGTATTTTAATTAATTAAAAATCATACCTGCTACTTAAGCCTAAATAAAACTATGGATTGATTGTAATTTTTTGAAGAAATATTTTCAGGAACCAAAAGTAAAAACAGAATTTGTAAATTAGTTTTAGTGGATTTTTGTTTAATAACGAGAATTGATTAAATGAATGATGAAACATTACATTAAATATTTGATGAAAAAAATAAAAATGTGCTGAGATAAGCAGAACACTATAAAACAGATCTGTGTTTTCTTTCCAAATGCTTATATATGTATATATGTGTGTGTCTGTGTGTGCGTGAGCACGTTTGTGTGAATTTTTGTAGTACGTGCGTGCGTTTCCTTGTTAGTTTGTGTACTGGTGGTGGTGATATGTGTGTGTGTGTGAGTGATTTACGCATCCTCTATGCGTGCTGTATTGGTATAAGTGGTTGGCGTGTCCAGTTAGCAGTTGGAAGATAAATGGTTCAAATTCCGCAGAAGACACTGTTGTATTTTCATGTTTCCTAGTATGGAATGAGGAATTGTCACTATACAATGCATATAGTTTAGACATTTATCATTATTATGCAGCACAAGGCAATAAAAAAGCCGTTAAGCTAAGAGTAAATTAAACAGATGCAAGGTTTCGCCGATATAGTTAACCAATCTCATGTTCAGACTGTAAAGATATGCACATAACATCATGTTTAAAGTAGCACATTACTTCGTAGAACTGCTAACTGACAGTTCTTAATTGAAATTTTTTGTGCATTTAATTACATTTAAGTAACAGCATTATTTTATTAATTTTTCTATTATTGTTGATTTATTATTACTGTGACTAATACTGCTCTTCAGCTATCAGATGCATTCTTCCCTGAAAGGGGGTTGAGACAGGGTGATGCCCTTACATGCGTGTGTTTTTAATATCGCCCTTGAAAAGGCTATTAGATATGCCGGAATTATAACGACAGGCACCATATTTCAGAGATATATACAATTACTAGTGTATTCTGATGACATCAGCATTATTGGCAGAAGTAAACAGGCTGTTGAGGAGACTTTTGTTTCTCTATAGTCTGCAATCATCAGGAATGTAAAACAAAATTTATGGCAGTAACTAATAGTAGAGTGCATAATTCCCTCCCCTTATTGCAAATAAAGTCTTATACTTTCGAGGGCGTTTCTCAGTTTACATAACTCAATACTCTCGTCTCTAACGATAATAATATTAAACTTGAAATTGACAATAGATTATGTAGAGCTAATAGATGTTATCAATGTTTTAAAGAATTTTTTAGTGTTTAAATTATTAAACTTCAAGACAAAAATAAATCTTTATAAAACTCCTTTTAGTCCTATCATACTGCATGTCAGTAAAAGCTGCTGCCCATTAAGAAAAACAGATAAAGAAAGACTTTTAATATTTGAAAGAAAAATATCAAGGAGAATATATGGCCAAGTTAGAGAAAATAACAGATGAAGTATTTGTTTAAACGTGAAATATATAGAAGATACAAACAACCGGGATATTGTCCGATTCATCAAATCTTATCGCATTAGGTGACTTGGATATATTTTTAGGTGTGACAGCTTGAGCCTTGTTAACAAGATGACTTTTGCAGGCTTAGTAGGTACCAGAAAATGGGGAAGACCTCGCACAAGATGGATAGACTGTGTGAAGGCAGATCTCCAGGACCCTAAAAATCAATCATCGGCGGACCACAGCGACTAATCGGATCTACCTACTAAGCTTGTTAAGACGGCCGTGACCTGTGACTTGCTGATGTGCAATTGAATACTACTACTAATACTACTATTACTACTACTACTATTTCTACTAATGCTAGTATTACTAACACTGGTATCGCTACTACTACTAGTATGACAAATCAAATAAGCACATTTTGTCTCGGGGAAGGTAATGAAGCATGCAGAAGCCGAAATGTCCTATGTTCACTTTTAGAATCACGCTAATTCTCGGTAATTTACTACTTTCCGAGTTCAAAAATAAAATTAGGACGGAACTGCCTATCTGAAACTGTCATTCATATAGTCTGTTGATGCGTAAATTTTTTAAGTTCCATAAATGAAAAATGTATATTTTAACTACTATATGTTAATTCAGCAAAATGTGAATTAAAGTAATAAAATTTCTTGCTTATTGCTGTATTATCCGCGCAACAAACGCAAGTAATGCATCATTCTTCATAAATGTGTGTCCTTTAAACCATTTATGACGGGCAAATTTTCTGGACTCCAAATTATTTTCCCCTTGTGGTTTTTACCAGATGGGCTTGAATTCAAAGCATCTCCGACTTAATCTAAGACCGGCTCTTTAAAATTTATGATCAAGGAAACCACTGTACTTTTAAAACATTTGCCTTGATCTAAATAATATTCGAAAGCTTAATGGACCTCTCAACGACTAGATGCAAAGCGCAATAATATCACCTTAAATATCCATTACCATATTCTGCTTCAAGAAGTCATTAAAGTCCATAAACCTGCCAAATACGGTATTTATATTTTGTTGTTTTCATATTCTCTTCTTCGATCCTTCTCTGAGTTTCCTTACTATCTAGACTTAAAATTAGGCGTCTGTATTTAATCTGAATAGTTAATTTAATTTTCTGAGTTAATATCCGATGAAATCCATCGTAAATAATGTCCTGCTTTGAAAATACTCTTTTAAGAATAAAGAAAGTGCATATGAAAGTACCATAATTAGAATCTAAGTTCACAAGGGAGCGCCTTGATTCATTCCGCAATGTAAATGCTAAATAAATACAGCGGGTTTAAAATTAGTGCTGACGAAGGAAACGAAGTGACACTATATTATAATGAATCGCCTTATTCAAGAATTTTATTACGTCCTTGAAACTACCAATATTAGAAAGAGAAATATTATAGGTTATTTTTTAATCAAAAAGCCCTCTGAAAATTCAGAAATCTTCCTTGTTGTGTAGCATTTCTACAACCTCAAATGGCAAATTGACTTCTGAAAAGGGAGTTTCGAAGCTTAAGATATTTTTTCAAGGAAAAACGTTTCTGAAAAAATTATTTTTTGCAACCGATATTAACCATTTATGTCATATATTTAATAAAATTTTGTTATAATTAAAATAAATAGAGAGATGGATTTCATTCGATCATCCAATAAAGTTGTTTATTTGTCACGTTAAATTTTTAGTTAAATTATGCGTAATTTCTTCAGGAATGTTTTGCCAGTGGTCGGAAACTTTATTAGAATTGATTCAGAATTTATCATTAATGGTCGAATCCATTTGAAATTTAGCGGTCTTATCACCTAGAACGTTGCTTATGTTCACCACAAGGATTCCACCTAATTTCAAATGCAGGAAAAGGAAAGATTTGACTAAATTTTGAAAGAAAACGTCCCATATCCCAGGGAAGTATCTAAGGGTCTCCTCTCTCTTTTCTTTCCTAACAACAGCCCCTTAAAGGGATTTTCTGCTCTGCAATTGCGCCTACACCGAGCTGAAACTATACGCTTACAAACATAATTCTCTCGAATTTGAACCTGGGCTGGCATCATGCCACCTACCCTGTTCACCTTATTTAGCAAAATTATCAAATAAGAAATTTATATTTCCTAAAAAGTCATGATGATTTACGTAATTTTACTTGCAAAGAAAGCCCTTCATTTAATTTTCTTATCCATTATTTATTTAATAGAACAATTTAATGTAACTTTTATTTAATAAAATTACACTCTTCTACTAGGGATGTAAGTTTATTTCTTCTTGAGCTCAGCTACTAATATTCTTCTTACTATTTTCAATTAACTGTTTTGAAAGGAATTTGTTGAATTATATCATTAGAGCACAATGCAGCTCAATAAAAGTTGACTACAGTTTAAGATATATATTTTTATATATTTATATATAGTCTCTAGAAATTATAGGCATGGTAGATATATGACTAAAAAGGAAAGAGTAATTACGAATTCTGAGTTTTAACTGAATATCTATATTTCAGGTAAACTCCAAGTTCTGAAGAAAATGTAACTTATTGCCAATTAAAATTTAACAGATTATGTATTTCCATTTGAGTGATACCCTTAGTGCACAATCGAAATGATAGTAGATTGACTAAGGTATGTACTTGATTCAAGCATAAAATATATAAGAAATCAAAATTTAAATGTAACAACTTAAACATTAATATAAATATCATTAAAGCGACATTTAGGCTGAGGTATTTTGACATGCTAAAAAGATGTTTAAATTTGTGGAGTACTTCTGTTCCAATACAAACTTTAATTTATAAAGTTGTAGTAACATTAGGTTATTTTAAGCAGGAGTGTTGAAAAATGAGCAACGCCTTCGCCGAGACTCAAACCACGGACATCTGGCATACGCGCTCAACGTGATGACCACTATACCACGAAGACATAGGAAGAAGGTGGGAGAAATGCTTTATATACTCTCTCCTTTTAAAGGGCGACTGGCGATTAGGGGACCCAATCGCCAAATCTCGGTGGTGGAGAATCATCATTCACCACCATTTTAGTTCAGGCGCCAGTGTAGCTTCATTAGGTTATTTCAAAGCAGGAGTATTAAAAAATGAGCAACGCCTTTGCGGAAACTCGAACTACAGACCTCTGAAATACGCACCCTTCGTGCTGACCGCTACACCACGAAGGCATAAGAAAAAGGGGGGAGAAATACCTTATAAAGTAAATTAGCTTCATCGAAGTGGAAAATGTAAAACATCAGTTGTTCCCTTTCGGATATTTAAGCTATTGATATTCCACTTGTTAGATGGATACGCTAGCCACTTACACTTTGACAACACTCACAGGGAGATGCGATATTTATTTAACGAGAGCACCCATTATTTTTTTAATGATCAATTTCACATTTTCCCGAAATCTAGAATATAAATCGATTCTTCCAGGCAGGAAAATTATTCGCAGTAGGTCCCCTGTATCATACATTCCTCTCTCGCAAATTCATCCTCAACGTACCAGAACTGTGCATGAGAAATTATCTAAAAAATCTTGTATTTTAAGAAGTACGTAGAAAGAATAAACAAAGCATTATTGCATAGAAATAGCCTTTTAACCACAGGCCGATAAATGTGTCACTAACTTTCATGTCTATAACCTAGATGTATGTAAAATGTTGGACTTATTTAACATAGGTATGACTGATTTTAAGATTAAATTAAAGAATTAGTTTAAATTATATACGTTGCAAAGGAAAATAAATGTTACGGCAAATTTACAACTTTAGAGCTAGTTGTTTGCTATCATACTAGACTTCGAACCCAATAGTGTTACCTTTCATATAAAAAACGTATTGCTGTCACATCTGAACTTTAATATGAATATGAATTTCCTAGGATGTAAAATACAGCAGCTTTTCCGGTTTTTTGTATTTGTGACGTTATAAAATGTATCAGTGTTAATTAATTAATTATTATGATTTAAACATTTACTATTACTTTTCCTTTCCGTAATCGTCACCAGAATACAAATTAGTTAATTTATGTAATTAAGCTGAGGGTTTAAATGTTTAGATTACAGCTTCTGGCAGCTACATCTTGCTAATGCTAGCTCTGCCTAATTTGCATTGCGGCTTTAACATCTTACTAGCCGACGTTTAAAATAGGCGCCGTTAAACAATGGAAATACTTCATAATTTTGTTCACTAATGGCTAGAAACTTGCTCGAAATCTTTCATCTGTAATGATAGCACCTTCTGAATGATTTACTATATCATCACAGGAACTTTGTCAAAGATTCAACATAAGAAGTAGACGGATATAACACCCTTTAAAAAGGGGGAAGTACACATACAAGCCACTCGTTTTATCGTTATTAACGAACCCACAACTTTGGCTTCTGGCTAAGCATTAGACCACATCAACCCCTACAATATTCAGAGCAACACCAAATTAAAATATGTAAAGAAATTTGAATGTAAATGTTAATTTACTTGATATTTTATTATGCTCATATGTATGCCTTTATCAATAAAAAGTAAAAGTTTTAAAATAATCCAAAATGTACTAAAGTGTTATTATTGGCAATTCATTTAAAGTAACGAAACAAAAACATATCAAATTATGAATTTCTACAAGTCATTCTAGCTTTCAAAAATACGCGTTTTTGTTTATATGTTTATACTTATTCATGGCAATATTCCTAATTAAAATTAAATTTGAATACATCCATATTTGAATTAATTTCCTTTGTTATTTTAGAAAATGTTTGTAGCAATGCTTGTACTAGAGCTTTAAGGATAAATTAAGATCTAATGTCCATAGAATTGTAGCAGTTTTCAAAATCAGAAGAACGTAAGGCCACATGTTTGCTTACTGTGGGATACTGTGGGATCATTAAATAACTTTATTTGGAAAAGGTAATGTCTAAAATATGAAAGCGCTTAGTTCGAACTTAGTTCGATAAGCTGATGAGTTTAAAAAAATGAATCACTACCATATGTATTCCAACGTACGACGCCATTGCTTACAAGAACCCTCTTACATATTACGATAAATTACGATAATTATTATGAAGTAGAAATACAGGTGGATATCTGTTGAAATCATGATTTTGATTGGAATTATTTTGTTTCCGATTAGAATTAAAGGAAAGCTATTTAATTCAATAAAATATTTCATTACAGTGTAGAAATAAAAATTTGGAAAATTTAACGTTAAGTTACTAACTATTCGTTTTCAGGCACAGCAGTAACCAGTATAGGAAAAGTTTAGTCAGACTTGACTAGATAACTTGAAATTGCTTGACTAGATATGGCTGTTATGATGAAGGCTAGTTATTCAGTTTATATATTCTGCAATTATCTGCGAAAATTATTTAGAATTTAAATAGTGTAATTATTCTTTGAAGTAAGATAGTTAAAGTTCTTTCTTCATTCTACACTTCTATTTATTATAATAATCCATTTTGAGTTCTACCAGTTTTTATAACTAAAGTATAGCAAAAGGAGAGGACCTTGCTTTCGAGTAAATACGATAGCTTTAAACAAAATAAATAAAACAAAATAAAATATTCTTCTCAGGTTGAATATTTACAAAACGTTTTTCTTAATAATAACAATAATATTAAAAAATCTGCAAAATTCAAACTTTTCGTTGAAAATTAACTTTTAATTAAGATCTTATATGCAAGTAATTTTGCTTTAAAAAGGGAAGAAATATCACTCCTTGGGTAAATTTACTTTACTTCCAGCACCTGCTACTTCCGTCATTTCCTTGACAGACTCTGGCAGTAATTAAGAGCTTCATTGACAATATTTTAAAAACCAGAGCTTCCTGAACATCTCACAGCTGTAAAAGATTAAACCGTCAAAGCTGCAGGCTGCCTTTCTTGAGGTTTCGAATTGTAGAAGAATGGTGTGATTCATTATTTTGAGGCATACCCCTAGAACAAAGAGCTTAAAAGATGATGATTAAGCAGCAATTATGTTCTCCGCAGTAATTTAGGCAGATCATCTTTTTCTTCTTGAGAAAAGAAGAAAATCGACAACGAAGAACAGCTTTTTTCATCCCTCTTTTAATCTGACGTATTTTGCTCTTTTTAAGAATATGGGAGCAAGCATTGTTTAAAATTTGCATACAGTAGTGCATTGGAAATCAAGTAGATTCATTATAACAAAATTTTAATTTTTTTTTTGTTCCACCAGAGGATCTGACAGGTATTTTTTCACATTGCGTTATGTAAGCGGTGATTTATTTCACAGAAAATTATTTTTCTTTCCAGATTCATACCAAAAACACGGCAATTGGTAAGGAAATGTTGACCAGATTACTTGTCAACTGTTGACTCTAAAATAGTGCAATTTAAGGAAAATATTTAACGGCATATATTCGTGTTCCTTCCATAAAATAATTTATATTTTATAATGATAATTTAAAAATAATGTAAAAGATGCTTCTCATCAGATTACGCAGCAAAGTGAAAATCTGTAGTCTCATTCATGAGCAGAAAATAGCTAGTAAGTAAGTTTCGAAACTTAGTTCATTAAAGTGATTTGATTGCATAAAAGGAAAACTGATATTCAGTCTCATTCTGAAGCTAAACGTTCGACTAAAAATAACCTACGAGTGAATAAGGTGCAATGCCGGGGGGGGGGAAGAAGACAGTTTTCTTATACACCGTTCTATTGGGTCGATTGACGAAGTTCCAATTGCGTTTTTCATACCTCGAAAGCGCTACTTAGGATATAAATTAGATTTTTATACAGCATTGTTATAATCTTTGACACAAAATCGGACTTTTTCTGAAATGACGTACCAATTTTTATCCCTATCTCGATTCTACGACTCAAATTATACCTGGATATTAAATTTTGTAATTTTGGGGGATAAATTTACGGAGATATTTAAAAATTTACCTTGGCGCACTTTGTTTCAGTTTGTGGCAAGAATAATTCACTTGGCGAATCTCTTAATTTATAGCAACCGATTTTACTTTCCTTTTTTTCAGTGTACACGAGAGGGAAAAAATGCATCGTTCATACTTTAAAATAACTTTAACACAGTGCTTAATCCACATTTGGTGTTATCATCGCTTAGAAAAAATATGCCAAATTTCCAAACGCCCCAATATGTAAATTCCTCTAGATTTTAGGAAATTTTGAATAAAAGACTAATTTTTGGAGGTATGCTAAGAAATCTGCTTTAAGATGTTGGTAACATTTTATAGTTTATAATTCAAAATGTTTTTCAAAAAAACTATTTAAAAATACAAATTTTAAGAATAAATCATAAAAGAATGAGCGAATTTTATTTGGAATGAACCTAAATTCCGAAATGTGAAAGGAAGAATTAAATAAGTTTAATAAAAAAAGATATATTAGTAAATATATATCAAATTCAATTAACACTTTGGAGTTAAAATTTTTAGAGCTAATTTTGTAAAAACTACCCTTGCGATTTTTTTACAAAACTCGACAGTTTGGCATAAGCTGAGTCGTAGAATCGAAATATGGAAAACAATCGGCATGCTAATTTAGAAAAAGTCCAATTTTGTGTCAAAATACCTATATTAGAACAAAGCTACATATATAAATCTAATGCATTTCCTAAGTGGAGACCTAAGTCGAGAAACACAGTTTGAATTTCGTCAATCAGCCCAGTACAACAGGATGTATAAAAATGCCACCCTCCCTTTTTTTCTCTTTCTGTGCAGTGCAGTTCCTTTATTTTTTCACTTATGCAGCTGCCGTTGTTCGGAAAAATCATAAGAAGCTATCACAGTACTTCATCGTATTAAGTAATTAGAAGCGATCGCTTTAAACATAAGTTATTTTTAAGCTCCGAGCTAAGGAAGCCGTGACATTGTAACTTAGGCTGTAAGAACAACCTTGCTTTAAAGCGTATTTTATATTAATTCCCAACAGCATCTCTGGTATTTACAATGGCAGAGACAAAATTTATTCTTTCTTAGTCATATAGACCACTTATTTGAAACGAATAACACGAGACTCTCTCCTATGTTAAGACCGAGAGAATTCGGAGACCACATCTACTTCTACTGCCAGTTTCTGTAAAGCAACGTTTTGTGAACGTTTTTCATTCATGACCCATTTTTATCATCGAGATCTTCATGCAACTGCAAATATTAAATATAAAGTATTATTTGAAAATAACATTAATATATCTACAATGATTTCCCACTAATTTATTGCGTTGGTAAACAATATACATTAGAAAAATAGTAAATTTGAGATTTATATTGTAAGTAGTATATTAATATTAATAAAGTATTTTAATGCAAATGAAGTGAATTATATTTTAATGAGACAGATATGCTTTATTTGCCGCATAATAAATTAAATATTGGTGCAATATTTAACACTTCTGGGATTATCTTCAATGTTCTTTAGTTTTGAACGATATTTGGATTTAATAAGTGTTTCACATAGACATGATTCTGAGTGGCTGAACATTTAATATTATTTTAAAAATTACTGGAAAGTCAGTTTGGCATCCTATCCAGAATTAAGCTAAGGAGTCTTGTAGAAATTCTAGTTTAGCTATGCAGCTCAAAATATTCTTCTTGCACTTTGCATAGTAGGTGACTGAAGAAATCAATATATCTATTAAAATATTTTTTGAATCCAAGTCAACTTTTTGAATTTAAAATTTAGCATATTTGGAAACTCTGCTTTTAGGAGTTTTAACTGGTCTATAACAATTATTGCAAGATTCAAAGTTTTATATTTTTTGTTTTCTGTTACAAAACTGTTGACAACCAGAAATTTTTCGAATGAATGGTTTTTTCTGCTGCTGCTCCAAATATCGATTTTTTTGATAAAATATTCCATTTGATCATTGGAAGTAAATATTTTGCTGTTTTTTTCTTGAAGTCTAGATCATTTAGTTTTTGAAATATTTTTGATCATTTAAACACTTTTAATAATTTTTGATCATTTGATCATTTTTGAGACATCAACCTCTCGAATATTGTGCTGACCACTACACCACAAAAGCACATACTCGAGGGGTCCGTGTTTCGAGTCCTGGCTAGGGCATTGCTCATTTTTCACATCTCCTGCTTGTAAATAACAAAATGTATCTACAGTAGCACCCGAACTAAAATTGGCCGTCGATGATGATGCTCCACTACCAGGATTTGGTGACTGGGTCCTCTAACCCCACTCGCCTTTTAAAAGAGAGCGTATATGAAGTATTTCTCCCGCCTTTTTAGTATGCCTTCGTGTTGTAGTGGAAAGCATATTCGGCGGTATTCCTGAGGTTCGAGTCCCTGAGGACCGAGAAGGCATTGTTCGTTTATCATCTCTCCTGCTTTCAAAATAAACTTGACGTCTTTCCAACATAAATGATAGCTACGACAGCTCTCATGACCATACGTCATTTTGAAAAAAAAATCCGATTTTTATGAACCTGCAATGATTTTGTGCTTTTATGCCTTGTTGGCATCCATATTAATTCTGCGCGTAGTAATAAATTTTCTTATTCGGAACCCATGTCTTTACAAACATTTGAAAATAATCGTTTGTTAGGAAATTTCTTTAAAACAAAAATTATAATTTTGACAGCACCCTAAAGGACATCGTTCAATTCCGTTGCGAATAATTCTGGTGTCAGACCCTCTGAATTCATCAAGCAGTGTGTAAGGGTTGTAGAGACATTAGGTTTTTTTTAAAGCAGGAGATGTGAAAAATGCCCTCGCCGGGACCTGAACCACAGACTTCTAGATTACGCGCCGAGTGTGCTGACCATCGCACCAAGAAGGTATGCTAAGAAGGCGGAAGAAATACCTTATTGTTGTGTGCATACGAGTTCCTAATAGATTGAATACAGAAGTTGGATAAAAAGTTAATAAAATCTATTGCTATCACAAGAAATGTAACAAAAGATATTCGCACAGTAGCGCAATATCACGCAGTATAATCAGTAGCTATAGTTTAAACTACTAAAACATTAAACAGAACGCAATCCAAAGCGCAGAGAAGCCTAATCCGATCTCACCGAGAATTCGCTACAATCAACACAGTTATCTAAACAACAACTACTGAGCTGAGATGTTTCTCTCAGGCTTTTTAAAGCTTTTAATCGGTTGCCAAAAAGTTCTGGAAATTTCTGTTTTCTCGAGATTTCTGGAAAGGAAGAGAGTCGAATTATGATTATAGCTAATAAAACAGTCAATTACATTTATTCGAATTAAATATCAGTGACAGAGATAAACTTTTATTCAATGCACGCGCTCTTGTAGTTTTACTTTTCCTGCGAAACTTTCTCTTAAAATATGTCATGCGCTGCATTGCCTGGGGAAATAAAGCAGTTTAAATTATAATTCTATTAAAAATATCTAACTAATTACACAGTTTGTAACATTATATACTCCTCCTTTAAGGGCAGCTGGGGATTACGTGATCCACATGCCAAATCCTGGTGGTGGAGAAGCATCATTCACCACCTTTTTTTTAGTTCGGGCGCCACTGTATAGTCATTAGCTTATTTTGAAACAAGAGACATGAAAAATGAGAAATTCCCTCCGTGAGACTCGAATAGCGCCGAGTGTGTTAACTCTTACATCACGAAGGTATGCTCAGAAGGCGGGAGAAATACCTTATAAGGTTACATGGTCATTAACAGCACACTTAAGAAAGTATTTAAAATTAATATTTTTGCTTTTCATCGCTTTTATACTATCTCTGCATATCGCAATATTTTTCGATACTAAAAAAGTATATTTAAAAAATTCGTCAACTTAATCTGCTACATATTTTTTCTTTCAAAGGACGACAAAATTCGACTCTTCATCACTGTTTTCCTTCATAAATGCATCTGACATATACTAACAACTGACAACTGAACAGTTTTAAAAATACCAGTTTATTTCGTCCGTCTGAATGATAAATTTTGAGTTTGCTATGGTGATCGCTAATTTCAGAAAAATCTATCGGTTATATATTTATCGGTTTAACAAAGAAGATTTCTGAATCTGATAGTCATATTTATTTCCGTGAAATAATTTTCTAATAATAATTCTACCATTTTAATAGCAGCTAATGTAAGATCTTTCTCAAAGTTGTACTATACTTTTTTCAATCATGTCTGAAATTTCGCATAAGTTTTAAATAGTAAACAGTTTTCGCCAAGAGAAAAAAAAATAAAAGCATTGCTTTTTATTAGTTAAAGACTTTAAATGTCGTTTTAAATATTCTTCTGGTTTATTGATGTTTGAATTCAGGATATGCTTTTAATTTTGATAGTTTCGCACTTTCCATAGCTAAAACGCTACTGCTTATTAAGCAAAGGGGGTTTTCATAAACATCACAGTTGTTGAAGTGAAGCAAATTTGAAAAATATACACAGTCCAGTCACATTAATGAGACCACCACGTACTTTCCATGTCAGAGTTAAATAACCAATCACAGAAGGCAGGTGGCGGCACAGTGCAGTTGAGCGTATATAAAGGGTGTGTGAGGGCTTCGGAAAACATTTCAATCGTTGGCGTAATGCAGAAACGAAGCGATTTATTCGACTTCCAAAAGGGCATGATCATTGGCTTTCGGGCCAAGGGTGGAAGCATTTCCGAAACGGCTGAGTTTGTGAACTGTTCGCGTGCCGCCGTGGTAAAAGTGTACCGTGCATGGCAAAATGGGACTGTCCAAAATCAGCGACGTGGCAAATGTGGTGCACCACGGGCCATAGATGACAGAGGCGAACGACGGTTGCGGAGATGCGTTCGGGCAGATAGACGGGCTACCGTTGAGCAACTGACCACCAAAATGAACCAAGGGGCTACCAAAAGTGTCTCCCAAAGTACTATTCAGCGAACATTGCTGCGTCTGGGCCTCCGAAGCAGACGCCTGGTTCGTGCACCTATGCTGACTGCTGTTCATCGACGGCGAAGGCTAGAATTTGCACGCCAGTACAGCAGCTGGACGTCCACTGAGTGGCGACAGGTTGCGTTTTCGGATGAATCGCGTTTTATGCTCCATCGGACAGATGGACGTTGGCGTATAAGGCGTGAAACCTCTGAAAGGAACCACCCTGCAACCATTGCCGGAACGGTCCAAGCTGGAGGCGGGAGCATTATGGTCTGGGGAATGTTTTCCTGGCATTCTCTAGGTTCACTGATCATTGTGGAAGGCACAATGGATCAATACAAGTACGCATCTGTCCTTGCGGACCATGTTCACCCCTACATGCGCATTGTTTTTCCTCAGGATGATGGCATCTTCCAGCAGGACAATGCGAGGTGCCATACAGCTGCCAGTGTACGTGCGTGGTTCGAAGAGCACCAGGATGAGTTTACCGTCCTCCCCTGGCCAGCAAACTCACCTGACTTAAACCCAATCGAGCATCTGTGGGACCATCTCGATCGAGTTGTTCGCGCCATGGATCCTCAACCGCGTAATCTAGCGCAGCAGGCCACGGCATTAGAGTCGGCATGGCTCAACATCCCAGAGAACACCTTCAGGGACCTATGTGACTCTCTTCCTGCACGTCTCGCAGCAGTCCACTCTGCGAAAGGTGGTTATTCTGGCTTTTGACAGATGGTCACATTAATGTGACTGGACTGTGTACCTCATCATACTTTTTTTCGCATCATATATGCCTTTTGCTGATTACCACATCCTGCTTGAACATACTTTGCAGCATGTCTGCGTCATTATATTTACTATGCAAGTTAAATATAGTTATCCAAGCGAAAAAATATTTTTATCCTAAAATATAAATAAAACAACAGCTCTCATAGTAGGATTTCAACTAACTACCAATCTTAGTTGAGTAAAGGACTAAAATACATGACTGCTTTGTTCTTGAGATGTAACACACTTATTGTCATGAAATAGAAACAACTGAAAAAGTATTATAATTACACCAGCTTCAGCTGTGCTGAACTTATTCTTGGTATGCCTGTGTGGCCGCAGACGTTACATACTGTGCTTTTGTGGCACATTTCTGTTCTAGAATTGCAATGCGATACTACTATTATGTTGCACACAGTGCTAAGTTACAAAATGCAAGCATAATTTTCAGCTCAACTTAGTCAATATTGCGATTTTATAATTGCATTTTACAGAAAAATTAATATACTAAAATCAAAACAATGAAGTGGTTGCGACGAATATTTCTTGAAATTCATGTACCTGAATTAAATTTTCACGCTGTCACTTGAGTTGCTACTCATAGGTTTAGAAACGTTGTCGTAAAGGATTTTCGGAATAACATAATTTAACAGCTTCACATTTCAAGACACGCTGTATTTACTAATGTAGATGCCTTACCTAAAATTCGAACTCAAACCCGATGGCGACAATTTAGTTATAGCCAGCTACCCGATAGAGTGGGTTTCTCTCGATATTTCTGGAACTTGAAACAAAGTAATGCCTTCTCTTCAATAGGCCGTCAAAATTAACTACATTCCTATACTTTCCCGTTCAGTAAAGGCAACTATTATAAATGACAAAACTCATGGAATGTTTTTAATATTAGCTTTATATTTTGGAGATATGATTAGTAATTTATAATTTTCAAAAGAAAATTGTTAAAAATACTTTGTGATAAATAGCAAATAACATTAAAGTATTATAAATTGATCATAATTCATCAAAATCTTGCACTAATTTTGAAGCATTTTTACTGTCTGATTTTATCGTAATTAAGAAGCAAAATTATTATTTTTTTCGAAACGTATTTGTTTAATTGATGTATGTCTTCTACAGCCGCCCAACCGATATAGTGGTTAACTGCCGTGCTGAAGGGCCCGGGTTCGAATCCTGGGGAATGCATGGATGTCTGTATAGTATTTGTGGCATGGCGACAATTTAAATATATGTGGCGAGCCGAACGTTCTCTCGTGTGGTTTGGTGGAAGTGGGGAGGGGTGGGAGACCTTTGGACCCGTCTCCTTGGGGTGCTGTTCATCAAAATTGGGGGCGAAACTGAGCCAAATGGCACTGTCACCTGTCAGGTGCTCAAGACTGTTGCCAACGACAGGCGTAATCTTTTGCTCCTTTGCACGAAGAATTTCGTGGGCGTGGACTGACTTTAACAGACAAGTGAACATAAGTAGCAATAACAACATATCTTTTAGAGAAAATACCGTATTTGAAAATGTTTCTTCCGCAAGTGAATATTTTACATGATTTTTATTATTATAAGCTTGCTGAATGTTCTTTCACAACCAGCAGCAGCAACTGATAATGTGAAAAATATTCACTAGTCCAGGTGTTCCTGAGTTAAAATGTAGTCATGAATTTTGTGTAAATGGTCTGAATTGCAGTTATATTCGTGGCTAGAATTTTATAGGCAGTATGATTTTAAGACTACAAGCTGCTGATAAAATTTATGTCATTTGTATACTTAGATGCTATGTTTTAAGCTGCTTCTCTCAAATTATCTAAATTTAATAGCATTGGCATTTTCATAAATTAGAAAATGAAGACCGAATGATATCTCGTTCATTTGCTTATATTTCCATCTTCCTAGTGAGAAAAAATATCCATCACGTCTTTCACTCATACGGTGAAAAATTATTTCTCTCAAAAATTATTTTTATTAATTGTATTTTGCTTACCTGATTTGCTAAACTTTCGTTCTTGAACTTTTGTTTTTAAGTTTTCTTCTCCATACCTTGTTCTTTAAAGCTAAATTTTCCCAGTTTCGAGAAGAGTTTTAGAAATATTCTCTCGTCTCCTTGAAATCTCTTTATCTCTTTATTATTTTTGTTTCTTTAATTAAAAATGACAAATCTCACAAAAGCTCTTTGCCTAAGGAAATGTATGCTATCGTGGATGCTATTCGAAGCTGAACGGGCCTGTATTTGAATTACACATTACGAAAAGTCACAATATACGCACATGTGGCAGATCGCTGAGTTTTAAACCTAATTAATAACTCTGTTGAATGTGCATTTCTCTGCACCCTTACATTTTTACTGCAAGAATTTATTTATCTTTTCTATTTCTTGCAGTGTTAAACCCTAATCAGATAACTTACATATGACTGAATTTATACGAAATGAGTACACAGGCAAAACGAATTTAAGTTACTTAATTATTTAATTAAATTATTTGAGATGTACACTTATTTACTTTGATGGCTGTTTACAGATGAAGTACTTTCAGATAAAATATTACAATGGAAGTTATTCTTTCTTATTCTATTGGGCCTCGTCGTTTTTCTCGTGTTATGCTGCTGTCCTCCTGATACTTTCAATACTTAAGAATTTAAATTGACTTGTTTCAAAATATTTCTACTTACAGCGCACAGCGCTGATTTATTTTTGGATGCCATATAAATCTGATACGTCGCTATGTTAAGCAATAATAATGACTTAAATATCGTGTACAATAACAAATATTGACTTTTCTGTCACACTTTAAATATCAAATTATTTTAAAATTGTTAATAATTAAATAACTTTTCGATATTGTTTGGGCAACAGACTAA
>KK119397.1:64678-125061 GCA_000611955.2 Stegodyphus mimosarum
TAAGTCAAGGAAGGTGAGGATTAACGTCTTGGAAGACTTTCTAAAGAGTAGTGGTCTTAGAACCATATCCACGATGCATACGGGAAAAACACAAAAGCAAGCGTTCAGCTGATCGTTAACCTGGATGAAAACCATCTGTATTCAGTCAGCTTATCCACTTTACCGCAGACGCGCAACAGGTCTTTGGTTACGATTATTCATTAGAATTTTAGTAAATATCGAGTATTAATAACCATTTTTGTAACTTGATTTCCATTTAATAAAATACTAGGAAATATTATTTAGCTTTCATTATAGTTTAAAACAGTTTGTAGTTGTGATTATTACCAGTAATTCGAATAATGTTTTAGTGCTATTATTGATGAATATCGGTATTTTTGCAACCTTAATATAAATTATCTTAGAGGGTTATTTGGAACAGTTTGCCCTAATTCTTCTACAAATAAATATTTCATAATGTTATACTTTGTTTTTTTCTAAACAATTCATCTTATTATTTTACAATAAATCCTAGAATAACACAGAAGGTGAAAATGCGCTTTAGCCCACTGCTTGGCGATGTTTTGAAAATCGCCAATTCGGCGCGTTTCTGCGAAACGTCTTTGCAATTGCAACCTTTCTGACACGCTCCGCGAAAACCTATTGTAAACAAAACATAGAATTCTAAAGCATAAATTAGTATGAAAACTGTTGCCACAAAAAGATAATAAAATAATATGCAAAACGAACATTATGATCATTAAAATATTTGTCAATTAGGTTTAAATTAATTATTTACATTTTATGTTGTAATACTTACACATTTTATGCCGTTACATAACCTTCCCGACACGCTCCGCGAAAACGTAACCAAAATGGCATCGAAGAAAGAAGGAATTTTTTTTAAAAGGGCATTAAAATTACAAACGATACCATGTACACACCGTTCCGTTTTAACTTTAAAAAAAATCTGCGAATTGCACAATGTAGGCAACGTACACAAATGAACAAAATAAGCTAAAATAACGAAAATAAATTACAAGAAAATGCCATGTGCACAGCGTTCCTTTTAAACTTAAAAAAAAAACTTCAGCGAATTGCACAATGTAGGCAACGTACAAACAGTCAGCCATGTTGGCGGATATACGGAGTTACCCATGTTGGCGCGTTTATTGCTCATTCAAAAACAATCGCCGCCAAGCAGTGGGTTAAAGCGCATTCCAACCACACAGAAAATGCGAGGCTATTTCTGAGCTTATCTCTTTGCATTCCAGTTTTAATAAAGGTTTAAACTAAAGTGCCGTTTTCTTTAGCACTTGCACTGCCGGGTCGCCCGGGCCGAAGTTCTGGTCAGGCCGTGTTACTCGGATTCGGTTGATAGTTTTTTGAAGACTTTTGAGATAAAGCAGGTATTTAAAAATGATTTTTGATCATTGAAAGAAAGAAACAAACATGACTATAGCCAACAGCTAAATTCATTCCGTTCACTAAACTATATTGTGCTTTCTTTGGGATACACTTCTCTTCTTCTTCAACAAGCAATTCTTGAAAAATACGATCAGTAGTACCTACACCACATTTATTATCACTGCACTTATCAGTATTCGAATCAGAATCTTAAGATGTGATTTTGTTCATAATGCGTTTTCTGAAAAATCTCGGATGTTCCTCATCACTACTATTCGAATTTTTCCAAGCCTCGCAACAGGTTTCTTCTTAATTGCTATATGATTCCCTTAAAAATTACTCTTTCATTTTTCTTTTAGAAATTGCAAAAAGTTGAGGCAATAATTTTAACACAAAAAAATTTCAACAATTTTTCACTACAAAAGAAAGTATTTGGAAAAAAAATACTTTTATAGTCTAACACCCTTTCTTAGAAACATCGTTCTTGAGGAAATATTTTAAGCAAAACGTTTCATTGTAGATGTTCTAAACTGGTACGACTTGAAACACGTTGTGCATGATATAGCAAAAGCGTGGGCTAACGAAGATTTTCTTGGAAACTTGTATGGCAGTCAACGTGTTAATTTGTCTAGTAAGATTTGCAGTTATTCCAGAAATTAACATAAATGAAAACAACTGCGCAGTTTTGAGAGAAATTAAATATGGAACATTAAACGAAATGTCAAAAACTAAATTGCATTTATCAGGAAAATTTATAATGAAAAATTGAGTAAACAAAACATTGCATCAAAAACGGAAAAACAAATTGATACGGCTGTACATTTCAGTTTTACACATCCTTTGACAGTTTTCTGGTATTTTGAAGGGAAAATGAGCAGAGTCAGAATATATAATTAATCAACATTTTAATTAAACAGATGGACGTTTACAGATTAAGGACACACACAGTAGAAAAGCAAAACGTAGGAACGAATGCAACGTATGCATACAATACAACTGCGGAGAGATAGCGTTATCACATAGCATTACTGCGCGCGCAAGAGCCATAAGAGCTAACTGCGCCAAGATAAGCCAAGAGCTGTAAGCTAAACGGTGCATTATTATTCCTACAATCTCCTTTCGACGTTTAGGTAAAAAAAATAATTAGTATAACGAACAAACACTAATCATTTACAGTCATTCCAATTAATTTACAACAGTTACAATGTTTAGAAGCAGTCAATGCTTTTGTCAGTATATCAGCAGGCATTTTCTCTGTTGGCACATATTTAACGTCTATTTCATATCTCTCATAAATCTCACGTACGAAGTGATGTCTTATATCAATATGTTTAGTGCGTGAATGGTAAATTGAATTTTTCATAAGCTTCTGTGCACCTTGATTATCACAATATATGATGGTTGGATATTCAACATTAAAATTTAATTCTTTAAGCAAACGACGTAAATAAACTGCTTCTTTAGTACTCTCTGAAAGACTGATGTACTCTGCCTCAATACTTGATAATGCAACAGTTTGTTGTTTTCTTAATTGTCAAGTAATGGGATTTACGGCAAGTTTGAATAGATAACCTGTATAGGATTTTCTAGTATTAACATCAGATGCCCAGTCGGCATCGGTGTACGCTACAAGCGTTTTTCCAGTCTTCTGAAATTTCAGAGAATAATTTTTAGTTCAAGTATCTAAAGACACGCTTTGCAGCCAACCAGTGTAATTTTCCATAATTATTATTAAATTGGCTCAGGTAACTAACAGCGTATGTAATATCCGGTCTAATAAACACAGAAAGATAGATCAGAGAACCAATTAGACGACAATAAAGTACACTGTTCATTTCTTCCTTTTCACTTTCAGAAGGACATATTTCTTTACTTAATTTTACACTAGGATCTAAAGGAGTTGCTTCTGGTTTTGCATCTTGCATATTAAACCTTTTCAAAATGTTATCAACATATTTCCGCAGAGATAAACTAATAGAATTATTATTTATTGATTAAATTCTATTCCAAGACAATAATGAAGTTTGCCTAAATCTTTAACTTGAAATTCTTTAGAAAGATAATCTTTAGGCTCAGCATATAAATCACAGTTATTTGTTGCTATTATTAAATCATCTACATATAAAATTAGAATTAACTCATCTTGAGATGTTTTCATCTTGTAAACACATTTGTCTGATTGTAATGGTTGTAATCCAAAATGCTTAAGTTTTTTGTCTAATTTTTCATACCACTGTCTTCCACTTTGTTTCAAACCGTACAGAGATTTTTGCAAAGCATAAACATAATCAGGTTTACTTTGATCTTCAAAACCTTTAGCTTGTTACATGAAAATTTCTTCTTTTAAATCTCCGTTAACATATGCCATTATAAAATCTAGTGATATAGAGTAAGGTCTCGTTCAGCACTGTATGCAATCACAGTTCTTATAGAACTTGCTCTGGCTACTGGAGCAAATGTTTCATCAAAATCGATTCCAGGTTCCTGTGCAAATCCTCTGGCAACTAATCGAGCTTTCCTCTTTTGAACTGTTCCGTCTGGATTACATTTGGTTCTAAGAATCCAACGACATCCTATTACCTTCTTGTTTTGCGGTCGTTTTACTAATTTCCATGCTCCATTTTTAACAAGTGCTTCATATTCACTCTGCATGGCCTTATGCCAGTCTTCAGCATGACTTCCATTTAAATCTTCTTCTAAAGTCGTATTTATATCTTCTTCAGCAATTTGCGTTTCTTCTTCTTTCGTGTTGACATATTGGTACTCTTTCTTTGGTCTACCTGGTTTCCCAGTTTTAATTTTCTTTGGTCTACCTCCCTTCCTTTTAATCTGCATTTCAGATATTGCTTCAGAATTAGAATCTTCATTAACTGATGACTCAGCAGATGTTTCTTCCATATTCGAGGGGTCTTCTGTTTCATCAACCGATATTTTCTCTAGCTTCAAAGGTTCTTCCTTCATTTTATCAGGAACATTTTCAGGAAATAAAACTTCTAGATCTTTATCGCAGTTCGTAGAGTTTTCAAATTCTTCAATAAATCTAACATCACGACTTATAACGATTTTTCTGGAATTTTTATTCCACGGCATGTATGCTTTCGATTCATTTGAGTATCCTACAAAAATATGCTCTTCTGATTTAAGATCGAATTTTCCTTTATACGTTTTATTAAGTACAAAACATTTCTGCCCGAATATCTTGAAGTAAGAAACAGTTGGCTTAATGCCAAAAAATAACTCGTATGGTGTCTTGTTTATTCCCAGGCTTCGAGTTGGGCAACGATTACGTATGTAAATAGCACAGTTCAAAGCTTCAGCCCAAAAGGATTGGGGAAGGCTACTTTGCAGTAAAAACATCTGGCCATTCAGTTAAAGTACGATTCATGCGCTCAGCTTTCGAATTCTGCTGAGGAGTCATGGGTGCCAAGAGTTCTCTTTTAATCCCACATTCTTGAAGATATTTATTAAATTCTTCTCCGCTATATTCAAAACTGTTATCAGTACGAAGGATTTTTGATTTCTTTCCTAGACGATTTTCGACCGCAACTTTATATTTGATGAACGCACGTTTTACTTCGTCTTTAGTTTTAACAAATCTAACTTCAACATAACGCGATTTATCGTCTATAAAGGTGACAAAATAACGTGAACCAGCATGAGATGAAACTCTCATAGGACCACACAAATCTGAGTGAATTAAATATAATAACTCATCACTGTGAAATTTTGTTTCTGTTTGAAAAGATAGCATAGTTTATTTACCACGGATACAAACTTTACAGTCTTTTAAAGATTCGTTATCATTGAAATTTAGATTTCTAACCATGTTATCAGATTTAAGTTTTTTCAAATCAGAATCATTTAAATGACCCAGTTTAAGATGCCACTTTACAAAATCACTTACCTGCGCTATTGCAGCTCTTTCCGTCCTTGGATATATGTAATAAAGATCACCATTTCGAGTAGCCTGCACTAGTATAGATCCGCTCGGTTCTATTATTTTAGCATGCCGTTCTGTAAAAAGCACCGAACGATTATTTGCAGTGGCTTTAGAAGTTGATAGCAAATTACACTTTAATTCCGAGACACACAGCACATTTTTGAGTGTAAGGTTAGTTGTCTCATTTCCGTTAGGTACTGTTATAAGGACAGTTCCAATTCCTATGATTTCTGCGGTTTTGTCAACTGCTAGCTTTATTCTGCAATTTATTCGCGGTTGAAATTCTGAAAATAAACTTCTATCGTTGCACATGTGAGATGTACTGCCACTATCTAAGCACCATCAGGAAGTCTGTTGATAAGTATCATTCACAGCCAAACTCGCCGGTTCTTCATGAATAGCAGCCATCATCGGACCTTGATTTCCTTTATTTAACTGCGCATATTTTCTATCAGCTATTTTCTTTCTACATTCAATTGCCTTGTGTCCAATTTTCGAACAGTACTTACACTTCAAGTTGCGATAATTTCTTGTAGCTGGAAAATTTTTGTTTGAATTTGCATTCCATTTTTCATTTTTCTTCTGTTCTTGAGTCATTCTTTCATTTTCAGTATAGTACGCATTTTGTGAATCCTGAGACGTTTTCCCTTTTCTTGCTTCCCATTCTTCTAGCATTTTTATTTTCAAAGACTCGGGACAATTCATATCTTGATTCTATGGCACACCTAAAATTTTTGAAGTTTTCTGGAATACTGTAGAGCAGAAGAATCGATAATAAATCATCAGCTATGTCAATTTCCATTTCTTTAAACGTGTCAACTATTTCGAAGAAACTGTTCAAATGTTCAGACATCGTTTCGCTTTCAGAAATTTTTCTAAATAAAAGCTGTTTTAATAGATTAACTTTCTTCGCAGGTCCTTTTGATTCATACACGGCTTTCAGTTTATCCAATATAGCTTACGATGTCAAAAAGTGTTTTATATGACACAATTCACTAGGATTAATGGCAAGAATTATATCTGCATGAGCTTTTTGGTCAGCTTGGAACCATTTCTTATTGTCCTCTGTTCCTTCAGCAGGTTTTAATATTTTACCGGTCACATAATCCCAATGGTCATTTTTAATTAATATGGTTTTTATTTACAGTTTCCAACTGTCAAAATTATCTTTTCCGAGCTTTTCTATAGTAGTGAAATGCGACATACTGTACAGCTCTTACAGCCACAAGAAGATTAGAGCGATAAAAAATGGCTTCACAGAATGCTTCTTACCTTCGATTTGGCTTACGAGCGAGTTCACAGCTCGAAATTCAAAAAGTCCATCTTGAATTAAATACTTTATTACTTTAGGCACAGTTGAAACATTCCTGGGCCCATAATCACTGAAGGGAAAATGGACAGAGTCAGAATATATAATTAATTAACATTTTAATTAAACAGATGGACGTTTACAGATTAAGGACACACACAGTAGATAAGCAAAACGTAGAAACGAATGCAACGTATGCATACAATACAACTGCAGAGAGATAGTGTTCTCACATAACATTACTGCGCGCGCATTGATAAGAGCCAACTGCGCCAAGATACACCAAGAGCTGTAAGGTAAACGGCGCATTATTATTCCTACATATTTCAGTGCTGAAAGGCTTTTGTGAGCATTTGAAACTTGCTGAAGACGCTGTATAATTTCTGTGTGTCCTGAGATTGCTTAAATGCTGAAAGACTTTTATGTGTCTTTTGTGTGACATTTTCTTGCCTGTTGAAATTACGCAACCACCGCGTTGTAGACAGTCAGTTTGTGACCACTGGAAAGTTTGTTGTGATGAAATAAAAGTGGTAAGAGCTACGGTACAGATTAAAGAGAAACAGAAGATAATTACTAATGGTTCCAGCATAGTGGTTTCTTGGAAACTCAATTCATATAGCTCATTATTACATAAATCAACTTCTACACAATAATTATGACAATAATATTTAACGCTAAGAAACAGTGTATACAGTATTATGAAATCACAGTAAATTTGCGGACCAATTAATATAACTAATGTTTGTCTTAATTCAAATGGATTTTTTCATAATACAAAATTCTTACCTCGTTTCAAGAAATTCCAGGAAATCTGAAATATATGAATATATGAATATATATATATAATATATAATAAAAATCTAATTGCGTTAATATAATAAAGTGAACCAATCATAAATTTCCTGTTGATTATGTTATGCCAAAACATAAACTGAAAGGCGCCATTAGAAATGAAACGATAATTGCAAAAAGAAAAATGTAAAACAAATAATCGAATATATTATACATAAATATAGAATGTTGTACAACATCAGACTGTGTGTACTTACATCTGTCAAAACTTATGAAAAGTGAGGATTATGCACAGTTCTAACGTTTACGGATGACTATTTCACAAGCTTTTTTAATTATAAATCACAGTTCAGTAATTTGTTATACAAAATTTAATGCAATTAACATAATTTAAGCGCGGTTTTTTAAAATGATGTTTCTTCATGAGCTTTAGAGTTAAATTTCGACAATCGCAGTTAACGATTTTTAAACGAATTTCTAACTTTTTATAGCTCGCACCGCTTCTAGCTCGTCACCCGAGTCAGGTCTCTCACTTGCCTCACCCTTGTCTCGTCTCTAAAAATTTGCTATACAATAGTCATACAAACCGAAAAAGGACGGTAGCGGTCCTTAGGCATCTCTAACTCCTTCCTACTTTATGTGTACTTGTATTTTTATGTGTGATTATATGTGTATTATGTGTTTGTGTCAAAGAATATGTAAAACAAATACCAAAAATATTCATATAACTTATAAACTGTACCAAAAGAAAGTATATAAATTAAAATAACACAGAAAATATAATTCTTTTTTGTATGTAACGCGTATGTTAACTTTTTGTCATATGCAAGTTTTTGTAACTCTATGAACCTAGCTATCTCTGTTGAAAATGTTTTCTGAGACCTACTGTTTGTTTACACTATATTGTAATGAACTGTTTATGCAATACTGGCATTTCTTTATATCGGACTGCACTTGTCCCTGCTCATAGTTGGAATCGACCTTCTAGGCTACACGTAGTTTGGCCTAGCTCCAGTCTCTATCAGCTTAACATCCTTAGACGCTTCTAGTATCCACTATGAACTATTGCTACACTGTGTCATCATTTTGCCATCTAACTTACTTTATGAACTGCAAGTGTTAGAAAATCGGCGACATGTCCTACTGGGATAGCGCTGTCCACTCGGAACCTGAATTGCAAACATCGTTTGCCTGAGCTGACAATTTGCTTTCAATTTCGCTTAAGTTTCCAGTCACAAAAATTACAATTAGGAATAGGATTTTATACACAACAATTACTGTTCACTGTATTTCTTCCACAATTAATGCAACAAGTAATATTCTTAATCTTATTTTATATTACGCCACGTATGCGAGGTCACTGATTTCTTTTGTTAAAATGGTTCCTTTCTTTTTCTGCATTAATAACGATTATACTCAGTTGTCAAAAAAAAGGTAATGGATTATATTTGATTTAATAATCAAAGTCTAATCCCTAATACCACACCCATTTATTTCTGCATGGCTCTAAATATTTGAATAGATTGATTAAATTTTAGAAGATCATATCTCCATGAAATTTCCGTCGGAAGATTAATGATTTATGGAAGGTGATAAAATAAAGGCTGAAGTGAATGCATTGCTTTTCTTTTGAATTAATGTGTTCATAACATTAATTTTTAGATATTCTGCGACTTCTTTTGTAACCCAGAGTATCCTATAAACCTATTATTAAAGTCCGCACAGTGTTTCCATCTTTTTATGTTTTCTTACTTTATGATTTTACCAAAACTGATTGCATAGTAATGGTAGCAGATAGTTAATTTGATAATATTGTACGATAGAGGGAACTGAGCATGTTTCAGGAAGAAGAGAGTAATGAGTCGATGCCAGGAATGAGATACGTACCATTAAAATTCAAACATTTTCTTTTAGGTTTTTGTTTATTAACCCCAAAGGCGTTAGCCCAGAACGGTTGTTAATTTCGTTTTGGTATTTTGCGTCGATTCAGTTTCCGCTTTGATTCACTTTTCAAATTGTTGCTACCAAATATTTCAGCTCTGTGTTATATTTAAAGAATTTAAATAATGAAGAATCTTCAAAAATGCATTTATAACAACGTTACCTAGAGTTACCTAACGTTACCTAGAGATAAAACAACGTTACCTAGAGCCAGCGAATTTTGAATAAAGTAAACCTCCTCTGAATATGGGCATCTGGAAGCCCTAATTTGGAATTTTGAATTTGTTTATTATCTATTTCGTATTTTGTTAAACATTAACGATTTTTTTTATTAACAAACTCAACGATTTCAAAGCAAGCAATGGCAACACCGTACGGAAAAAAACATTTTCACCTCCAGACTGTGTATTGGAAAATCTAAAGATATGCTCATTTTAAAATAATTTTGCGATATTGTTGTTGAACTGAGTTTTATGGTTTAAGTGCGAAGAACATGAATTTAATAAATAGAGGTAACACACAATACCTTAAAAACGTCCCTTGCAACGTAATTTAAAATCTGAAGAGCTTTCAGATTTTTCTTTGTGTTTTAGTTTTTTTAAATTTTTTTAATAGCTTTAATCTTAAAACCGTAACGTGAAATACTTTTATGATGAACTTTTCACTCTATTATTTTTGCCACTTAATCCATAAAATCATTTTTAACATAAATCATGTTAGCTATATGTCAGACGTCTTACAATTCGAAACTAGATTCCTCTCTAAATTGATAGTAAGAAGATGGGACATACTAATTCCATTCAGTCGACAGCAGATTCATCGACCACATAAGTGATGAAGTATTTTTTGCAGTTTTAATTCTGCTTTTTTACGCCATCCGATATACTAAACCTTTCTTCAGGAAGAAATTCAATAATGACTCTTTTACTAACATTGTAATTGAACAATCTAACTAAACATTACACAAAAATAGCAAAAAAATGTTCTGCTTTTTTGTGCAGTACAAAATACTAGACATTTCTTTAGGAAGAAATTCAGTGATGACTACTTTACTAACAATGTAATTAAACAGTATAACTAAACATTATACACAAAAATAACAAAAAATAAATTCCTCGTTGCTTTGAAACTTTTGAATTTTGAAAGAAAGAGAAATTTAAATAAAATGGAGCTTGTTCACGTAAATCCAATCAATTGCATGGAGATAAACAGTGAATTCCTTTCTTGGCTACTGTCCTCCAAAATAAATATGGTTGAAGTACAATGAGGTCCCCCGAACAAAGACAGTCTCAAACAGAGATAAATCTTACACAAAGCATTTATAGTAATAAAAAAAATGTCATACAAAGCGTTTTTTTCAAGTGTACTCTATTTTTCCCTTTCCCTTTTTTTTGGATGAGGCAAAACCAGAATTATAAGGAATTGGAATCTCATTTGTGGTTTATAAATCGCGAAGCCTGGTAATCCTACTCAACAGTCAGGACGTATTTGGAGCAATTCTGAAAAGTTCACTGATTTCACTATCTCCGTCAAATCATGTGTTCAAGACTGGATATATGAATATTTACTTTTGTGCCTTTTATGCATATATTAAAACGAACTATTTTGTATGCGTGATAATGTTGAATTACTTAGACATGGTCATAGCAGCAAGCGGATGAAACCGCTTTGTTGTGATTATTGAAAATGAACATATAATACAAGGTGATATCTTATGTTCTATTATCTAGAGGAATATTATGATTTGTCTTCGGCAAAAATAAAATTATCTATCAAGATTACATAATTCGGAGCGAAAATAAGGCGCGCAACAATGCTCTTCTATAAATCGTATAAAGTTGCATTTTAATATACCGCATGACACAAATGGCATATAATGATATATAACACTAAAATAACACCGAATAGCTCTATTGAACTCTGTTGTATTATAAATATTCTTTTGGAAAGAAAAATATTTGGAAAATGAAAATTGTGTTACAGTTCGTGACAGACTTAAAGCTATATTCAGACAAAGCGCATCTCTCGTCAAGATTTAGTGACGTAAATAGCAGAATATATTACAATTCCTGGATGTTTTGTATTGTTCTCATCAAGTGGAGAACAAAACAAAGAATGATCAAAATGTCCATTTCCATGTTCTTTGGAACATGGAAATGGACTTAATGGTCTCTTGAAATCGTCTCGATTGCTTAAATTTGAGAAGTTGTGTGTGCGGTCTGAATTTGTAACAAGAGGATTTTATCAATGGTTGAAAATAATAATACTTCTTCGAGATGTTAATAACTGCGCTGGATATTACGGATGCTGTGTTCCCTAGCTACTTGAATGTTATATCAAAACTGTCTGAAGCTCAGTATTCTTCTTTGGATGAAGATACCAGATTAAATTCAAATTATAAGAATAATTCTCAGAGTTCATTAAAATCTGATATAAATTTCTGTTATAAATCTATCGCGTGATGTTAAAATTTGTTAATATTTATCCTTTTAATCTTATGTAACAAGGGAAAGGATGTCATATTTGTCTTGGTATCATAGGTATACCACCGGTGCTTGTGTCTACGAGGGCTTCTTTTAAGAATGATTTTAAGGATTATAATTTTATTTGCAAATCTATAGGAATCAATTGTAGTTCAAATTTTGGCCTTAGAACTAAAAAGGAAATTATTCAATGAAACAGTAAGAACTTTTATTTTGTATCGAAAAATTGGCGCTTGAAATATACCTGAAAATGCAATAAAATTGAAATAGAAGTTTTATTTTTCTATTGTGTAGCACTCAACTAATTAAAACCAAACGTTGATCTTCTGGTAAAAGGTATCTGTATGTCTAGGTAAGGTATCTGTAGGTAAAGATATCCGTAGGTAAAATGACAGCTATACGTTAACGGAAGCAAAAAATTAAATATATATATATCAATAAATAAATAAATAAATAAAATTCTGCTCTGATATTTAACCTGTAACCATCTTCCCTTAAATAAGGTTCTTAAAAGTTTCAGTAAAATCATAAATTTGTTCATTTAACGTTTTAAAATTTAACATATTGATAATATTCCAAAGCGAAATCAATTTATTAAATTTCATTGAAAATAAAGGAAAGTAAATATTAAATTTAAGCGAAAAGAGGTTACTTAGCGTAAATCGGACCGGTGCTCTCATTTCGCGTTGTTGTTGCCTTTAATAATAGCAAATTTTGATATCATTGCCGTATCTCTAAATGCTTTAACAAAAATCCCTATATTTTTGAACAAATGCTAAAAAATATTTGTAAGAAATTTTATCTGTAAATAAATCTTAATCGCCAGTATAAGACTTAAATTCTTCATGATGTATATTTCTTGTTCTTGAATCTGGCAGCGCCAGTTGAATATGTGTTGGAATGAGATACATTTCGGTGACGTCAGAGCTCACATGATGTAAGAACTGCTAATGTAAACAAACAAGCTTGTTCTGCGGTAGAAGTGTTGAAAATTCGGATATTCGGCAACAGTATATTCCAACAAGCCACCAGACTATGAGATGGTATTGACAGTTTAAGAATAATACTTGCCTATATAAAGGCAACAACTTTAGATGGCCAAGCATTTCTAAAGAAATAGTGTAGAAAAAGTTACAATACATGTTGAGAGGATTCTGATACTCATTTCTATGTACATCATAAAACCAGAACACATTATTGAACATTTATAGTTTTATCAGTAAAATTTGAAAGCTTTCTCCTTGATTTCATATAGTATTAATTAACTCTATTTTTTAAATTATTTCCAGTACTTTTTTGAAACCTCATGTATCATTTGGAATAATAACTCTGTACACTGCAAAAGGAAATGCATAAACTAATGTTCATGTATGTTGTTGTTCTACACTGAAAAGAAAAATATAATTACTGTTTCAATTTTAAGTCATAATTTTTATCAGCCTGAGAAGCACAACAAGATGATTTTCAAAATGGTAGACTCAAATGTCTGGAACATTATAAATACAGTTGCCCTAAAATTATGTGACGGTAGCGATATTAATATTATACACAGTTCAAAATTAATACATAATTTTGTTGCTCTTGAAATTTAATTGTTCATAACTGACTCTTAATCTACAGATAGCATAAACTTCAGATTAACATGTATTTTTTATATTACAGTATAAATGTCAAAAAGAAAATTGTATGGATTTGCGCAACTGAGTTCGCTGTAATTCTAGCTGTGAAATTAATAATTTTTTGATGATAGATATTTCTTTATTTTATAGTAAAACGCGATAAAATATACTACATTTATGCGTATTGATTAAAACTTGATTATAACAGCCGCATTATTAAAACCCAACGTGATGAAATTAATAAAAATTTAGTGGTATAGTATGTTCTATGGCACTGTAATTAATAAGAGAAAATTGGCTTGGTGTTAATGTTTTTGCAAATAAGCAGATCTTGCATGAATTCAACTATTTCAGTAATTTAGAACAAGTATTCATGAGCTATTAACAAATATTTACATTGTACAGTCTGGAAAACATTATTCCAGATCCCGGGAATATTTTTCAACTATTGATATACACTTATTATTCCTAATAAAGTAAAAGATGAATATTGGTAAGTATTGTGCATGAAAGAAAATTTATGAGTCTTACCTCATTTTCTGCAGAACTTTCTGCAGACGTTTTATATTTTATTGTTTTCCTCATTTCTGCCTTAGCACAGCTTGCTAGAAGTACCTTACTATCTGGCAGTACTTTAAAACAAATGTTATTAACGTGTTTTACCTTGAACAAGAGAAGACCTTTTTTATTAACATCAAGAAAAGAGAAATAACTTCCAAGAGTACTTTTTGATTTTTCACAATAGCTGTAAATTTCTAAATTAGGAAAATCAATTAATTTTAGTGGTACATCGGCTATAGACTCCATCGTAGACTGCGGACGTGCGGAGATTGTTGTTCTTAAACCACGTGATAACTCTTCCCCTCTTCTTCTCTTGCGGTATGTATCTCATTGAATAAATTTGAAACTTGAAACCTGAGTCGCGTGTTCCTTGCCTTTTGGATTGTGCTGTGATTTTAATTGAATAATAATTCTTGATACAGGATAACATGAAACCTTGTGTGTTATATTATTCTATATTATAGTTTTTTGGCGCCCAACAGTTGCGCACAAACAGCTTTTTGTGATTTCGGAATGAGTTTAGAAGCGGCTACTAACCCTAAGTGATGCAGTGTCCATGACGTGTTATTAAAAAATCATTCTTTTGCATTGAACATGGCAGGATGAACGTTCAGATTGTTTATGAATGTTTTCTTTTGGAAAGTGAGTTAATAAATTTGGATTAAAATATTGAAGACTTCACCAGGTAAACGAATAAAATTATGTTTGTTGTTATAATGGCAAACGATATTGTTAAATTGAAAGCTGCTAAAAAACTATTAGACAAGCTATTTCTAAAATAATAAATGTTTTAGAGCCTGAAATTAAAAAGACATTTAGGATAAGAATATTAGAAGAAAATTTGGTTTTACTTACTTTTAAACAATCTGCGTTGAAAGAAATTAATGAAAAATACTAAAGGGGATGAGTCCGAAATTGAAAACGAATGTAATACTGTGTTAGAGTATGATGAAAGAATGAATTTATGTATTTTTGGGGTTAAAGGGGAATTTAATTTAAATTCTCAGATAGTGAACATTGAAAATGAAAAGCCTGGTAATGATACTACTGCCGTAAAGTTTGAAAACAAAATTCACATTCGGTTACCTAATATTTCAGTTCCTAAATATTATAGTGATCCTAGTTTATTTTTGGAAATTTATAATTCTTTTGAAAATGCTATTGATAATAATAATGAGTTAACAAAGGTAGAGAAGTTCACCTATCAAAATTCCTTACTTGCAGGACTTGCTTTAAGTGCAGTATCTGGGTTCTCACTGTCTGATAAGAATTATGACGCTTCTATAAGTCTAAATAAAGAAAGATTTGGACGACCAGATTTGGTTATATCTTCGCGCATCAACAAACTCTTGAATCTTGAACCTGTTAGAAATCGTCCAATGTGAAAGCCCTAAGAACACTTTACGATTCCTGTGAAATCAGTATAAGGAGTTTAAATTCTTTGGGTATTGTGTCAGAAGCTTATGGGTCTCTTTTAGGAACTGTTATTTTAAAGCTTTTACCAGATGATATGAATTTGGAATTTAATAGAAAACGAAACTCTAAACAGCGGTATAGCCTAACAGAACTTCTTGAATTCATTAGAATGGAAGTTGTTTGTCGAGAAGCTTTTAATTTAATAATAAACTCAAAGAAAAGGGACACAAATTACGGTGTTAAGCAAAATAAAAAAAATTATTTAAATGGGGTAATCGTTCTTAATGCTTTGGCGTTAGCTACAGTAACTAAGCCATATTGCTTTTATTGTAATCCAACTACACATGATGCAGCAAAATATCAGAAAACAAATGAGCAAAAAAGAGCAATATCAAAAAACCAGAGACGTTGCTACAAATGCTTTAAGAATGGACATGTATCGTCCAGATGTAAAGTGAAACTTCAACCCTGTGAGTTTTGTAATGGTTTAAATCATAATACGTTATTTTGTAAAAATATTGTTTCTAAAGCGGAAACCCTTTGAAATGTTAAACAGAAAGTAGTTGCAGTAACAGATTCTAAGCAAAATGTAGTAGCGTACCTGTCATTTAACTCTAAGACTTTTTCTGAAACTGCTGATAAAGTTGTGTATTTACAAACTTACACTATACGCTTCAGATACAGATTACGCTAGAAGCCAAATAGTAAAAATCTTAATTGATGGTGGGTCACAGAGGTCATTTATTAGATCTGATTTAGCTAAAGAACTCAAATTAGAAACTTTAAGGAAAGAAATGTTATATATTTATTCCTTTGGGTATATCCAGGGTAGACTAATGGAATATAATGTTGTTCAAATTACCCTGGAAGTTATACATTGCCCTAATGACTCAATCACAGTTGACGCTCTTGTTACAGACACTGTTTCAGGAGCGATCATAAAATTTCCCTCGGAAAACATTTCGGAAACATTAAAATCCGAGAATTTAAAGTTAGCCGATAATGGTGAAGCAGCTGAAATATTGTTGGCATCTGATTCATGTAGGGAAGTGCAAGCAGGCGAAAGGAAAAGAGTGACTAATAAATTATTTGCAGTGTCATTAGTATTTGGTTGGTCCTTGGTTGGATCTTTGGAAGGTGATAAGTCTAGTGCCTGTATGTTTACAACTGGTGCTTCTCATTGCTTGAAGGAAGATAATAATTCAATTAATGACTGTTTGCGAAAGTTTTGGACTTTAGACCACTTCGGTTTAGAGGAGAAGGAGAATCCTGATGATAAATCAGTCATTGAGAAATTTGAGAAAGAATTGCATTTCACTAATGGTAGATATGTAGCTCGTTTGTTATGGAAATCACATCATGAAAACTTGGGTAATAGTTTAGAAAATGCCAAGCGACGTCTAGTAGCTCTGTTTAATAAATTAAAAAATGATGACTGGCTTAGGGAGAATTATGATAGCATAATAAACGAACAGCTAAAAAGTGCGAAAATAAAAGTCTTCACAGTAAAAAAATATATTATATGCCACATACTCTAGGGGTAAGAAAAAATGTACCAAAACTAAAGTCCGTATCATGTTTGATGCATCATCGAAGTGTAACAACGGGGTACCTCTGAACCTGTGTTTGATGCCTGGCCCAAATTTGAATCCTTCTGTTTTGATATTGCGGTTCAGACAATGCAAACATGCGTTTTCAGCCGATATTGAAAAGGCCTTTTTCCAGATTGGAATTTCTGAAATTGATATAGATGTGTTACGGTGTTTATACTTTGATAAAAATTACAATTTCAAACATTATAGAATGACTCGCGTTCCTTTTGGTGTGTCATGTAACCCTTTCATTCTGGCATACACTATAAAAACATTTAAAGAAAACAGAAGTAGAAAATGCAGATATTT
Source organism: Stegodyphus mimosarum (assembly GCA_000611955.2). NCBI lineage: Eukaryota > Metazoa > Arthropoda > Arachnida > Araneae > Eresidae > Stegodyphus > Stegodyphus mimosarum. Next base: position 82,027 of record KK119397.1, read on the forward strand.
TTGAGATGCTGAACGGTTCCACCTACGTAGATGATATTTTCTATGGGGCAGATTCTGTGGAACAGGCTTTTAAGTTGAGTACTGGAGCCTATTGCGTGTTAAAGATGCCGGAAAGAATTTGCGTTGGTTTAATACAAATTCAGAAGAACTAAAAAAAACTTTGGGATGATTACGGAATAATTAAGTCAGAAAATTAACTAAATAGCTCGTTAAAAGTGTTATCGCTTAACTAGTGTACGAGTAAAGATGTGTTACGGATTTCATATTTATTTGGCTATTTATTTGGAATTGTAAATAAAACTGCTTTATTTTCCCGTGCAAAGCAGGCGATTATTGAAGAGAATGCTACGTCTGAAAACTAAAAATAAAAGAGCACTTGCATTTAATATTTAATACATAAATGTCTCGTAATTGCTGTTGCCATCCAGAAAAATCTAGAAAAACCGAGAAGTTTCTAGTAAATAATTAAAAAGCTTATAAAAGCTGTGTTGAAACACCTCATCTCAGTATTTGTAATTGTAGCTGTTTAAAGCGAACTGTTGTTTGTTTAGTTAATGCTGCGATTGATTGTAGCAAATTCGCTGTGAGATTGGATTAACTTTATCTGTTTTGAAGTGAATTCTGTTTAACGTTTGAGATATCGTAATATTGTGCTAATATCTCTGAAGAAATATTTCAGTATTTTGATTTATTTCTTGTGGAAAGAGTAAATTTTTGTTAACTTTTAAACAACTTGTGCATTCAATACATAGCAAACCCGTACGCAAGCAACAGGTGTAATTTTCTTGAACATACATAACTTGTGAGAAACATTAAGTAGCTGTAGAAACGCCACAAAAAGAAATATATCAGAGATGACTGCTTTATATGCTTGACTGAAATATATTAAAGGTGAACTATTTTCGAACCAGTAGGTTTCCAGGCGTCATTTGCATAACGTGCGAAATTGATATTGCAAAACCTTTGGCAATTGGGTTTAGAATTTGACGACGAAGTTCCAACTGAATGTAAGCAATTGTGGGCCAAGCGAAGTTGTGAAATTGAAAAATTAAAGAAATTTGAAATTTCTCGCGAATATTTCCGCGGCAAATTGAATCAAAATAAAGATACCAAACTATATTTATTCTGTGATGCATCTATTAAAGCCTACTGTACAGTCGCATATTTTAGATCGGTTGAGGAAGGACAGGTAGCATTCATTATAGCAAAATCTAGAATTGCACCAATAAAACAAAAACTCACACTTCCAAGGCTAGAGTTGTTAGGAACATCAGCAAGACTTGCTAAAAATTTAATAGAGCTGTTTTCAATTCATGAAGATAATATTTATTTGTGGACTGACAGTATGATAGTGGTTCACTGAATCCATAGTGCTCCTGAACGTTGGAAAATGTTTGTAAAAAACCCAGTATCTGAAATACAATCATTAACTTGCCCAAGTAACTCGAGACATTGTGATGGGAAGTCCAATCCAGAGGACATTTTATCTCGAGGATGTTCAGCCGAATATTTGTTGCCTTCAAAATTATGGCACTCTTGGACCAGACTGGTTAGTTGAATAGGTGAGTGCTTGGCCTAGTAAATTTATTGCGACAACGGAGATTTCTGATGCTGAATTAGAGCTGAAAAAGGTGTATAAATGATACCACAATATTGCCGTCTATTGCAGAAAAATGTAATCCTCTGTTGAATCTTGAAAAGTATAGTAAATTAATTAGAGCACTTAGAGTGACTGCGTGGATATATAGATTTATTCATAATCTGAAAAATAAAACTGACAAGAAAACAGGACTCTTCATTGCAGAAGAACTCTTTGCCGCAGAATTTTATTTGATAAAAAAAGTTCAATATGAAAATTTTTCTGATGAAGTTAATGGTTTAAAGTCTGGACAGTTGATTTCAAAAAACCAAAAATTTATGAACTGAATCCTTTTCTAAGTGAGAAAGGAGTTTTGTTAGCAGGAGGAAGACTATAAAAATCAACTTTCAGTTTTCATGAACATCATCCTACAATTATTCCTTCAAAACGCATTTCACAGATCTTATGGTACGTGATACACATCAACGAGTTGTTCATACAAGTGTAGCTAGTACTCCCATGTTTCTCCGTGAAAAATACTTAATAATTAGATTCAGACAAATTGTGAAACGGGTTATAAGAAACTGTGTACTGTGTCAGCGTTATTACTCCCGGCCAATGCAACAAGTCATAGCACCATTACCTTCATATAGAATTGAAAGCGCAAATCCTTTTGATGCTATAGGACTGGATTATGCAGGTCCACATTTCGTAAAAAATGAAGATACGAAGTATTATATCCTATTATTTACCTGCGCAGTAACTAGAGGTATTCATCTTGAAATAACAAAAGGTCTTACACCTAAATTTTTTCTACTTGCTTTTCATCGATTTATATCAAGGAGAGGGTTGTGCTCTTTAATATACTTAGATAACGCGCGTACATTCAAGGCAGCTGATTCGTAATTCAGAAATACATTGCAGGTATTAAGCCATTCGGATGTAAAGAATTGTTGTGTCGCAAAGGGCATTCAATGAAGGTATATCATCGAAAGAGAGCCTGGTGGGGAGGATTTTACGAGAGACTTGTGCGATCCGTCAAAACAATATTAAGAAAAATTCTTGGTAGAATATCACTGCTACCTTAAGAATTGGAAACTATACTGTCTGAAATTGAAGCGGTGATAAATCGTCGACTTTTGACTTACATCCAAGATAATGAGCCCCGAGTTCTGTCACCTGCTCATTTTCTACTAGAGCAGAAACTTACTAATTTGCCTCCTGTCAAATACACTGATAAAGTGTGTAGCACTAAACAGATTCTTTTAAAAACGCATCTTTATCGTGAAAAACTATTAAATAATTTTTGGAAAATTTCTATAAAGATTATTTATTGAATCTGAAATCTGCAAACTCCGTGAACAATCACCCTGCAGAACACGACTTGAATGTAAAGGATATAGTGTTAATACATAATGAACGCTTGCCACGTAATATGGGGAGATTAGGAAAGGTTCTGAAAACTTTTACTGGTAGAGATGGACTAATTCACAGTTGTGAAGTAGACTGAAAAAGACATTATAAAGAGATCTTTACAGTTATTAGTTAAGTTAGAGTGCTAACAGTATTAATATTGTGTGATAGTATATTTCCTAAATACATAAACTTAATGTAATCTTAATGTTTGTATGTATGTTTAATATTAGAATATTGTATATTTACAATATTAAAATTGTAATGTATATATTAGAACATTTTAACGTAGTGGAAATGTATAAGTGTATTTAAAATTCAATTTAATTTTGAGAAAAAAAGAACAGGTTTCTGATAATAGTTCTAGTATTTTAGTTGGGTTATTGAAATGTAATTTGTTTAATATTACCTTGAGTTAAAGAGATTTTTGATTTAAATACCTGATGCTTGAACAGGAATGTTGTTACAATAACCCTTGATAAATGAAAGTTTACTTGAAATTCTTGAGACATATAGTAAGTTTTTATATGTTCTTGATGGTTATGTGAAATTTCCTTGATTACAAAAATTTTAATTTTTATTGAAATACACAATAATTCTTGAAAATATTCATGTATCACTGGTAAACTTGATTGTTCTGAACTACTGTTCAGCCGGGCCCAGTGTGTAAGAAAATTTTTTCGTAAATATATTTTAATCGACAATATAGGGCGTAAATGCTTTCATGATGTATATTTCTTGGTCTTGAATCTGCCAGCGCCAGTTGAATATGTGTTGGAATTGAATAAACTTGAAACCTGAGTCCCGTGTTCTTTGCCTTTTGGATTGTGCTGTGATTTTGATTGAACAGTAATTCTTGATACAGGATAACATAAAACCTAGTGTGGTATATTATTATATATTATAATATTTATTTTGACGTGATGGGAACATTTTTAGTGGCAATATTTCGTTTTTCGAGAAACGATTAAATGTTATTTATAAAATTTAAATGAACTGTTTTTGAATTATAAAAAAAATCCTCATAAAACGTCTGTTTTTTTTTCGTCATAAAAGGAAAAGTAAGGAAGTTAGATTAAGAAAGTGGAATTACTAAATAAAACCCAATTCGATTAACATTATTGAGTTAAATTTTGACGGCTTATTACTATAATGTACACTGCGAAAAAAAAAGACAGTTTTATATTTTTCGTTCTACTGGGCCGATTGACGAAATTCAAATTGCATTCTTCATATCTCGAATTTGCGATATAGGATATATATTAGATTTATTTATAGCACTGTTCTAACATAGGAATTTTGACACAAAATCGGACTTTTTCTAAAATAACATATATTTTGTATTACATATATCGATTCTACGACTCCAATTATGCCTAGATATTAAATTTTGTAAAATGTGGTGCGAAATTTACGGAGAAATTCAAAATTTTAACTTGGCTCATTTTTTTCAGTTTGCGCCAAAAATAGTTCACTTAGCGAAATTCTTAATATATGAAAACCTATTTTCCTTTCCCTTTTTATGTGAGCGTGAGCGGAAAAAAAACACAATCCTTCCCTACTTTCAAATAATTTTCTTTTATGTTATATATTTAATTATAAGTATTATTTTTTAAGGAAATTTTTCTTTTTAATTTTGAAATTCCATGATTTCTTTCAAAGAACTGTTTTAAAGTTTACTATTTACTCATTCGACCTGAGTAGTTTAAATAAAAGGTGTTTCGTTTATTTTTTTTTTTCAAATAGTTTTCTTTATATTATATTTTTAGTCATAGTTATTATTTTAGGTCTTCTTCTTCTTCTTCTTCATGAAGCTTGGCTTCCCTTTGGCGCCTTCTGCTCCAACTCAAAAATGGCGTTATTTAACTTGCTAATCCACAGGGACGCATTCCCTCCATTGCCGGAGGGAACGTCGGTCCGGAAAAAGCCTTACACTAATAATACTTATGTGTCCTTTTAGATGTGTTTAATGGCAAATTTCCCCAGAAAATAGTATCTCCAAGTTTTTTCGTTACAATGATTCAGAAGATCAGCTAAGAGGTCAATATTACTAATTTTCATCTTATTGAGCCTAATGTTTCTAACGCTATCGTACTTTCTACAGTGAATAATTGCATGTTCTGTACTGTCAATCACATAACATGAGACGCAAAATGGCGAATTCGCTCTACGATACCTATACAGTAGTTGGTTCGTATTTTAGGTCATTTTATAAATTTTCAGAATATTATTTTAATTGTTTGTGCTGCATTGTCTCATCAGATAATATTTGTTTTAAAATTTTTCTATTTATTCATTCGTACTGCGCATTTTAAATATATTTATTAATTTAAAATTTTCCAGAATTTGATTTTATTTATTTGAACTGCGTTTCTTTCGAAAGCATACTTTGTGACCCAGACAACGATGCATTTGAAAACTGCATATATAAAAATTAGAAAATGCAGTAAAGCACAGTCGACACGCCTTTCAATGGGCCGCTTAGAAAAGGTATATAAATAAGAGAGCTATATAACCGATTCAGGTTGCTGGTGCGATCAGGATAACATGACTGGCCTGTAAGGCCCACTGAGAGGTGAAGCAGGCGCAATAATAATAAATAAATACAACCGACATTTTAATTTAGGACGACATTTATACATTGCTTTAAACAGTTTTATCATTGTACCCATTGCTTTACACAATTTCGTCATCTTACATTTAGTTTCTTAAAATGTTATTCATATTTTAGTCAAATATTTTATTTTTGAAATTCGAAGTATCAAATATCATAATATTTAAAAAGTTTTAAATTTAAAAAAATGCTAAATTTTATGCAAAAATTTGTTTTTTGTTCTTTATGTCTTGCGCTTTTCCTGCAGGCATTCTGCAACTATATTAAAAAGAATCAAATTTTTCGAAACATATTGGTATTTCTGACATTAATTTTAAATAAAGTTATCGCCTTCCATTTCATAAGGGCCCCAAAACGGCCGAGAGGGTAAGTCGCTGAACACTGGTAGTTCACTTCAGGGTTCGTATCCTGGCGAACGGGTTAGTTGCATAAGCGTTTCCTTGGTTTTTCTCAGGTGTAACGTACATACGAGCTGGTTTCCATTGGAAAGTTCTTTACCAAGGCATCCCTTCTTTTCGGCAGATAGTCCTGTTTTGCCGTATAATCCAATCCAATCCATTTCATCAGTATTTGGTCAGAGCCTTTATCAGTCTTTACAGGCTAGGCATTTTGAAGCCATGAGATGAAAGAAAGGACTGGTTTCATCAAGAGGGAAAACGTCTTTAGATGACATCCATATACATCACTGGATAAATTCCTGAATCTTCAAATAATTCGACTGAAAAATCCTTGGATTCTCCGTTTATTATACGATATGATGTTCTGTGACGTAATTTAAATTTATAACCAACCATATAGTCGAAAACTAGTCGCTCTTCGCGTTAATGTCTAATGATATCCCTTTTGTCTTTTTCGTCAGCACAAGCTTAATTGATAGTATTTACTGATGTTACACGTCCATGTGTTTTCTCTTTGAACACCCAAATTCCTTGAAGTATTCTGAAAGTATATTCAAAAGCATCCAACGTTTCGAAACATCTTAGTATTTCTGACAGCCAAATTCCCCTTCAAATTTGTGCTTACTTTTCTCCCTAATTTTCTTCTACATTTATTTTCAGTGCTCACACAAGAAAATTAAGATTTTTCGATTGTTACACTTCCATAAATTTTGCATTCTTGTCATTTTTTTTAAAATATCAATTACATCATTTGCTCTTCAGCTGAAGACAGCTTTTCATTTTCTAGGCATTTTAACTATAAATAACGTTTAAAGCAAAGTACAAAGGATAAATATTTTAATTAAAAGATTTTTTGCTAAATGACAATGAAACAAAACAGTTCATAAAACATCAAATGAAAGTTCCCAGTTTTAGACAATTCAATTGAAATGAAGTTAAAGCAAACTAGCAGACAATAACACTGCAAATGTAAACCTTTACTATTACATATACTTAAAAAAATGAAAAAAGAAAGAAATTAAAAATAATTAAATATGAACAAAATCCTCTATAATTTAAAAAAAGTAAATTTTTCGTATAGTACTAATAAATAATTATTACGCATCATTCAGGAGAAAAATTCCATATCATTAATTCTCCGTAAAAATTTATTTGAAATTTAAGGTTAAAAGTACGTATGGCAGTTACTGTAACAAAATCTATAAACCACCTTTGGCATTATAATCGCTCAAAAAAACGATGCCAAATTTCAAAACGCTCCAATATGTAAATTCATGTATATCTCAGAAAACTTGGAATAAAAAACTCTAATCTTTTGCGGGTGTGCCTAGAAATACATCTACTTTAAGAAGATGTTAAAAATTTCGTAGGTTGTAATTCAAAAGTTTTTCGAAAAATATATAAAATTTATTTAAAAATACAAATTTTAAAAATAAATCATAAAAAATAGGTGAACTTTATTTGAAGTGAACCTAAATCTAAATTCTAAAAGAAGGAATCAAGTAAGTTTAATAAAAAAAGAGATATTAATAAATATATGTCAAATTCAATTACCATTGAAGAGCTAAATTTTTTATAGCTAATATTTTAAAAACTACTCCTGCGATTTTTACAAAACTTAGCAGTTTGGCATTATTTGAGTCGTAGAATGGAAACATGGAAACAAAATGGCACGTAATTCCAAAAGTCCGATTTTGTGTCAAAATACCTCTGTTAGAATAATGCTATATATAAATCTAATATATATCCTAAGTCGAGCTTTCGAGACACGAGAAACGCAAGTTGAATTTCGTCAATCGACCCAGTAGAACGCGAGAAATAGAACTGTCCCATTTTTTTTTTGAGCAGTGTACATATATGTGTGTGCAAGAAATTTGCACGAAATTTGCCATTTCAACGTAATTGAAGACAAACAATCCAACCAATTTAAAAAAAGTGTCATTTCAGAATAATTTAGATTTTTATGTCAAAACGTATATTAATATATACATAAATAGTAAATTCCGCTAATCAGTGAATGAAAAATTATGTTAAATTTGGTCTTTCATCCAGTTAGAGTTTCAGATATAAAACAGACCTATTTGTTCTAGTCTATGTGTTGTCTGTATGCTGTAATTTGAAATATAATTATGATCATACATAATGAACTGAAATGCATTGAACACGTATTTCAGTTTGGAGTGGGTTGAAATTTTCTCACAACACAGTTACGACTCAGAAATTTATCCTTCACTTCACAAGCATTTTTTATTATTTATCAAATCACTCCAGACTTTACATTTAAACTCCCTCTTAAATAAAATATATTATTTCCTCGTATTTATGAAATACGATTATTATGTCCTTAAGGGAAAAGTGTAAGTTCTTCTTTTCTATTCTTTAAATACTCTTTCTTGAACATTAATTCCCGTATTGTGTTTTAGATCCGAAAGCTTAGAATTAAGTATCCAATATACTCTGCATCAGGTAAGTCATCAGGAACGTCCGTTTATGAATTACGGCAAACATCCGTTGGCTATAATAGAAGTGGTTCTTTATATTCCTCTCATTCAGGTATGCCATTAAAAGTAAAATCAGTCTTAAAATTATTAAAGCGTATTTACTATTTAAAATCTCAGTTTGTTAACGACCACAAACTGAGTTATTAAAAAAAATATAACTTTATATTTTGCATATTAGCAACATTTTCAGCAATATTTACACACGAGAGTATATGAGTGATAAATTAATGAGTTTATGATTTGCATACTGGCAACACTTCCCAAGGTCTGCAGATAATATATATGGATGGTAGTTATCGCGATTCGATTGCTTATTTCTTATAATCCACTATAGATAGACCGTTTCACCAAAATATTAAATTTTTCACTTAAAAGATATAGAATTAGTATTTGCAAAATTATATTTAAAATTAACGTTAAAATGCTTTTTTTAAAAATAACTAAGATGCACTTCTTCTTAAAACACTACAGGCATATATTTGGTAAGAGCACTGTTAGCAGGTATTGCGCATTTGCCTCGCTACTACCCAAATCCTAACTGATTACTTCCTGCGGCAGTCAACCGTCAGAAGGAGCTGCTTCAGGATGAGAAAAATAGGGAATATCAGAGACTACGGTAGCATAGCATAATTTAATAGTCAAAAACTTTGTTGTTTCTAACATAAAAATATTGCGAAGCAAAACCGTATTACGAATCCATGTGAAGCACATAAATTCTCATGTTTCAAAAAGGGGACAAAACATTGTCTTTTCCTCTTTTAAACAGGGGTATTAGGAATGTCAAACAAAGGTAATTTGGTTACAGTACAGATAGTTATTCTCCGTTTATGAGATGCACTCTTGCTTCGATTAACATAATCCTCCTTTTCTGCTTCAAAATTAGCAAATTTTGTAATAGAAAGGCATTTATAGACAGCTTACTTGAATCTTCCTCAACTAAATATATTTACCATAAATAAATTTTATATGGTGAACTAATATGGTGAACGTATAAGGTCGTAATGTAAAATCAGAGAAGCTTTATGAGGCTTAATGCTTTGTTTAGATTCAAACAGGAACGGCATTTATTTGATATCCTACTTAAAAGGCAGTAACTCAAACATTTCAATACGCGTAGAGTATAACGGACATTGAGATCTTTATTTAACTTTGATATTACATACCTATAGATTATATCAAACTTATAGCAGAAAAGTCAAATCAGTTCAGATATTTTATAGTATTATTGGTTTCAAACTGAAATTTTTGTCTGCTGATAAATTTATATCTGATTCTAGTATTAGTGCTTGCAGTTGTTTTGGGATCATAATTTCATCGATGCCTGCAATGTAAATTGAAGAATTTGTTAATCTTCTAAAATCGCTCATTCTTCAGGAAATTCTTTTTGAAGTCCTTTACAAGTCCTTTTATGAGATGTAAGACTATTCACATCTTTACGGGACTGTGATACAGGAAATTAGATGTTTTTCAGAGGAACTTAGTTTTGCGTTTATTCACTTGTCTTTTAAAATGTGAAAGTTGATTTGAAAACGGTTTTTGTAAAATTATTATAAAGGTTTGATGAAAAAAGAGCGATGCAGTTATTTCGTTCTGAAGGAAATTTAATTTATTTTTTCTCTGCAATATTCTACATCCTTTCACTAAGTAAAGCTTCTTAAATTTATTTTGATATGTATTTTCATTAATGGAATAAACGAAATCGTTGCAGTGGAAGCCATATCAAAGTTATGGGTTTAAAATCTTTAAATAAGTTTTATTGTGATTATAAAAATTAGCTAAAATAGTTTCCTTTTTGATGCAAATTTTGGGTAATTCTTGTTAAAGGCATAATGTTTCTCTAATTTTGTTACCTTGTTTCTAAACGAAAGTATTTTGTTTGCTTTTCTTATTATATACATCTTCAAAATTACTTAAAGTGTTAATGCATAAGTTTATTGGGAATATTTTATATCCATTCACGAGCATACTTGTAAATTCCCTTTATATGTATATTATATTTTCATGTAAGGTAAAAAAAAATGTGTAAACAAAAATTCCAACTTAAATTAGCAACATCCCGTTAACACTCAACTTTAAATTGACTTTTTCTCCTTTATGTTGTAAAAATAGACATTTTTTATAATAAACCTCTCCGAACATGATATTTCGTAGTAATTCAATACAGTTATAAATAACCCTGGTGACGTTTCGTGAACTGAAATCATCCAGACAATAATAATTTTACAACTTTATTAAATAGCCAATCAAAATTATATCATCAAAATTATACATGTATACATATATTTTTGTATATGTTTTTTTAAATACATCTCATTATCGGTTTACCTTTTGGAAGATATAAAACTTCTCATCACCATTTTGTACCGCCAATAGCGTCAAACAGGCAAGCTAAGCGTCTCTTTTCGTCCATTTTGAAATATATACTTTTGTTCTTGCAATAAAGATAATTTATAACTTTTTCTTACTTTTATAAAATATTTGTTCTAAGTTAATCATTCTTTTTAATAAATATGACTATTCTTTCTTTCTCTTGATTTTGTAAATTATTACATTTTAATTTTAATTTTAATATTAGTAAATTTTGTGTATTTCTATAGCTTTATTAGTAAACATGAATTTACTTCATTTAAATTTGTATTTTTGTTGTATTATTTCATATGAAGTGAAAGCGGCTGTGTAGAGGAGGCAATCGGAAATTTAGAAAGAAGTACATTAATTTAATAACTTAAAATGGTTTATTAGCTAATTTTGGATGAATACAGTTGTTTAGTTAGAAAATGGAGTTCAACTGAGATCTGATCCATCTCCTCTTGGTAACTTAAAATCGGATTTTAACCGTATTCCTTTTCTTTTCCTTTTATTATATATTTTTATATATTTCTATTGTTTTCAAAATTTCTTCTGATTTAAAAATTCTGAGTTCAATTTTTTTAATACATTTTTCGTTGGGGGATTTCGGAATAGCTCTAGTTTAAATTTAATTTCTTTCAGATCTTTATATACCTTTGTGGAGTTGGTTCTTAATTTATCACCTTTTAATCTATAATTAATTTTTCACCAGCAGCATTTTGCACGGAAATAATTTCGGGATATTTTTGTTGTAAAATATTCTATAATACTATATACAGATATTTATCCAAATAATGGAAACACTCTAAATTGATTAAGAATTTTTAATAATAAAGCATAAGAGCGCCTTTGGTATGTAATACAGCTTGGATTCATCTGGGAATCGAATCATACAAGTGCTGAATAGTGTGTAAAAGAACATCGTACCATTCTTCATGGAGATATTGTGAAAGTTCTGTGAAAGCTACTGGTGGAGAATATCGATTCCGGATCAAACTCTCTAAAACCGACCATAACGGTTTTATTATATTGAGGTCGGGGAACTTTGTGGGTCAAGGTAGAGGTTTCACTTCATTCTTATGCTCATCAGATTATGATTGGACCAGTTTCGTTGCATGAATAGGAGCATTGACATCTTGGAAAATTCCATCTCCTGGAGGACATAAAATTTGCATCATAGGACTGATTTAGTCAGCTGAAACTTCTCTATATTTCTCCCCAGTGATCCTTCCTTCCAGTGTTATGATTGCTACAGCAGAAAACCACGACACGGCTGCCATTCCATGACGGATCCACCTTCACGCTTCACAGTGGGAAGGAGACAATGATACGCTTGTGCAAGTGTCCTCCAAATGTGCACACGTCCTGTTATAGGGAAAACTGTGAAAGATGATTTATCTGACCACATAACTGTCTCCCACTAATTAATCAGCCAGATTTTGTGGTTGTGGTACCATTGCAGACGACATTCGGCTTTAAAATGTGTGACAAATGGCTTGAGAATTTATGCTCTGCCGTAAATATTCTGTTCTTGAAGGTGCCTCCTACCTGTAATATAGACACTGAAGAATGCAGATGCTGATTTAACTCTGCAGTCATTTTGGCTGCCAGTTGTTTTCTTTTTAGACATTACAATCCGCTTCAATGCCCGTCGATCGTTTTCACTCCGCTTCACTTGCCGTCCACTATTTTGCTTTATCGAGCTTGTGAGTACGCTGTCATGACTGTCATGACACTGCACCTTTAGAAATGCCTAATATCGGATGTTTCAGTCACAGTTGCTCCAACTCGTCAGTCTCCTACAATTTGCCTCTTTGAAACTTTGTAAGGTATGACATTTTACGCTTCTGACAAAAGAGATGTATACAACTTTACTAAAGCTACTTCATCTTATTATCATATATAATTCTTATGCTTAGAAAAAACTGGTAGATATGATTATATTTTATTGCTTGCGAAACGCATTCCTAAGGGTTACATTTATTCACAGGTTTTTCCATTATTTTCATAACCACCTTTATATATATGTGTGTGTGTGTGTACTTGTATGTCATTATTCAGAAACTGTAATTCTCTATATGTTTAATATTTCATAGAGAATCAATAACCAAGAACGATCTTAACAAGCTGAGACAGATTTAAACAGTCATTTTTATTTTAATTGACATCACAAATAATTCGGCATGCCAGTCTCGCCTGAAGAACAACAGTCTAGGTAAGCCGAGAAGGAGAAATCAAGTGTGATGTGCACGAAACAAAATCTTACTTCAGAACTAATTTTTTGGATTTTGATATCATTTTGATTCGCTAGACAATTCAGCTCTAAAATTACCGTTGACTGGATAAATTGTATTACACAGAATTTTATCAACGTTATGTAAAAGGTATATAAAAGCTACATTATATGGGTTAATCTCCAAATAATGAACTTAAGCAGGTTTTATTATAAGCAATTACTTTTTAAATAAAAAGGGGAAATAGCCAAATGAAATGCAGTGTTAAATGGCTGTTAGAAATTTAAGTTAAAATTTTGTTTACATATTTTTATCTTACATGATATATATCTGCATGTATATATATATATATATATATGCATTTACACATACATATATATATATAGTACTAAAAATACATATGTATATGTGTAAGATAAAAAGTACGTAAATCAAAATTATAATTTAAACTAGTGGTAATCCCGTAATTCTCCCTCTCTATTCTAAAAGCCGTAATAAATTTTCAAGACTGCGTCATTTCGAAATCAATCCATTGTGCAAGCCTTTCGTAACGCTGATTACATAGCTAATTGGGAATTTCGAGAACTGAAACCATTCTATCCTAAACCAAAACCTCTTCTTGGTGAGCCTCCATACTGTAAAATTTCGCTCTGCAGCTTCAGCTCTGCTGCAATCAAGATGCTACTTCGCTCCCTTTGCTTTGTCACTCGGCTGTAATCGTAATACACCGAAATCTAAAATGTGAAGCCCTGTATAAAATTGTGGTGTGCGTATTGCGCCCATGATCATGTGTGACGAAAAATATTTTTTCGATAATTAGTTCTTATGGGGGAATAAGAATTATATTCAATTCGGCCACCTTTGTCTACGCATTCCTCTTTCGAGTGTCATTTTCTAACTACGCAGTAAAGCCTCTCTAGAATTATAACGCAGAGAACCATCATCAGTCCATTTCAGCTAACACCAAGTCATGTTATTACACACACACACACACACACATATATATATATATATAATATATTATGCAGGGTAGTCGAAACTTGTGTGAAAAAAATAAAATTAAAATCGACCAAACAAATCCATCGAAAGTGCATAAAAAATGAAATGGGTGTCAAGTGAAAATTGTAATTGGTAAACTTAAAATATAGAGATGAAGACATGCCTTCTCAAAACTGATGTTATGTATGCAAGGTTTCTGTATGACAAATTTAGTAATTTAAATTTAACTGGAGTAAACATACAGATGCTAAAGAAATATTCACTTCAGCAGTGGTATGAGTTGGAGGAAGAAAGAAAAGAGCAACTTAAACTGTTCCAACAAGACGCATTCTAAGCCTATAAGTATAAGATATACCGTTGGATCAAAAATACCTTTTAGAAATAGGGAATGGAGGCCTGATAGTGTGCATTCTTCTGCCCCCTCTGTAACTACTAGGATATACTATACACTCTCAGAAATAGAAAATTCGAATTACGACACTGGTGTTCCTAATCGTCATAATCTGCAAACACTCACATATCAGCAGGGGAATAAAATTAGAAACAATTCTGAAACTGTAACAAATTATTGAGAATAAATCTGAGGTGTCCCGGAGGGATAATAAGGAAAATTAACATAAAATTTAACTTTTAGATTTGTACCTAATTTTCTCTGCTCTTTTTATCATAAGATTGTTTCAACCCTTTGCACTTTACGAAGGATAATATATAAATGCCAATGAGCATGCCCTCTTGGGATGGGCAGTTATTCATTGATTGGATTTATTCCCAAAATTTCGTTGTTATAATTTAATATAAATTGGTATTTTAAAATAATCGCAATTTTTGGTCTTTTCTTATTCTGTTAGGCTCTTATGCTTTGTTAATCATTTAGTGTTTCAAATAGGAGAAATGCTGTTGTTTGTTGTTGGTAGGCACTTTGTTATATAGTCCTTTTTGAGCAACGGGAAAGGAGTTTAATGGTTGAAAAAAATTATTCCATTACTAAAATAGTGATAATTAAGCACCTATGGCGTACTCAGAAACCTGGTTTTCAAAGACTGATTTCATTTAAAGATTTTACGTTTACCACTTAACAACCTACTGCTCCTTGTTTCGCTACATTCACATACGTCATATGCACTATTACCTATGGTTTGTATTTTATTAAAACGTATACACACACACATATATATATATATGAATGTGCAATTACTGTTATTGTGATAAATAGCAACTGAATCCAACTCTTTTCTTACAAATCCCTCCCACGTGCAAGCCATTTTAGTCAGACACTTTGAAGTTTGTGAAGTTTGTGCACTAGAGGACAGTCTTCAAAGATGACGGATATAACATTGTATTCGCTCAGAGTTAAGAATACGCTTTGTAGAGACATTAGGTTATTTCGAAGCAGGAGGTGTTAGAAATGAGGAACGCCTTCACTGGGTATCAAACCACGGACCTCTCGGTTATGCTTCGAGCGTGCTGACCACTACACCATGAAGGCATTGGAAGAAGGCGGGGGAAATACCTTATGGGTTTAAATTATATTTCAATTATTTAAAATGTAATTTTATTATGCAACTAAAGTTGAGGATTATGTCGATGCTAGAAGCAAAACAATCGTAATCAATGTATAAGAAACTACGCATACAACATAACCTTCTATTTCTAACGAAGTGTTTCACAAAGCATGGAAAAGATCCATTCTTTATGACACATGAAAAAAGGATCTTTTTGACAGAGATGGGGAAATCGATTTCAAAGTGTCGGAGAAACAAGATTGTGGGGGAAAGAATGTTATTGATAGGAAAGGAAAGTTGACCTAAATGTTCAAAATATTCAAGATTGGTTTCAAACAGATGACATTCAAGAAGCACTTTATCTAAAAATTAAGTTCAGAAAAAAATTTCGCATCGGAGAAAAGATAAAATTTTTGAATATTCAGCTCCTGCACACAAAATAGTTGTGTGAACTTAACTGCAGTAACATATTACAGACGTATACCCATCCTATGAAAAATGATAACGAAAATTTAAATATGAAAACTATAAATTGTGCAATGGAAGAAACAGGTTTGAGATACAGGAAACACTAAGATGTAAAAATTAATAAACTATGATTAATAGTTATTAATTTGAAAAAAATTTAGGAATTTTTGTAGTGCAAAATAATTTTTCTGAGTCTTTCCTAACATACTTAGGATAAGATTGTTATCAATGGGCCGTCTCCTTCGTTGAGCCACCTTAATTATTTTCTAACTATTGACAGTAGGCGCTAAATGTTGACTGTTCAAGCTACATGAAGCTTGAAAACCGCCATCTTAATTAACAGCTGATCCAAGGTCAAACAAGATTGCTTTAGAGGAAGGTAAGCTTTTTGTACTTTTCTTCTAATTTTAAGCTTTTTGTACTTTTCTTCTAATTTATCAATGTAAAAAAATATACAAATCAGTGAGAAGTTAATAGTATTTTAGTTGTTACCGATGACATTTAAAATTGTGTTAAATCAGGGTTATTTGACTATATTAACAACTGTTGTTTGCTTCCTCATAACCGAAATCACGGACGTATTACATACCGACTGCTAGTTGCCCTCAATGAACCAACTGTGTTGCTAAGAATGGGCTGCTGCCCAACCGTGGAAACCTTATCGATGATAATATTTTGTAACTTTCAAGTTGAAAAATAAATCAAATGTCACTGCATCTAATTTAGTAAAAACAATCAGGAGTAATTAAATTTATAATTAAATAACGATCTCATTTTCTTTGTTATAAAAATACTTATGAACTATTGATGGCGACCGGTTTCCTTCATTGGGCCAGAAAAGTCAGTATATTTCTAATATCAAAAATATTTTAAAATTGCACCACCTTTTTATTTTTCAGATGTGTTTTAAAAGAATCTTTATATATATATAAAATGGCATATACTTATTTGTGTATATATAGAGATACACAGATAGAGAGATAGATAGATACATATGTGTGTGTGATGATTTACACATTATTGCAAAAAGATACATAAAGATAACAGTCATCCAGGCTGTTTGAAAATTTATTTATAATATTATATGATATTATATTATAGTTTATTTATTTCATTTATTAACGTCTGTTGGTAACATATGCCGCCACAAACATCTGGGCGCAAAAGTGAGTTTCTTCTTCAAGAACTATATCGATAACTTGTAGATATTTAAAATATTTTTGAAGAAAGAACAAGAAGCTGACGTTAACAAGTTGCTGGTGAAAATGCAAGAGACAGAATGCAAGTTGTCTAAGATGAAATTTTCATCCAGAATGATTTAGTTTTAATTCAGTGTTATCACTATTATATTTTAAATTCCGATTCCCAAATTCGAATATTTATCGAGTGAAGGATTATGTAAGTGTAATATGACAGTGATTAATTTTAAAATGAAGCAATTTAGAAAGAGGCTTATTATAAGCGTTTACTACGTTTTTTAGGATCAAAAAGGAAAAAAAAACAAATTTAAATGGAGAGCGAAGGAACTGTAGCAAATTACTTACAGATTATATTACATAACATATATGTGATAATCATAAGCGTGCCCAAAACCAAGCGCAAACTAAATGCAAATTTTATAACAAAAAGTGTTTTGGAAAAAATCCGCATTTTCCAGCTCAAAACGAGGAACAGAAATCAATCAATTGACAATTTGCTTTATATAATCAATATATGAATAATGTTACCATTGGTCATAATTTACCTCTAACTTCATACTACTATAGTTAGTTCAATATCTAACATCTTACAAAACCTCTGCTTGTTTTTGATCTTCTATACATTGAAAATAATAATGTATCAGTCACATAAATTTATTATTTTTATTACAATATATTTTAAACAGTGGAAAAACCTTTCGGCATAGCTACTAACGTTTTTGCTGGTGAGAATTGTGAGCTCGAAATGGATTGTCCTATAGTTAATTTTTAAATTGTAACATTTCCTTTAAAAGTTATACGTTTCCATTTTGAATAGGTAGGTATTTAATTTTCAAGACAATGGAATGAAATGTCTTTTGGAAACAAAATGTCACAGTTAACACAGAGAAAACGTACATTATTCTACTCTTTTCTCTTTTTCTTGATATAACATTTGTCACTATGTTAGAGAAATGTATTTTCAATTGTCTGTTTGCATATCTGGAATTTCACAGAAATATAGTTTAGAGCTTTCTTTCTGTAATTGTGCGCTTTATGTATCCAATTGTTGCTTCTCCAAATTCTCCGTGTGTGTGAAAGCAATTCAAGATTATGAGAAAGGAATGAAAACACTAAAAGACATTGCATTTCATCTATATGCTGAACCCAATCTTTTGAGTTGTATTCTTTTAACTTTTATTCAGCGCCTGTGTTGAGGTTAAATTTCATTTCTTACAAATAGTAAAATGATCTGGGATTTTTCAATGATGATCTTTCTTAAAAGTTATTTTTCAACTTTGAATTGCTTAGAGCACATCCGCCATGAGACAGAAAGAGATATTGCGAAATGAAGATTGCAGTTTAAAGAAGTAGTACATAATTCCCCTACATCAGGTTTGGTTACTCTATAATAATGGTACGCAGTATTATCTATTAAAAATTGTGGCTCATATTATTTTTGATTTCAATCCTGGCATTCTAAACGTTCGGTGAGAAATGATATAGCAGTGTTGTTGCTATCAAGAGCTAGTTTTGGTTGTTTTCGCTAATATTACCATTAGTTATCTTCAGGCTGATCATCTGCTTTTAAATTTTGCAATAATATACATTTCCATTAGCTCTGCTCATTAGAGTGAATTCCAAAAAGCCATAATTTAATCTAATACTTCTCTGGATGATTCCGCCTTAACAAATCAGGAAAAGAAATCGATGTAACTTGATTTGTATTTCTCAGAGGTGTTTAACAATTATTGTTCATTGTTATTCATATTATTTATAGTAATTTTGAGCTAAATGTCAAACATTCCTGACATTTCCCGGGTTTACTTTATTACATTTACATGTTTGTTAATTTAAGAATGTATGCGCCATATATAAAGACAAACACAATGGAAAGTGGACTGCTTCTATGTCATACATCGATAAAACCCCATGTTATTACTTATTGGGATTAGAAGCCATGCAAAACTACTAGTTTTGTTGGATTAGCTACCGGTAGGCTGTGAACTGTAAATGTAACTTGAATGAAAATGTAAAAAAAAATGGTTTTAATTTTATAGCTTTGAATTATGCTGTATATTTTGAAAGTACCAAATTTAAAGTAGTGATGATTTAGCTTTTTATTTCAATTTGAACTTTGATTTTGTTCCAGTTTTTTATGATTAAAAATGATTTGAACATGCGATATAAAAGTGCATTTTCCACGAACTTCCTTTAACTATCTCTGACTTTCTTGTATCGGTTAAGCAGGGTGTATGTTCCTTTTGGATATTTATAATATCTTAGAATATATGTCTAAATGCTTATTTTATGTGTGAATAATTACAGTATGTTTTATCAGAAGAAATGTCACATGCGCAAATTTTGTATATTACAAAAGTAATTTCTGTGTTACCGGTAAATGTGAAAGCATTTAGAAATAAATACATAATTAAAGGAATTCCAAAATTTATATTATTCTGTTTCAGAAACATAAAAAACACACAATTTATAATACTTTAAATGATTAAATATAATACCAAAATGTTAAGAATTTACCTGCATTTGATATGTTTCAAAGGTAGAATTTTTAATTAATTTATTACTTTAAATTTCTAAACTACGTTCTTGAGCACTTTATTAAGATGTTTCTTCAATGTAAGTAAAAATCAGACTTTAAAAATAGTGCAAATTTACAGCAGGAAAATTTCTTCAAACAAAGAAGTGCCAATGAAGAGATATACTGCTTATATATATATTGGTGAGAATTTAACTTACTTTCTTCTACCTCATTTGCAAATTGAAATCTTCATTCATTAGCCTTAATTTCTGTGAATTTTTTTATTGATTAATGAAATGAATTTTTTTTTCTGAAAAGCATTGGCGAAACTATAAAATTGAATAGTTAGCATAAATAGAATGAATGTTATGATTATACGTCCTTTAAAGCTGTTGAGTAGCGACATAAAGCTAATTAACTCATTCATTCATTTATTTCTAAATTATGCTACACAATGTGTATTTTATTTAATTTCAGTGCTAATTCCTTTTTCCTTTAATTAGAGTTTTGTACTTAAGGCAGTAAGTTCGTTACTTTTATTTTTGGAGCGCACTAGGCAGCAGAAAATTGAAATGGGTGTGTTTTTTATGTTATAATCTCGATTTTAAAATACTTAATTTAAGTTAATATAATTATAATTAAATTAGGAGAAACAGAAAGATTTGCACTTTAATATAAAGATAGCTTAATTAATTTGAGAAATATGCTCATTTAATTAACGAAATTTTGTCGATTTCATAGAATTTCGTGTGATTGCTAGCTTGTCATTTTTAAGCTGTTTTGAGGTGATATATGGTAAAGGTCAATTTGTGCTTTCGGCAGAGTTCTAAGTTTACAATCAACAGTTTTTTTTTTTTTCATTTGGCGAGTTTCTGGTGATATGATGAAGGAAAGGTGTTGAATTAACTATTTGAAAAGTAAGGATTTTTATACTGTTTTCTTCGGGGCGTGTTTGTCAGGAATTGTCACACTTTTGAGTGAGGTTTTGCGCCGTTTTTAAAAGTTTGTAACAAAAAGCCTATGCACGCGAAATTTTGAACCTCTGGAACCCTTTGAACGCTCTTGAACTCGCTTGATTCCCGGTAGTAGCGGAGGTGCAAATTCGTAGGACGACGGGCAATTTCATGCTGTCTCATTGAATACTCTTACGATCTCATACTAGTGCATGATAATATAATATATAATTGTATTCGAATAAATTCTGATTCATATTGAGATATACAAAATTATCTGATTATAAGTGTAGTGAGATAATTATCAATTAATTTTCTTTTGTAATATTAAATTTGATTGATTCTAATATCATTACGCTAAAATGTACAATATTTATTTTTGGACTCCCAGGAGCCTAAACCTTAATGTCAATAGTTCAAATTAATTTTAACAGCAAAATAAAAGTCTGTTTCATTTAATAATTTAGTATGATGTTTTATTTTATCTTCTGGAAACCATACATGACACCAACACCAGATATCATGGGGTTGTTAGGATGTTTAAATTAATAATCACAACTCACTTAATTGATTTGTTTTATTTACTAACCACTGAAAGCTCTAGTTCATATTTGGCGTTCTTCCAAAGGCATTAATATAGCAAAGCTGCGTTTTATTACTTAAACACATTTTCACATGAAAAGTGATTAAAGTCATTAAAAGTATAATAAATTTAGATCACTTTCATGACATAATTTTCCTCCTATATGTTTATGTTCTATTCATTGATTAACGTATGCCAGATCTTCAAGAATGATTGGCGGGATTTCATGAGAACTGTGTAAAGTGTATATTCTATGAATTTCTTTTATAAATTTCTGAGAATCCAAATGATTATGTGCATATGCAAAGAATCAACATTCCATTTAAATGGCCACAAAAATGATTGCAGTTGCCCAAGTTGGGCCTCTGAAAATTTTTGGGTGACACACAAACAGAATTGCGAATCTTATATGGTCAATATTTTGTGCCAGCTGATGAATAACTTTGACTAATTCTTTGGCCCTTTTTCCTTTTGTTGAAAGTAAGATCAGCTTCAATGTATATCTGGATATGCTATAGATCTCTTTGTTTCTTCAAATCATGGAAAACGAAGCAGACGATGTAGACCTATATACCATCTGTCTACAAGATCGATCACGACCTCACTTTGTGGATCATGGGTAGGGTGTGTTAAACCAAGTATCGACAAAACCGAATCTATTTCCATAGCTCACGGCAAGTCATAATCTTATATCAGTACATTGTTTTTCTTCTCAAGCTTATTTTGAAAACAAGATTTTCAATAAAAACGATATTTCCACTTCAAAACGTGATTTCAAAGAACTGGTAATCTTGCCCGTAGAGAAAATCAAACATCATCTACAATCTTCACATCACCTGTTGTTTGAGGAACATGGACGAAACTGAATATCGTTGCAGCATCTGCTGTGCTCTTAAAATGATGCACATATTGAAATACAGCATTAATTTTGCACGAGAATGTTTGCGTGATTATTTTAAATAAAAGCATCATCAGTCCATTTCAATCATGCGCGTCTCATGGGAATGCTATGAACTTTTCCCGTTCACTCTTGCAGTCCTGTATTTGGAAAATTTCACTGTATAAAATAGACAGTTATATGAAGTACAAATATATATTTATGTGCTAAATTTTAGAATCAAATCTAAAAATCATCAAATCAATAAAAAAACGAAAGGAAAATAGGTTGCTAAAATTAAGAAGTTCGTCAAGTGAATTATTCTTGGCGCAAACTAAAAAATTGCGCCAAGAGAAATTTTTAAATTTCTTCATAAATTTCTCACTGAAAAATTACAAAATGTAATATATATGCATAATTGGAGTCGTATAAGCGAAATATGGAAAACAATCTGGTATATTAATTCAAATACAATAACACGCCGAACAAATATTAATTTAGAAGTCAAATAACAAAAATCAGCGTTATATTTTCAAATTTTCACAGGACTAGTTTCGATGGTTTTTATCTAAACACCATCCTCAACTGCATTTGCGCTTTTGCAGCTGAGGATGGTGGTTCGGTAAAAACCATCGAAACTAGTCCTGTGAAAATTTGAAAACATAACTCTGATTTTTGTTGTTTGACTTCTAAATTAAACTGGTATGTTATTTCAGAAAAAGTCCTATTTTGCGTCAACATACCTATGTTAGAACAATTGCTGTATATAAATATAATATATATCCTCAGTCGCGCTTTCGAGACATGAAAAGCGCAGTTTGAATTTCGTCAATCGGCCTAGTAGAACGGAAGACATAGAACTGTCCTTTTTCTTTTCGCAGGTACATTATGAAGTTAGTATGAAGTAAACATTCTGCAATTTATAAGTTTAGAAAGCGCCATAATATTATTATCTTTTTAAACATAGTAAGAAAAGTCTTAAAATATTGTAGTACTTACGTTGTTACAAATTATTAAATGCATATTTAGAAACAAATCGCATTTCTTTTATGCATTTGCAGAAAAACTAGAAAAGCACGCTCTGTCATTGTAAGATTCTATTTATTATCTGATGCACTTAAAATCTTTACCAACTCATTTTACTGTGGTATGTTTAACTTTTCAAAGTAATTTGAAGTTGTGAAATAATAATGACATTAGGTTTAATTCATACTCTCAGCTGGTCATTCTAAATTTCTCTTGATGAAAACAGTGTATTTTATTCAAGACAAAGGAAAACCATGCCAAAGTAAAACATAAAATTAACAAAGGAAGAACTTTGTGTTGGACGAGATTTTAAAGTAATTAGATTAATTTTAAAGTAATCAAGATTTAAGTAAAATCTATATCAAACACAATGTTGTGGCTTTGATAATTTTAATGTATTTTTAAAGTTGGTTTTAATAGCCATATATAATAAATAAGAATTGTACAGTTTCACTGCTTATAAATTAAATTTTATTAGGGAAATTTCATATGAATTTTGAATTTGATAGATGGTTTTTCGAAAATTTGAAACGTTTGACTATTTTGAAATTTAATATAATCTTCAGTAATGTCACTAGTTTCAATAAAAATGACTTTTCAAATATATATTTTCATAACATTTCTTTTATAAAAATATTAAGAAATGATCGACAAAGAGGCAAACAAATATGAAAAACAGTGAAACGGATAAAATCTGACAGTTTATCTATTTAAAATCTAACAGTTTATCTAAAATGACCAAGGAAATAGATAATTAAACTAATGAACGTTGCAAAGCAATCAAATTATAAAAAAAGTTTGGAAGAAAGAACAGGTATTTTGTATAAATGTTAAAATAAGTTATTTGATAAATTAAGAATACGTCAAATCATCATATACAGACATAGCAATGTATGTTCAACAGGAAAACATAATGACATTTTGCTATCCATTTATTCAAAAATTGAATATTTAAAAATAAATCTATAGAGGGGACCTTCAAATTTAGCATACATACTAATTTACCGAATGTTTATTTCATAATACATTGTTGAAAGAAAGAGGCCTCAGCGGAGATCTATTTCCTACCTTCGAAATTTTTATTAACAGAAATAGTAAAGTCGTGCAATAATTAGTTAATCAAAATTAGGCTTATATTATTAAGTAGTCTACACAATGTAATGAAAAATGTGAAAGGATTTGCAGCTTTTATTCAAGAGCAATATTTTATTAACCAATTTTATCTAAATAACTGTATGTTAAAGCATGTAATTTTATGCCGAATAAATGTGCAGTTTTTTTGAGGTGTTCAAAGAAGTCAGTATATATATGGTAGAGTTTAGAGACACGTACAGAGTTTGATACAGAGAAAAATTTAAATCTGAACTGTACAGATATTCAATGCATATATTTTCAACAAAAATAAATAAAAGTACTTTACTATGCAATGATTTAATTGCTTAGGATATTTGTATAAATCTACACAGAAAATATTTTCTTTATCTCTATGAATTATGTTTCTAAAATATTCTATTAATTTTTGTGATCAATTGTTAATATAATGCAATCGACCTTAACACAAGGGATCTATACTCTACGTTCAGTGAGTTTAAAGTATTTTAAATCAAGGATTAAACATAGATATTCAGGGGTATAAATGTTTAGATATTTTATACGAATTACATATCAGATCTAAATAAATTTGTAGTTTTTATTCAGTTTCGTTTAACTATTTTTTTCTAATTATCCATTTGTTAAAATATACAGTTTTACACAAAGATTCGAAAAATCGTTAAGTAGGTCAGTTTCAGGATTTTAGAAAGCATGGAATGAACTTGAGAATCCAGAAAGTAAAAATCCGAAAATTAAATTTGAAAAAACCTTAGAAAGTATAACGCTTCATAAAATCGTAATTATATTTACTAACCAAAGTAGTGTTAATGGCAGATAGTTCCCCAAAAAAGATAGATTCCAAACACAACAGAGCGTCACTGAAACGTTGCAATATTACATCGCTAAACCTAACATCCTCTGTTTTGGCGACGAGAATATGATACCTAACATGCAAAAGCGACGTCTTTGCGGCAATCACAAATGCATGGAATTTTGCGGGCGTCAAAGACGGCATAATGCGACGGCTTTGCAATATCATTCGAGAAGAAACTTCTATCTCTTTACGATGTTATTGTTTTACTTAAGGTAAATTCATTGTTTGGAAACTGGTGGTCTGTTATATGTTCCAAAATTTCTCGGATATGTATCGTTAGAGATCCAACTCGTTTCCTATCCTAACACGAGTGCAACAGGCGGGGAGACGTCTTCACTTGGACTAGATGCAAACTAATGTTATAATTTTGTCCTTGATCAGCGCTCATATGTAGGCTCTGGCAGTTCTGAAAGTTCAGTTGTACTGTGAAATACTTAGTCATGTCTTTATTTCCCTTCTAAACACACTCTGATTACTTCTAGCTACATTTTCACGATTTATTCATCGCAACATGAATTACCTTCAAAATCCACTAAAAAGTTAGGTTAACCGTCTTGCAGTATACGCAGTTAGCCTTCAGTGTTGCAGTCAGCGTTGATGTGTGCAGCTTTTCCAGATTCGGAGCACTCCGTAAATCTTGTTCGTAGCCCATCGGAAATTGTTTCGTTCAAGCTTCCTCATGATTTTCAATGAATCCGAGTCTATTGCGAGAACGCTGTTATTGCCCTACTTGCCCTCGTATGATGAAATTTACTTCGAATGACTCATCCTTGTATATCTAATTTTTTGTCTTTATCTTCTCTGTTAAAGATGCCTTCATCAGTTATTCATTTACCTTATAAAACGTGAGTACTAAGTTCACTCTGGGTTTCTTTGTATCGCCAGTCTAACCAAAAATCAGACGCGATCTAAAACTACCTTTCTATACGGTTGATAACATGCCCTTTACAGTAGCAGAAGTTGGAACTGCAATTATAAAACTAAACCCAAGCAAAGCTCCTTGTATAGATAACTTGTCGAAAGAGATCACTCAAGAAGATTTTGTAGGAAATTCTATTTTACGCATGGAGTTCTTCGATGAGTAACTAGAACGAGGACAATTCCATGATTATAGGAAATCTGCTAAATTATTTTAGCTTGTTAAAGAGGACAGTTGTCTAGGTGTATATCTTCTCATCTGTCTATTGACTGGAGTAAAGTGTTTGATTGCTTAACGGCTTTTCGTTTAAGTTCTTTTCATTATTCAAATAACAAATTAGTTTCGTCTCAATATGGTTTTACATCAGACAAAATCACTGTACATTCCTTTAATAATGTTATTCCAACAGTGATTCTGAATAAAAGTCGTAAACGGTGAAACAAAAACAACCATAAAAAACTGCGTTTAACAGCATCTAGTGGACAGCCTTCCTCACTGAACTACAGCACTATAATTTATACACAGTAATCAAAAGTATGTTACATAACCGAAAGATAATTTACAATCTAAATGAAATCAAGATGTCTAAACTTCACGAAATGGACTAGATTTAGTGCTCCAACTGTGACCGTCCTTTTTGGAACGTTATCATGAATACTGCTTTGCAACTTAACCTTGGAGATAGAGTTTCAGGCATATGCCGACGATCTTCTGCTGATTATTTCTGGTACATCCGCGGCTCGAATTGATAATAAGACGAAATGGGAATTGAATAAGATTTTGAACTGGGCCAGAACCTATAACTTAAGTTTCTCGCCCAGTAAATGACGTGTGCTCCACGTATCATATCAACGAACTAGAGATTCTCCACCACGAATATCACTTGGTGTTCAGAATATCAAATTGTTACGGAACTGAAATACCATGGACTGTCCTGGAAATGAAGATATCATGGCTTCCGCACATTGAATATTTAAATGGTAAAACATGACAAATAGTAAATCGTCCTAGTATGAAGAGCCTCTCAAAAGAAGTTCTGAAAAACTATATAAAAGACCATTATTTCGCACTGAACCATAGGGTTGTCATGCATAGTGGGCATTTCCAACGACACGCATTCTAGGTAAGATTCCTCAAATTCAGAGGCTTATCTTACAAATGTGATAAACTTGATTCATTAAGAACAAAAATCTTCAAAAGAACCTACTATTCGAACACCTTTAAGAATTATCTCTACTGCTGAAAGACGAAAGTGTGTTATCGAATGCATGAAATATATTTATGAAAATGAGAACGACATTTATCTTACGTCAGTAATATTATATGTACTACTTTACTTGTATTTTCGTTTTCCCATATGAATTTACTTTATACTTTGTATAAGTCTTCTACTTTTGTAATTCTTTTACTGCAATCACTGTACTTGGTTTTTCGATTATTGTATTTGGTTGATAATTTTGTATATTTTTTTTTTGTTAAATAAAGAGCTGGTGAGATCAATTAACCTGTCCTGTCAGTGATTTTCTAAATTTATTCATTGGCTAAATAATTTCTCAAATTTCTAAGGCATTCACCGCTTTTCACCGTTTGACGTTCCGCTGATACCTCTGTTAAGAAGTGCCGATCATTTTCTCCATTTCTTATAGTAAAGTAACCAGCTAAGACATTTCTGGGAATTATAGTCATGTAACTAGGCTACTATCAACACGATAATGAAATTGATTCAGGTATTAGGCATATAAATCAATCCGTGGAAACATTTTGTAAACTGCGTTTACAAAATCACACCAATTCCAGAGTTAGCTGATCTACTGCTGAATGAGCTGCGTCCCAGAGATGCAGAAATACCAGATATGAGCATATGTTTAACACTAAAATTTATTGGGTAACCATGTTTTAAACAATATAAACTCCGTTTTCACACGCTCACCGACGCACACACTCACATGCATGAATATCTACACCAAAAAACAAAATCAAAACAAAAAATTGCCAGTATTTATTTGAATTATCCGCAGTTTGAACAAGCACTGTGTATACAAAATTATTAACATATCTTCTTACGTAATATTTGAACTTTGGCTCTTGTTGGTTCATTTGGTTTACTTTATTTGATTACGGCAAAGTCCGTGAGGGCTATCTGCTCAGGGAAAGAAGCCGTTTGCCGGTTTGTTTTGGCATATTTGTTTATGGTACCCAAAGAAATCTCTGCCTAAGGAGAGAGATGCCTTCGTGGAGGACTTTTTAATGAAAATTGCCACATGTACTTGTTACAGATCGAGAAAATCACGAAAAGGCCCATTCCCTGGGATTCGAAACCCAGACCACACTATCAAGGTTCAAAGACACTACCACTCTGCAGCTGGCGTACTTTTGCGTTTGTTCAAATAAACCAAAAATTCGTTCTCTTTACAAATATACATATATGCATATGGGCGTATGTATGCATCTCTTTATTTACCAATATATCTCCTTATATGAAACAGGCAATGGAATTTAAATAATTTTTATATATGCGTAAATGAATTATGTTTTAAACTGATATAAGATAAGTATTCATTTAAGTCGTATGTATGAGAATCGCTTAAGGATAAAAAAGCTATGCATCGCAAAATATTAAAGTCCTAATAACACTTACTTTAACATGAACTTTTAATAAGTTTTCAAAATTTAATGTTTTCAATATCTGTCAATTATCTGTTGCTTTATTAGTTATTCAAGACCATACAAAATTTCGGAACAAATTGACGAAAAAGTAAATTTTCAACTTCCAAATTTAAGAAAGTTTGTGTAAGGAAGAATATAAATTTATTCCATTTTTGTATTAATTTTTATGTAAATAAATTAGATTTCAACTAAGAGCATATTAGGAAAGTATATTTCAATAAGTATACTTCATTATTAAAATGACGCCACTGATATAGCCAACGATATTGTTATATAATTAAAAGATTTGCACTAATTTGTGAAAATTCTAGTTCTGATTCCAGAAAAAGACATTTTTACTGTCTCTCCTTATCGCATCCGATTCTAAGTTTTACTCTAATTTTTTTTGCTAGCAAACTCTCTTCACACTTTCGATATCGAGTTTGATTCTAATCGGAGAGGAAAAGCAATTTTTATGTGTCACAATGTATTACTCACGCCTTTTTAACATTTACACCTTGATTGCAACTTGAGTTAATACATTTCTTTAGACCTCCACTTTTTATCTTAAAATCCTACATGTCTTCCATAAGAAGGGAAGAAAATATAATGATTAGATAATACAGAAAGGAAAATTTGTAATTTTGGTTTGCTGACGAAGAAATGCAGTTTAACAAATATTTCAAATATTTAAAATAAATTCAGATAATACAATAGTTTACTATTTTTAATAACGTTCCACCCTCTTAGATTTTTGTTGGACTAATGTTACCAGTTGTGCTTTAATATCTGATGCCAAGAATATAAGATCTTCATAGATTCTCGTTTTTCCCATGAAATACTTATTTATTCTGTAGAAACATTAGGATTTTTGGAAGCAGAACATATGAACAATAAGCAATGCCCTCCCCGGGACTCGCACCACGAACCTCTGGAATACGCGCCGAGTTTGCTTCACTATTACTCCATGAAGACATGCTAAGAAGGCGAAATACCATACATACTCCCCTTTTTAAAGGGCGACTTCGAGTTAGGGGACCCAATCGCCAAATCCTGGTGGTTATGAATCATCATCCACATCTTTTTTAGTTCGGGCCTCACTTTATAAGGTATTTCTCCTGCCTTCTTCACATGCCTTCGTGGTGTAGTGGTCTGCATGCTCGACGCGTAACCGAAAGGTCCGTGGTTCGATTCCCGGCGAAGGCGTTGCTCATTTTTCATGTCTGATGCTTCCAAAAATGCCTAACGTCTCTACAACTTTACGCTTAAGTAGTAAATTTTACTCTTAAGTTGCCAAAACGTTTTAAGATTATAAACAAACTGAAACTTGGATCATAATTTGTGTCTCATTTCCGAAGTAGGCGGATGTCACTCTAGTTATACAAGCAGACAAAAAATACATTTTGTTCCACTTAGCCTTTAAGTTTCTAAATATTCAGATAACTTCATTGGTTGACTGGTTATTAATTTCATAGCTCTAACCTTAAAGGTTATCATGCGCCAATCGGATGGTGAGAGTTTTCGGTTAATATACAGACAGAGATAAAAAGCAGTTTTAAAATATCTCCATAATGAATGAAAGATGGACTAATAAACAGAAAGTTTTAAACATGAAAATGAAATGAAATGAAATCAAGTTATATAAAACACTTTACAATATTTAGAACATCTAAACAACTGTAAAGCAAATCAAATTAAATTATTAGTTTCAATCTCATTTAAATGCGAAAGCAAGTTAACATTCATCTCTTCCCTGGTCAAGCAGGGAAGAGGTACGCCATTTGTATTAAAGTATTTAAAACTAACTTCCTTAAAATATGAACAGTCTATCAAATATGGGAACTCATGAAATATCATTACACTTCAAACAAGCAGGTTCAATCTCCGCTCTCAAAAAGTAATTACATACAGCCAAAGAGTAGTAAGTTCTGTAAAGTGTTAAGATGACCTTCTTCTTACGATTTCTTGTGTTCCAGTATTCAGCTAGAAGTTTTATACCTTTAATCTTGTTATTGACCTGAATATTTCATGGCAGTTTCCATTTATGTAGGACTTTCCAGTTTCTGGACTTATGGATGTCTCTAAATGAAACAAGCTAGTTACAGATATCAACAGCGGACTTAGTTGTGATGTCTTCCAGCTCGTTTCCTTTTATCCTCACATCTCTAGGCACCCAAATCCAAATCTTAATTGCGATTGGCTGGTAGTTTGAAGGATTGTCTTGGATCCTTACCTAGCTGCAGGATCGGGCTATCCGAAAGGGGCTCTCGCGCATCTTACCGATACTTAACAGCTACCGAATCATATAAATAAATCACCAAGGTATCCACTAACATGATTTCCTGAAGGACTATGTACCTTGGAATTGTAATACCGATACTCAAAAAAAGTGAGCTTCTGAGGGTCTTCTCATAAGAGTTTAATAATAAGGAAGATATTGCGTTGTTTATGCACGATTGAAATGAAAGTAAGTAGCACAATTAAATCCTACCTACACACTTATTTAAAACAGATATGAAATTAATTATTTTATACAAGGCTATGACAACTATACTTAAATATGATTCTGAAACGCGGTCCTTAACCACAGTACAACAAAACTTATCTGCCTGATTTTAAAATAGAACTGATAACGACATATGTATTATTAATACTAATGTCAATAGATCTCTAACTCAATACTATCGATAAAGTTAAAATTAACCGCAAGAAATTTGCTAGTCACATTTTTGGAATGGATTCTTTCTAAATATTTGCAGTTTTGAGTAGAATCCAGTGAGGAAGCGAGATAAGCGAGGTTCAGGATTCGATGGCTTCGAGATTATTGATATTGACTTTAAATGTTTAAAAAATATTAACTGGAGAACTTAAAGTTGAATGGAAACAAATGCAGAGCTAAACAGAAGAATTTCTAAAGCCAGCCTTTGTCCAGCCAGTAGAAATACAAGAAGGAAATGTTCTTAAATTTTGGGCTGAGAATTGAGAATTCAAGTAAATAGAAACAAATTCCAAAATGCTGTAAAGATCACAAACATGAGAAAAAGCTTTATATTTGTCAAAAATTTGTTCGAAATCACTTCCATTTTCCTTGTATATGTTTTGCTTTCATTTTCATTTCATTGTATAGATATCACTTTTGTTGGCGTTGTATGACAAAGATTTATCTTGATATGGAACTGTGAGTGTTGTATACCCAGCTAATATTTTACGCTAATTTTCTACTAAAATATCTTGCAATGGCTTCCATTATAGCGTTTCATACACTGCCTTGTATCGTAGTATACTATACTCTGCCCTGCAATCTAATGTTTTATTCCTGCCTTCCATTTAATTTTGTTTACATCTATACATGTATGCATGTACGCATGTGAATGTAATACAAACAGTAGAACATATTGTTTTAGATATGAATAAAAAAATTACGTTTTAAATTTAGTGGATATCAATTCATATAACACATATTTGGTGGATCATTTAAGAGAAAATAATTAATCCTTCTAACATTTAAAATTGCATTTCTTTATAGCACTGTACCTATACCAGAAAGTGCAGCACTATGAAAGAGGATGTAGTATGTGATGAAAATCTGGAGACAGATAAAAAATGTATATTTATAATTAATGCAATACAGAGACCGAAAATGCAAAGTGATTAATAGTAAATATTACTAACTCTTTAGGCGATAAAGAAAGCAGTTTTCTGAGGTACACATGGTGTTTGTATATAAATGAACAATTTCAATTAAAATAGCTAATGTAATACAGAGACAGAAAATGTAAAGTAATGAATAGGAAATATTGTCAACTCTTTAGGCGATAAAGTAGCAACATCAGCGAGTGAAAAGCGTTCTGAACGATGAATGAATATATGCTGTCACCTACTTCCACATTTCCAACATATGAAGCAAACGATGGCTAAAGTAGTCTCACACATGTTCCAAATTCTCAAACATTCACAAAAGTGGTGTGAGATATGGAGACGCTTATGGCCAAGCGAGTATTTAAATGCAAGTGTTTTCTGCTGATGATTTCAGTGTGCTCGTGAAAAATCTGCTGCCGAGCGTTATGTTTCTCGAAAGCGGCATTTACTAACTGCTAAAAATAGATTAGTAAAATAGAGCGCTACACTTCACATTCTGGTCGTCTCGCCGTCAGTGTCTTTCATATGAGCCAGAGATGACCGATTGCGCAAAGTGATAACTTCCCAAGCCATAGCACAGTTTTCGAGCAGTATAACGTTCAACAGTCCTAGTAGGACCATCAATTTCCTGACAAGATTTAAGGCAACTGAGATTGAAATATTAAAAAATTATTAATTTATTAATTTTAATCAACCGTACTAAAATGTAATTTATATTCAACTCTAAAGTATATGATGTTTTCAACGTCAGCGAAAACATATTCCTTAATTTCCAAATTCTTATTGAAAAAATATAACCTAATGCTTATCTGAGGTGGTAGTATTGAAGCAACGCCATAGAGTCAGTCTCTTATAGTGCAAGAGCATCTAGTGAATATAGTTGTAAATAAAAATTACAAAACAAAATTTAAATATTATTTGCTGGTAATAAATATTAAAACTAAAATAAATAAATTTTATTCAGATTTGTGTTCTAAAAATTTTTATCATCAGTTACATTTATATTTTCAAATATTCAAAAATACGTCATCTGCAACCAAACCGTAATCTGCATAATTCTGAAGTTTAAATCCTAACTGGTCACTTTATAAGATATTTCTCCCGCATTCTTCGCATGCTTTAGTGGTGTAGTGATCAGCACGCGCGACGCGTATTCGATAGGTCCGTGGTTCGAGTCCCTGCGAGGGCATTGCTCATTTTTCATCTGTTCTGCTTTCAAATATTACCTATTGTCTCTACAACCTCATGCGATATGTAGTACATGCACTGGTTATCATAAATTAAGGAAAAATCACAAAAATAACGATAATTTCCTCAAAAATAAGCCAAACCGTGTAAAATTTGAATATGTTGCCAAGCGTAAAACTGCAATATGCAAATTCGTTGCGCTGCACTCGGAATACGTCATCTGCGACGAGCATAAAAGTCCATGTTTGAAAGCAAGCCCAGATATTTCACTGTGATAGTAACATAAGAAATCTGAGATAGCCAATTCGTAACAATGATTTTCAGGCATCATTTACCTGCAGAACTACTATGGAGAGCCATTGGGAGACTAGAGGCAGAACAAAATCAAACAGAAGAGGCCAGATGGCTAAATGTGAGTTCTTCTGTGGTTCATAGACTTTGGAGGCAATTTCAAACCACAAATTCGGCATCTAGGACGTTCAGCTAAGGGCAGCCAAATGCTACGACGAGCGCCGATGACCTATATTTGACATTATATGCATGCAGGAATAAAATCGCTACTCCGACTCTTCTTAAATCCTCCATTGCTCTAGCCACCGGAAGGTTCGTGTCAACCTCAACTGTGAGTAGAAGGCTTGACGAAGGTGGTCTGTATGCGAAGCGACCAGCCATTTGCTTGCCGCTCACGTCACGCCATGGAAGGGACCATTTGCAGTGGGCACGACAACTTGTCCACTGGACGCCTGATCAATGGAGGGCTGTTCTCTTTACGGATGAGTCCAGGTTTAGTCTAAAAAGCGATAGTAGGCGTTATTTGATATGGAGAGAACCTGGAATCCGTTATCATTCGTCAAACATCCATGAAAGAGATGCATACGGGAAAGGCATTGTCTGTGTTTGGGGTGGCATCTTTTTGGGTGGACGCACAGACCTCCATGTCTTTCCAATGGAAACCGTGAATGCTCAGATTTATAGAGATGATATCCTTGATGCTTATGTGCGCCCCTATGGCGGGGCAATAGGTGATGCTCTCCTGTTACAGGACGACAACGCAAGACCACATAGTGCTCTCATCGTAGATGATTATCTTCACCAGGAAACCATTATGCGCATGGAGTGGCCAACTCGATCCTTGAATCCTATCGAGCACGCTTGGAATGCTTTAGAGAGACGTCTGGCTGCTCTCAATTCGCCCCCTCAGACCCTTGCGGCGCTTGCAACTGCTTTGCAAGAGCAATGGCTCTCGCTTCCTATGGAACTGATAGACCGTATAATTGAAAGCATCACACATCGCTGTATGTGCTGCATTGCTTCTAGAGGCGATCATATTCCATATTGAAGGTACTTTTTCTATAGCGATCTGACACCTTCGATTTGTTCATTTTATACATGTGCTAATTTCTATACTACCATAATTGTCTGGTAATTTTTTTATGTTGTTTGATACCTTATTATGTGTTGTATATTGTGGATAAAATTCCCGATGTAACTTATTCAGTAATCGTTATTTTTGGGATTTTTCCTTAATTTATGATAACCAGTGTATTTCTCTCTAAAATGTTTCATCCGATGAACTGAGAGCATCCGAAGCGCATAATTTGTGCAACGAGCTTAAGAAAGGAATGCAGTGTAAATTATTTTAAATTTTTCTATACCAGAAAAACAATTAATTCGAAAATTTTATAATTTTTTAGTCTTTTATATTTAACAGTACTTATTGCAATTTAGATATGAGAACATAAAAAGCGAATACTCATTGTTTATTGCAGTAAATTTAGTTGAAATCTACTGTTTCTTCTCCATAGCCTTCCGCAACGTACATTTCAAGATTTTTGCCGTCAGCGATATGATCATGAAATTACCTATCCTATTTCATACATTTTTTATTACAGATACAATAGTAAACATAACCGTTTAAACGAAGCCTGACCATATTGCAGAATAAATGCAACCTTACAAAGCTATATGCCTCATATTACATTATATTTTGCGTAAACTGTTTTTTACATATATATCAGTCAATATATGGTACAGGTATATGCATTTCCAATTTTCTTCCTTAGGACAGATACATGCTTTTCTTATAAATAGGTTTTTAAGAAAAGAACACTAAGAAGAATTATACATTATTCAAAAGAGTAGTGTGATGTTTTTGTTTATGCATTATTTAACTGATAATGCTTTGTTCTTCTTGCAGAAAAGCGTGAGTTTCAATGAATTTCCTCGAAATATAAAAAGTAATATGTTAAAATGATATCTTTCTTTCTTTTTCATGCTTTAAGCAATAAGCTAATATTTATTTTTCAGCAATATTAAAAAAAGCTATCTAAAAGACGTAATATATTTATTTAATTTCAAGATGCAAATTCACGGCATTTTATGATTATAATACAGCTAAAATTAATGTTCTTTCTTGAAACGGCATGTTTTGTATTGTTTAATAAAAAAGCAAGCAGAATGACTGCGAAAGTCATCAAGAAGAAGCTAAGACTATTGCTTATAACAAGAAGTTTGAAAGTTATTTTTATATCCTTCTACCATATTTAAGTATCTAAGAATAATTAGGTATATTATTCTTTAAGCCTATCATCTACTATCTTACGGAGTACCAACATTCAAATGGTCTGTAACAAAATATTGGCAAAAATATTTTAACGAAAGCATACTACTCTAGTCAGTTACTTTAAATGGAAACTTAACGGTCATTCTCCTCCGCCCAATTCGCCCCTTCACCATTTACACGACAGCTGTAGCAGACGACTCGTATCGCATAACCCCCGACTCAGATATTCCTTTTATCTTTAGCACGTTTCGCTTCATGAAAACTGCTCGAATGAAGGTTGACTTTAACTACATTCACAAATGAGGTGGATAGAATAAGTGTCGTACGGTCATGACGGCACGTGTTGCGATCAGAAATGGTGGCAACGACTTTAAAATGCCCGTGTTAAAGAAAAATACTTAAGCTGGGATATTAAAATGAAAATAAAAAACGCAGTATATCGTCAAAGTAAAAACTGAAGGAATTGTGTTTAAATTTTTAATTTCAGTTTCATTTATTTTTACATAAGATTGCTTTCTTTAGCTTTTATTACTACCAGGTAAGTGAGTGTTGTATACTGACAGCAGTTTTATTCCTACCAATAGTCTCACGGTATGAAGTTGCTTGAAATATTTGTTTTGTATCGTAGAATTTTAAGGATTCTGAACTCATGAAAATTATGTCACAATAAAACTCTCATTCTACTTGGAATAATGCAATACACGACTGAAAGCCCTTGCCTTCAAAGAAAACATATATATTTTATCTGTGTATTCTTTGAAGGCAAGATAATTCTTATCCTTCATTTAGGCATCAAATGTTCAGCATTCAGCTCTTTCAAACTGCTCACGTGAGAAATATTTACTCGTGGTAGTTCCGCGATTGTGTCACTCTTATCCCTGATTTATATCTAGACACGAGCATTCCTTGGCACATATCCAAAACATTCAACACGTTCCTTTTTAAAATAAGCAATGTTTACACTTTTAAATGAAGCACTACAGATTTTGTAGTTTTGCTCTGATGTGCTGCCTTTAATATTTAATGAAACAACTTGCATTTCCTACATGCACAGCTGTTAAAACAACATATTTCAAAACTCAGAAAATCATAACTTTAATTGTTTTTTTAAAAAAAACATGGGTTTGCATTTTCTACTTTTTTTCATTAATAAATTTCTTTAAACGTGAGTTTAAAAGGCAGAAGCAACTTTGAGGGTGAAAATCGTCAATGTGGTGAAAATTGGTGATTTTAAGGGCACTGATCCAGGAAATAATCTCAAAATAATAATAGTTTTGAATCAATTGAAGTTTATCTTACTAATACAAACGTTCTTTTGCTGGTCACTACGCCATGTGACTTTATACGCTATTATGTGTTGGTCTAAAATTCTGGTAGCTAAAATGAATATTTACAAGAATTATTGACTGTCGAAATTACATTTTATGATGCAAGATTAAAAAAATATTAATTTGTGTTCTGTTACGAATTAGATTTAACTGGGGTATTCTAAAATATAGACACTGACTTCAGAGGTTTATGGAGTAATCCAAAGATTTTTGTACTTACATTTTTTAATAAATGCTTATTTCAAACAATTGGATAGATTCACCAATACGAAGTTGTAGCTGAAAAGAATTCGTATGAACATTTGGTTAGAATTATGAATATACAACGTTAACACAATCTTTAGATTACAGAAAATAAATTTTAAAAAACGTTAAAAAATTAATGAACTGAAAGAAGAAAATTAATTTATCATATACAGTTTAATGGGACTAAATGGTTACATACTCGTTACTCGTTACGGAGAGACGGGGACGCCCTAACTTTACCATTGTGGTTATACGGGCATGGTCCCACGCCCTCCTCCTGGTTTTTCATATCAGCTCCACCACAGCCAAGGGAGCGGACAAGCCAGTACCAGTACGGTCCCTGTCGAGCCTGATCCCATCCTAGGTACAATACCCGGGTTCTAGTCCTGTGAAGAATAAGGTACAATAGTACCTGATATTTTACCCCCGTGGTTGAGACTGTCTAAGTACAGATCCTAGCCAGTACTTCCCAGGAATTCTCCTGAGTCAACCCCCGGGGGGGAAATGGTTACATAATTCTATTTACAAAATTCATCTATAGTTTTATATCACGAACAAAAAAAAAAAAAGTGGAGCATTCTTAATAATTACACAGGGTGGCCAAAACAGAAATGACCCAGTTTCAATACATTATAGCAGTTTAATTTAGATTGTTTGCAACAAATCATACATTAAATGAAGGTAAACTAATTTTTCTTACAAATGTTCCATATGTGCCCATTTAGATACTCAGCATACATCCAACCTATAGCCCAATTCTTCCCACACTATGGGCCCACCAGAGGCCGAGCGGTAAAGACGCTGAACACTGGTAGTTCGGTCCGAGGTTCGAATCCCGCGAACGGGCTGGCTGCATGAGCGTTTTCGTGGTTTTCTCTATGTGTAACATGTATACGAGCCAGTTTCCCTTAGAGAGTCCTCCACGAAGGCATCCCTCCCTTTAGGCAGATAGCCCTCGTGTGCTTTGCCATAATTGAATAATCTAACCTGACCTAACTCTTCCACACTTTGGTTAACGAATCCGAAGCAATGGAAGTAATAGCCTCTACAATTATGTCACTCAACACTGGCAAATCATTAAGTAGCGATGAAACGTAGACACGATCTCTTATAAAACCCCAAAGGAAAAAATGCATTGCATTAGGTCAAGTGAACGTGGAAGCCAGCAAAAAAGAGTTCTGTCATCTCCATCATTATGGCCAATACAACAGTCAGGGATTTTGACGCTCAACCTCTCTCGTACAAAGAGATTCCAATGGGGAGGGTTGCATCTTGTTGCCAAATAATGTTTATAGGTACACCTCTCTGGTGACTGGAAAACGAGCCAATCTTGAAATATATCCAGATAAGTCATCCTTGTTAAGCTTCATAGAAATGGTTTTTTCACTTGATGTCGGGACACACCATAAACAACATTTTAATTGTTTTCAGGAAATTTTGAGAAATCTCTTTTTGGTGTTCTACATGTTTATGAGGACGCTGTGACCCCCATATATGAAAATTATGTGTATTTATCTTCGTACTATTATGAAACGCTGGCACATCACTGAAAGCCGCACGATCAGACAGTCATTTTCCGGCTCTAACACTTCACTTGCAAAGATAAAATGTACACCATAGTCATCAGGCTTTAAAGCATACCAACTGTAACCGGTACGGAGGCATGCGTTTTATTAAATCTTTCAAACTATCGTATTTATGAACTGAAGTTCTAGGACTAGGAAAGTAAGATGCTCCGAAAACGATTCACATTCTCTACAGACACGTTTAGTCGTTCCTTTACAGACACACCCGGTCTTTTCAAATTGCCTGTACCATCGGTGAATGTTTTTACCTCACGGGTGCTCACAATTAACTAAATGCCCGTTGAAATGAAATGATTGCATAGACTCCAACCTTCAGCAAACCTTGTCAGTAGTCAACGCGCGAACGACATTTTTACAACTTTGAAAATGTGCGCGAAACGCATGTTGTAATTAACCATTCATTAATTTTTA
This sequence comes from Stegodyphus mimosarum, assembly GCA_000611955.2. Lineage (NCBI taxonomy): Eukaryota > Metazoa > Arthropoda > Arachnida > Araneae > Eresidae > Stegodyphus > Stegodyphus mimosarum. The sequence goes on from KK119397.1 coordinate 121,732, forward strand.
ATTAATAATTAATTGTAATCAATTTTATTATATTTAAAATCCATATACATATAAAACTGAATAATTAAAAATATACCTTGTAAATTATATGCACATTTAATTAGAAATTTTCTTTTAACTCCTCAAGCATTCACTAATAAAAAGTATTTCAAATCACTACTAATCATAGAAAAAATCAGAAGCTATAAATCATATCTTTATTCTGGATATGATTTCCACAGGGAAATAAAAATTAAATCACCAAGAATAATAAATATAAGTATTAAACAAAATACGTATAATTTACGAATGCAAAGATTTATATGTAGCATGCTTAGCAAGCTTAAGTTCTGATTTTGAGAATGTTTTTTTATAACACAGTTCTTCATTTGCCCGCATATTTATTTTTTCAATCAAAACTGCTTCAAGAGTTTTTAAGACCTAAATTGGGTCGAAATTCCGTCTGATTTTTTTTAACAATAGAAAAAATTCTTTCGCAAGCTGCATTTGAATGAGGTATTATTAAGACAGCAATTACTACAGAAGGCAATACTTTGTATTTAATACACCCATTCATATTTTTTAATTTGGCAATTTTTCCCCATGCTATATCAATATGCAAATCTACAATTTCTTTCAAATCATATACTTGATACATAGAAAATTAAATTTCCACTTGATTAATACATTTTTCATCAATAAGGGATGGAACAGTATTCATCAAGAACAGACGAAAATGAGACTTCAGTTCTCAAGTTGATGTCAGCAACTTCAGCATGTTTTAGAAATGGATCACTTAGTGGAAATTTATCAATTATATATGAACATGCAGTTACAAAAAAAGCTCGCACAGAATTGAAAAATGTTTTCACTTCACTTTCATTCAACTTCGCATTTTTTAAATATAGTCTTGTTTCCGAACCAATCACTAAATTTTCATTTTCTTTTTGTTTACTATACTTCTGAAATGGAATACACGTTAGAGTAACATCTTCATTTCTTTAGAAATTACTGATGGCTTTACGAATCTAACAAATAAATTTATTAAAAGTTCAAAAAGTTCTCTTCTCAATTTATGTATATAAGGAGCTTGTTGCTGCAAATTAATATTTACTGTTATAAACAAAGTATTTTTCAAAAATAACAAGTACAATTTGGTGGTAGGTGACTGTAACATTTTTTTAATGTTTTGCAATCTCTTTCCTTCAGTCTCACTGTTATCTGGTTGATCTCCAAAAAAACTTATCACAGCATCCCACTGTTCCAAAATCCTTATTATAGATTCTAAAAGAGACAACCATCTCGTACTGCAATATTTCAAAATTTTGTGAGATTTTGCATTCTGTCCCAAAATTTGTTGAGCAACTTTGAAGCTATGCTTCCGTTTCGAACTTTTCTCCAAGTAAAAATATATATCTATTATCAACATTTCAATTTCTAAGCCAATTAATTTTTCAGTAGCCTTTTTTGCAGCTATATGCAAGAGGTGGCACGGACAACCTCGGGTGATTATACTTGGTTGATGCATTTTGATAAATGATACTACACCTTTAAACTTTCCAATCATATTACTAGCATTATCTGAAGAAAATGATAAGCAATTTTCCCATTCTAAACCTTTGTTTTTAAAGTTTTCATTTATATAATTAAAAATACCTTCTCCTGTATTATTCGTACATTCTAAAATAGAAATCAATGACGTAATTATCACTCCCTTTCCTTTACTGTAATATGTTATAACCAATGGGTACAGCTTGTTATCATTGTTATCATTACTTCCATCAGTACTTAGAGAAAATGATGTACTGCACACTGATTTTATAATATCAGAAACAGTACTATCTGCAACCGTTTTCACAATAGCGGCAGTTTTGGTATGACCGCAGCTAAATGTTTTTGGTGTGGGAGAATCCGGAAACATTGCTTTGAAAAGCTCTTTGGAATGATCCGAAACAGAAAGCGGTAGATTATATTCAATTAAAAAACGAACAAAATAGCATTCGACTTTTATAGAATCTGTTTCATCATCTTTTATTAAGAAATTTGTTATTTCTTTAGATTTTACGGTGCCAAGTTCTATATGCTTTTGAGAAAACATATGCCGTTTACAGTCATCTTTTCGGCTAGGAGCAACTGAGAAGTTTTTGCTGCATACACTGCAGTGTGCGTGATTCACAGAAATTTCGGACGCTTTAATGCATGGAAATTCTGAAGAATATGAATCTTTAAACTTCTGCTTTGATAATTTTGTCTTCTTAGTTCGAGGTAGCATTATTAACAAAAACCTTCCACTTGAATCACAGTTCACAAGACACACGCTAAACTCTCACCGTAAACTACACAATGGAGCTGAATGCAGCCTAAACACGTATCAGCGAGGAACCTGGGAGACAGACAAGTAGACAGATGTTTGGGGGGGAAATTGATAAGTCGTTAACGGTTGGAGTTACTTATCTACGATTGGCTAATTCTTCAAAACCAAGAACGCACTCAACACGTGATATATGATAACACGAGTATTCAGCCAATTATCGGAAGAATTAGTTGGTTCCGTTTTGCATACTGGTTCTCCTGCTCTTGTTTCTGTAAAATCCGTAGTTTTTTCCATACTTTTCGTAGCTCGTAGATTTTCATGAATTTCCGTATAAACTACGGAGAATCCGTAGTAGTTGGAGTCTATGGAAATCGCAGATTCATTTTAAGCAAATTGCAAACAAGAAAAAATTTTACGCTCAGGAGTAGCCATTTTGATTACGCTGAGCTGCAAGCGAGAAAACGATAAAGCAATACTCACGCATGCCTTATCTAAAACTGTTTCAGTTACTCTTTAGTTGCACTTTCAACCAACACTTTACAATGCTTACATTTGATAATATTACAATTTATATCTGAGACATTCGTTTATGCACATATTGAGTTAGAAAAATGGCTTATACTTTTGCCAATGCAGTTCAATTAATGAATTTCATTATATAGGCACCCACGCTTCTATTATTTGTCATAAAATTTGGTAGTTAAATATTCCAAAGATAATCATTTATTTATTTGATTTTTTTTTTTTGGAATCTCTACAGGAAACTATACGGTAAAATATTTTTCATCATTTTGGTCATTAATTATTGTACGAGTTTTAAGTTAAAATTTGTTTTATAAAAACTCTCTCAAAAACAGTAATTTTGTGGATTTATTGATTAAGAATCAAAGAAGAATTCCTGATTGGCCACAGAAACTAATCATATTTACACTGACAAAAAACAACATTATTAAATTGCAAACTGTTCACTTTTTATTGTTATGTAGTGATTTTTGGTTAGTTTAGAATTATGGATTAATATGTAGTTAATTGCAGTT
>KL819747.1:0-16391 GCA_000611955.2 Stegodyphus mimosarum
GGACTGATTGTGCGCATGCGCTAACGTAGGTGGTGCGAATAGCCTCTAGAAGCTATTCGCACCCAAAGCTGTATGTAAGTAAAGCGTCGGCACTTCAATGGGAGCACACCCAGGCTGGGTGTAACTATCAGCCAAGATGCGTACGCTGCGGTGAGCCGCACTTTATTAAAGACTGCCCTGATAGGGGAAACAAGGAGAAACCCCCTGTGTGCGCAAATTGCGGACTTTCTCACACATCAAGTTTCAAAGGGTGTGAAAAATTCCCTAAAAAGAAATCAGAAAAACCTCAAACCTTCTCAAACAGAGTTGTTGAAGGTAAAACATATTCACAAGCATTAGCCAATGGCATATATTCAGATACGATTACTGAAGCAAAAAAAGTTTTTAATGACTTAGCTGAGCTTGTTGCAGTAATCAGAAGCGCAGGCTTCTTACAATTTACACAACATATCAAAGAAATAACCAAAACCAATCCTGAGAATGCCACCAACCACACTACAAATAATGGGGATACACAACATTAACAGAGCCCCAATTCAAATCATGATATGGAATGCACGCAGTGTAATAAATAAAATTTTTGAACTTCAAAATTTTCTAATTGAATATGACATTGACATTCCCTTAATTTCGGAGACACATGCCTGTCCCAGCAATAATCTAAACATTGCAAATTATAATTGCTTTAGGTGTGATCGTTTGAGTCATAAGGGTGGGGGGGTCACCATTTTCACTAAAAGGTCCCTTCAAGCCTGCCACATTAAAGAGCACAGAGACAATGGATGCGAATTTATCACAGTATCAGTACTTCTTCCTTCCTATGGTACTGTTTACTTCAGCTCAATTTACAATGCTCCAACAAAGCGTTTAGACGAAGTTGTTCTTACGGACATTCTTTCTACTGATAAGAAAACCATTGTAGGAGAAGACCTTAATGCGAAACATACCGAATGGGGCTGCCGAAAAACAAATCTTAATGGCGAGCAACTTTTGGATTATATTAACAATAACCCAATTTATTTTTTCGCACCAGCGGAATATACTTATTTACCTGCAAACGCCGGAAGAGGCGATATTTTGGACATTATCCTCGCTACTGCAGATATACCAATGTATCTGGAGGTAAAAACAGAACTCAGCTCTGATCATGTACCCGTTATCGCTACTCTGGGTACTAATAAACCTATTGAGACCAAAACTCGCGCTATCACAGATTGGAATGAATATAGTGAATATTTACTTCATCACCCACCAAAAATCGAAAAACTCAGCAACAATAATGATATTGACCTTGCCATTGATTCACTGACTAGCAGTATACTTAATGCTTATAACTACGCTACAAAAAATGTCAACATAGATCAGAATACTGAAAGATTACCCAAATATATCAGAAATATGATCAAAGAACGCAATAGGCTCCGGAAACGATGGAGAATTTCCTGGGACCCGGGGATCAAACGTGAAATTAATAGTAAAAGTAAACATATTAAAGAAGAAATTTTTAAATTTAGAAAAGAGTTATGGAACGAAAAAATTTCCAAATTCAACGAGCCCAATAACGACTTTTGGTCTTTTGCTAGAAGTTTGAAAACTAAACCTGTGTGCAACAAACCTATCTATGGTAATAACAAAATTGCATTAACAAATCAGGATAAAGTGGATGTTATGGCCGAACACTTAGAAAGTCAATTTATACCTAACATGGACCCATGCGACCCTGACTTCGCTTTTGATGTCAACTACTTTGTCAAAGATTACATCGAAACTCCCAGCCCAAGGAATAAACCGGAACTCACTAATCCAAGCGAAGTAAAAGAAATTATTCGAAAACTTAAAAATCGCAAGGCCCCGGGCTACGATCTGGTTACAAATATTGCTATCAAAATGATGCCTCACAATATCATAACTAAATACACCAGCATCATCAATGCGTGTATTACTCAAAATTACTTCCCCAAGAAATGGAAAATAGCAAAGGTTATACTTATTCCCAAGCCAGGAAAAGATCAAACTAAACCCGACGGGTATAGGCCCATAAGTCTTCTTCCAGGATTTGGAAAAATCTATGAAAGGATCATCTTACACAGAATTGAACCACACCTTGTCAAGCTTCCATTTGAGCAATTCGGATTTCGCAAGAAGTTATCTACTACTAAACAACTTCTTAGGCTTAATGAGTTTATTGGAGCTGCGCTTCACAACCATCAAAAAGTGGCCTTACTCATGCTAGATGTGGCGAAAGCATTCGACCGCGTCTGGCATGAGGGGTTAATCTTCAAGCTCATTAATTTGGATTTTGAAAAAGATCTGATTCTTCTCATCCACTCGTTCATTACTAATCGCAAATTCTTTGTCAATATTAGGAACGATCACTCCACCAGCAGACGATTGAGGGCCGGCGTAGCCCAAGGATCCATTTTAGGCCCGATTCTTTACAACTTCTATGTTGCAGATTTCCCTCATATTTTTAAAGATACGCAGAGCTTTATAGGTTGCTACGCCGACGATACGGCTCTTGCTACTAAATCACTACGCATCGATCATGCAGTCACGAAACTTCAAAATGCCATGCCTCAGCTTGAGTTTTGGTGTACTAAATGGAGAATATCAATAAATACGCAAAAATCACAATTACTGCTTATAGAAAATAAAAGAAAACGAAGCCCAAGTGTAGCTACTCTCAAGCTTTTCAACCAAGTTATTCCAACTGTTCAGAAGGCAAATTACCTTGGAGTCACGTTAAATAGCACTTTCACATGGAAAGACCACATCAATAAAGTCAGAGGTAAAGCGACTGCTACTATCCGCAATTTATTGCCACTTATCGGCAAATTTTCAAGCCTTGACCTCATAAGAAAGAAACATCTCTACACAGCAATTATTAGGCCCATTTTCACGTATGCATCTCCTGCCTGGGCAACTGCTCGAGATAAAGATATCCAAAAATTACAAATACTTCAAAACAAGTATCTTCGACAAATCACGCAGGCACACTATTATGTGTCTAATCGTACCTTGCATAATGATCTTAAAATAGAATCAATCACTGACTTTCTCCAGAAACAAAATACAAGATTTTTTGATAAAACAGAGAACTGCCCCTTCTTAGAAAAATTCGACACCTTCAAGTATGAAATTTTATTCGAAGATAGAAATCTCAGACCTTTTGCGGCCCACCGTACTCAAGACTCAAACTTCCCGACCTAAAGCAATTTGTACACCTTTTAAAAGATTTTCATTAATTAAGATTTTCATTAATTCATTTTAATTCATTTTACCAACATTCAGATCGTAAAGGATATACACTCACTGTCAACACATAATTATTTATTGTTTTGTAACTTCATGTATTTGTATTTTGTATTAGGTATTTTGTATCATGTATCTCATTGTATTTGCATTATTTTTCAAGTATTCTTATTTCGTTACTTCTGATTACATGCCTCTCCTGGTATTTTGTTTCTTGCGGCCTAAGGCTGCCTTCCCCTTCTACCTTGCACCTGATCCTCTGACTACCTGTCTGTAAGCTTACTGTCATGTGCCTTTATGGCAAAAGTATCATTTAGCCGGCGACGTCACACAAATTAGTGGCAGTCCGGCAATATCAAACATGAATGAATGAATGAACACAGCACGTAACTGCTGCGTGCTAATCACGGCTTAAAGAGGAACTTGGCTCTCGAGACAACCTTGCTTATTTTTGATGTTCAGTTTTTTTTTAATTTATGCGAACTTATGACATCGTGTCGAAAGAACGTAAATACCAGTAAGGGGAGAGGTAATACTTAATGTTGTATTGAAATAATTTTGTGGAAACATTTGATTGGAACAAAGTTTATAAAAGTATAAAGAAGCATTACTCTGAGAGAGCAAATCTAAATTATTATTAGGTCTCAGTCAAAATTTCTATACATGAAACGTCGAAATGGTAGCTATAAGGACTATTTTATCGATTTGCGCAAGCATTTCATGCTTGTACAAACGAGTTCTGACGAAAAATCTCCGCAGCTTTATATTTAAATATTGGCACTTCTTACAGAGGTAAATAAGATCTAATCAGAATATAAGTCAAACATCTGAATCAATCATCATCACACACAATCTCAATTACCTTCCCGAAAGCTTCAGCGGACAAAAAAAACTGAACAAACAATTTACGCGTAAAACAAAGTAGCAGATATAACAAAAATGGACTTTACTTTAAATCGACCGCTCTACCTTACAGAGGCGAAGCAGTTTTAATGAAAGAACGTTTTACTGTGTACGGAAAACACTCCAAGTTCCAAGTTCCTCTTTAAGCCGCGATTAGCACGCAGTAGTTACGTGCTGTGTTCCGGCTGTCTTGATATAGATGCTACTAAGAGCGCTGCAGGTGGGGAAATGCTTGAGCTGGGCGGTGCAGGAAGCTGAGATGTAGAAAGGGGTGTGATCAAAGTCACGTGAGCTCTGAGATGACATCTGATTGGTGTTGAAGTATTCGTCAAAAAGTAACATATATAGAATACAAGAAAAATATAAAATAAAGTGCAGAATAAATAGTTGAAAAACAATATGCTAGGTTAAATAAAGATTATATACATATGTACATAGTATCAAGAAAGCTTGATTGCATGAAAATACATCTGTATAGCTGTGTGCACAGGTCACGTGGGACGCCACCATCCCAAGTGCTGGCTCTGATGAATGGTGTTTCGTTTGGAACTTAGAGTTCCAATAGTCGCTAAATGAAATAGATAGCAATTACGTAGGAAAATTCTGATTGCTATTCAGGACAAAAGCAGCAAAAGGACGGAGATGTCTGTCTTCGTCTAAGATTTCGTAATGAAATAAATTAAATAAATTAAGATGTTCACAGTCTTTAGCTTTCCTGAAGAACTTGTCATTTGTTTTTTGTAAGAAAGTATCTAGTGGCTCGATTTTTAAGTCCCTGTGGAGTACTTCGTTCCGCACAAAGTAATGAGCACTGGTTATCAGTCTTAGAAAACGATTTTGCACAACCTGAAGCTTGTTTAAGTCAGTTTTAGTCACAGTAGTCCAGGCTGGTGAGGCATACGTCATGATAGGACGTATAGTTGAGAGATAGATTAATCTCTTTTTGGCGAGGTCAAGTTTTGAAAAGCGTCCTAACATAGGATACAAGCATTTCATTACATAAATGGCTTTATTTCTCACATTATTAATGTGGTTAGTCCATGTCATTTTACTGTTCAGGGTAACTCCTAAGTACTTAGCATATTTCACAACAGGTATGGGTTCATTAAACATTAGGAGTTGCCTCTTGAGGTTCTTTTTATTTTTATTTTTACTAATGATGAGTAGTTGAGACTTGGATGCATTAATTTGTACATTCCACTTTTTGCACCAGTCTTCTATGAAAGGGATGTGGTCTTGGAGTTTTTTAACTGCATGATTCACATTTGCAGATTTCACCGCCAAAGCAGTGTCGTCTGCGTAACAAGCTAAAATTGAGTTATTGTTGTAGAGTACAGAAGGGAAGTCTGCAGCATAGAAAAGATAGAAAATTGGACCTAAAACACTCCCTTGAGGAATTCCACTGTGAATTGGACGTTCTGAAGAGAAGGCACCGTGAACAGAAACTACGAATTTTCTGCTGGTGATAAAAGAGAAAATAATTAGCAGGAGCTCACGTTCAAAATTGAAATCGATAAGTTTCGCTATGAGACCCTCATGCCAGACGCGGTCGAAAGCTTTCGCCACATCCAGCATGAGGACAGCAACATTTTGATTAAGGTGACGAGCTGAGCCTATAAATTCAGTCAATCTTACTAGTTGTTTGGAGGTTGAAAGGTGAGTTCTGAACCCAAATTGTTCAGGGGGCAGTAAGGTGAGATAAGACTTCATTTTTTCCAGTAGGATTCTTTCAAAGACTTTGCTTAGGCTCGGGAGGAGACTTATTGGACGAAATCCGTCTGGTTGAAGTTGATTTTTCCCCGGTTTGGGTATCATGATGATCTTTGCAACTTTCCAGGGGTTGGGGTAGTAAGAGTTTGAAATGCATGCATTGAAAATACTAGTAACTTTGGTGATAAAGTTACACGGGAGATGTTTTAAGGTAATGTTAGTGATACAGTCGATTCCCGGTGCTTTCTTTGGATGTAATCTTCTTATAATATCAGAAACTTCAGCAGGAGTAGTTAATTTACAAATATTTTTGGCTGTTGGTGCGTTGAGCCAGTCTCGAACTTTAATTAGTGTATCCTTTTCAAAATCAGGATTCACTGGCCAGTCATTGGGCATAAATTGAGTTTGGAGATGGGATGCAAACATATTAGCTTTTTCCTGATTAGATGTGGCTACAGAGTTATTATAATGAAGAGGATAGTTTGTGGAGAAGGTTTTCTTCAAATTTTTAATTAAAGTCCAGAAGGAACCATCTTTTACGCTTAGATTGAGCATTTTTTCTGTCCATAATTCTTCTTTATAAAGTTTGATGGCCTTGCTAATTCTTTTGTTAATCCTGTTGTATTCTTGTTTGGTAGACGGATCCCAAGTCACGTGAAATGACTTCCTAAGCCTGTTACGCTGTCTCATCATGTCTCTGATGTTTTTAGGTAAGCGATGTAAATTGTCGCTAATGGGAATTTTATCGCTGGCTTCCTCACAGGCTGTTTTAATATGCAAGGTGAGCGAATTAATGGCAGAGTCAATTCCGGTCACTGTACTTAAATCACTAAAATGCACAATTCTATTTTGCAACAAATTTTCAAATAAACACCAATCAGTTACAGTCCTAGTATTTACACAGTTCATTTTCGAAACACCTAGCGTTGCAATAACAGGAAGGTGATCAGATGTCATCTCATGCTTTACCGTGAGAAGCATCGGCATAGTCATTGTAGATAGAAAAATATCCAAAATGTCCGATCTCTCGATTTGGTCAGGTCGGTATGTATATTCATTAGGTGCGTGGATAACCACTGGATGACTGAGGATGTAGTCATGCAGAATTTTACCGTTCGCATTGCTGCGACGACAATTCCAGGCAGAATGTTTCGCGTTTAAGTCCCCCGCCAGTATAGCTGGAGTATCACTAAGGAGAAGATTATTCAAAATCGTATCACTCAGTCTGCTGTTGGGGGGATTATAATATCCGCAAAAATGTATATTACCATAAGAAGGGAGGGTGACTGACACTGTGAGGGCTTCACTGCTGTTGTCTTTAAATTCTTTGATGAAACAAGACTGGTAGGATCGTTTAACATACATCGCAACTCCACCGCCGCGATGGGTTGTTCGATCGCATCTGTATAGCTGATAATTAGGAATAGCGAGACGCTGGCATGCCTGGGCATGTGTCTCAGTGATTATTCCTATATCGATGTCATGAAATTGAAGAAAATTACTGAGTTCATGCAGACGGTTGTGTAGGCCGTTGGCATTCCACACTGCGCAAGAAATTGGAGTAAGTGTTCGAAGAAATCTATCCATTAACAGGTTTCTTGTTAACACTGTCTTGAGGTTCGGAAGAATTTTGATTTACTAGTTGTTTACATAATAGAGGCAGTCCAGAGTCTTTGATAAGAGCCACAAACATTTTAAGTTCGTTGAGAACTTGTTTCGCTTCGTTGATCGATTCTGGTGCAAGTCCGGAGTTTAAGGCTTGGGCGAACGATTTGTTGGTCACAAATCTGTCTGCGAAAGTTTTAACAGGTTGAGTAGTCCTTGGTTTAGGGAACTTCTCGCACCCACGGTAGTTTGCCGTGTGCCCTTCTTTAGAACAGTTGGCACAAGTCGGTGGAGTGGATTTATCCTTGGTGCATTGGAATGAGTTATGGTCACCGCCGCACTTAACACATTTAGGGTCATGGTGACAGTTTGATTGGGCATGATGGAACCCTTGGCAGCGATAACACTGCAAGGGTCCCGCTCTACCTTTGTAGCTTTCGATGGTAATCTTCATTCCAAGGAGGAAACGCTCCTGACGTATATCTTTATTTTTCTCATTACGTTTGAGAGTAACGAGGAATAGGGGAAGAAGCTGAATATTTCCGTCTCTGCGTCTTTTGAGTTGGTTAACTCGTTCCACGTCGTATCCTTTGGCTTTAAGTTCATCCTCGATCTCCTCAGGTTTGTAGTATGTAGGTAAGCTGCGGATTACAACTTTAATATATTTGCTCTCCGGCAGTTCATAGCAGTGGAAAAGAATATGTTCGTCTTTTAGAACTTTCACAATTTGTTTGTAAATTGTGGGCTGGTTTGCTTGAATTTTGTATCCACCTTGGATTAGTTGGCCATAGTAATCTCTTTCACAAGTGAGATTGTGGCTTAGGAGTAGTCCTCTAATCTTAGAAAAATTATTTTTCTCATCTTTTACCATAATAGGTGGTGGTTTCCTTCCTCCTGAATTCTGATTGGCCGTTGGTGATGGCTGTGCAGTTATGGGGGTCGTATCCATATTGTCATGTTCGTAACTTGCTGTCGTAACTGGTGTCGCTATTTCCGATGAATCAGCGTTGTCTGTGAGATTTGTCTTTCGGATGGGCTTTTTCAAGCGAACAGTGATATCTCCTCTGGGACCAGAGTCAGAGTCGCTGCTGTCTTCATCTAGAGCTTTGAATTTTCGCGTTTTCTCCTCATCAGAGCGGGCAGGACTGCTTGCTCGACGGGCATTAGGTTTATGTAGTCCTTGATTCTGGCTAATTCCGTCAGTAGTCTTAGCGGCTGGCAGCTTAGGCTTCGGAAGAGCAGCAGTACGCTGTAGGGTGATCTCATTTTCGATGAAAAGTTTGAGCTTCAAAAAGAATTGTAGATCTCGGGCATCTTTTTCGTTGAGAGATCCGTCAGCTGCCTCTATGCACTGAAGGTTAGTAATTTCAGCACTAATAAAGTCGATCATGCGATCCATGATGTATCGCTGAGTTGCAAAGTACGAGTAAAATCAGAGTTATTGCAGCGGCGGCCTACTGTTACTGCACCGTGCACTCAGATTCTTCCTTTTTTTCCGAAATTCCAGGAGGAGCTTGTAAGTAGAAAATCATCAAACAGTACTTGAAGACGAAGATAAGCATTAAAAAATGCTGTTTGGTTATAGTAATAATCAGATACTGCTAGGGAGAGGTACTTCACGTGGCGACACAGCAAAACACTCTTTTAATTTTAAAATACATAAAGCACACAGGCATACGAGAAAACTAGTGAGTAACAAATTGGTTACAAATTTCATCATATTGGGTATAATCTCAAACTGTGAATATAATTTTAAATATCGATAGCATCATCGAAAGGAAATCCTTTTACGTGTCCGACGCATTTCTTTAAGAAATGTGAATTTTCTTTTAATTTTAAGAGCACAGTTTCCGAAGTATTTAACAACCGAACCTGTATAAGCTACATTCATTTGTTAAAAGTTAATAAAGAGCTATCACAGATTTTCTTAAAAAGTTGTCAGACGTAAATGCTGATATTGATCAAAGATAAAGAGAATATTATACTTTTTTTTTTTTTTTGGAAAAAGCGAAATGTAGTATTTGTGAGCTTTTCTGCTGGACCGAGTCTCTGTTTTAATATTAATCTCTACATGTCTGATATAACTGACGGAATTCAAATAGTTGAGGAAGACCGACTCGCACCACGGAGGTTAGAAAGCATGGAGATGGCGTCTCTGCCATGGCTGTACGAAAAGAGTGAAGTCGGGGGAAGAAAAAAAGCCGCGCCCCTTGAAGGCAAGAAAACGCTGCCCTTACTAGCGAAGTGAGGTTAAACGTCAGAAGGTTTCAGGTTCTTCGTATGTTCTCTGATTTTCTATGCGAAAGTGCAAGAGGCTTGAAAGTTACTGCACAAATAATGTCTACATTTTCGATTTCATTTCCGTATAAAAAAATTTTTTTGGAACAGGCATAAATAAGTAGACTAATCGAAATGTATGTTTGAAAGGCTTTCAAGAAAGAGTTTGAGTATTTTGTGTAACGTACACGAAGAAACCTATATAGTTCTCAGAATTTGCTTTTCCTAACAATAATATATGAGATACAAGTAATTAACTGAGATATGAAAGCAAAACAGTAACAGGGGAAGGGGAGTGGCTGGCTCGCACTGAAAAATGAAACAGTTTACTTTAAAGTTTGATCTCATTTTATTACAAATCTTATGCTTAATGGATTTAACAACATTTTATTTTATGCTCAAAAGATATGATTTTTAGTCAAATTTACATATTTTTTAAGCTTTATTTATTCAAGTTAAGATTTTACAAACCACAAATAGTATTTACAAGATAGAAAATTGTAGAATTATATAGATTTAGAACAACTAAAGTAAAATTAATTTATGTTTTGGGTACTTAGTTTTTTTTCCTTCATAACAATACGTTTACTGCTAGAATTCATTAATGACAGTATGCAATTACATAATGCAGAACTTACTGCAATTATGTAATGTAGAAAATGTAGAAATGAAATGGAATTGCGCGAAAAGTTAAGAAAAAAGGGAGAGAAAAATCGGCAGTCTTTAGTTTACGACTGACAGGAACGAATTTGGGTGTGGTTAAATTCTGCCTCTGGATGAAGAGCACGTCAATCTTTCTAAGCCACGACTACTAAGAGCTTTTTTTTCCCATTTTTAATCTTCACTTGTACTGCGCGAAGAACATCTCCATATATTCTAACCTACTCTACTCACAGTGTGCCAAAATTGATCTGCGTTTTCTTACAATGCTTTTTTTTTTCCCCTTAAAATTTGTTTCTTTAAATAACATGCCTGCAATCAATTTAACGATGGAAAAACATTAAATCTTCCAATCATCATTATACAAGCTAAAAGCTTGCTACTTTTGAGATGTATAGCCGGAATATCTGGCTGCGGTGGGGGGGGGCGTTCCGTGCCTGCTCGGAATTTCTCCCTCAGTAGTACTCTTATTAGTCATTTCACACTCATTATTTACAACATTAACATTAGAATCATCATTTGTAATTGAATTTTTAATTTTTCGTATTTATTTAAATTCCTCTCCTTTTTTGGAGTAGCATTTTTTAAATTACTAGTCAATTTAGAATTCGGAATAGTACTATTATTTTCATTAGCGTTAGTAGCCAAATCATTCATAGTAAGATCAACAATAGGTGCCTTTCCCTGCTTTCGAGCTGCGGGTGTTATGAATCCGTGTGAGTCTATTGTCTGTGTCTTTCGTTTCCGTGATGATGTCGACTGGACAGGTTTTCCCCGCACCTCGTGCGTGGGTTTGGGCACGAGCGGCTAAAACCCGCCGGGAACTGAGGAAATTCTACCAATCAGAAAGGGCCGTTGCGCTGGGGAACTTGTGGCATTATTTTCTGTTCGCCAAACGCAATTTTTGTGAAAAACTGGTATACGAGATAGTTTACCAGACTTGTTAATGTAATGGTAACGTTTTGTTTACGTTATGGAAATCATGAGCGCTTCTTAGGTAGCAGCATTTCCTTTTGTTTTGATTATTATTTTGAGGTACTCAAGTAACTAAAATTACTATAGGGGTGATAAGTCAAGAATATACAATATTTAAAAAAAAAAAAATCTTTCTATCTCACTCAATTTGCTCTGTCGTTACCGAATAACCTTTTGATTTCCTCATACCCTTTATTTACTATTGATAAAAATTACTGTAGTGTGAAATGTCTTCACTCGTAACTTGAAATTGCTTGGTGATATCCAGGTTCTCATTATTTAATGTACTGCATTGTAATAAAAATATATATTTTAACTAGCAGATATTAGAAATCTCTTTTTTTTTATTGGAAGTGTTTTTCTGTAATGCAAAATTTTACTAACAGAAGCGCCTACTGAAATATAGAAATTCAGAGAATCAGTGTATTAAAATGCAAACATTGGATAGCTCATAAAATTTCAGCTAACCCATTAACTCCGAAAAGAAAAAATAATTGAGAAATTAACTTGAAACTTGTTTTATGCATTATTTTCTACCTAAATAATTCTGTTTCATTTCGTTGTGTTACATAAAAATAAAGATATAATTTTTCAAGTCTTGCAAAAATGCAGCATTAGCACAATCAATAGGTATTTACTCACTGCAAATATGTGGAACATTTTACACTCTACATTACACTGTGTATGCTGCTATATCCATCTTTTTTTTATTGTCAAGACTTTTCTGAGTGATATGCTCTAATTTATCAGCTTTACTAGTGTTCACAGTTTATAATTACAGGACCATACATCTTTAATCTACAATTTAAATTTAGTTTGCTTACGATTGCTGTAAATGTTTATGATTTCAGTGGCATATTGTAATCCCTAGCAGAAACGTTTTCTTGAGATTCCATATTTTTTATTTTATTTTATTTATTTATTTTTGTATCAATAAAACATTACAACAAAAACAGCTCCCACCATTGGATTCTTATAATTTCTATTTTCTAAGAAGCAATAAATTTTATCCTGCAACATACACATCTACTGCCTATGTTCTTATAATTTGCTATCATTGACTGTGGAACTGCGATGAGTTTTCACAATTCTGTATTTTTTCAATAAAGATGTAAACATGAAAAACTAAATTTGTTGTTTTTTGGTAAATAAATTTTTGGTACTCTTTAACTAGAACATCTATAAAAATACTTCAGTTGATAAACAAATGCACAAATTTTTTGCTTGAGTTTTATACTGATGGTAGTAAATGAGAATGTTGTCTTATTTGCTTCATTGATTATTTCAAAGGATAGAAACAGTATCTTCTTGAGAGAAAGAACACTTTCATGAAGTATATTTAAAACAAAATGACTCCTGTTCATGTAACATATGAAAAAATTCCTATGAAGCTAGCCTGTCCACTAGGGTTCAAACTACCATTGCTCCACAGTCTTATCTACTCGGCTGCTGATGAATACTAAGATAGATAAAAGAAATCATAATTTTTCTCTGTGTGAAAGCTTTTTGCCCATTTTATCGAAGGTTTCTCACTTTATTCTGTTAATGAAGTTTTGGATAAAGTTATCGTTATATGATGTATCATCATTATTTCTTCATACAAAACTGATTTGGCAACTACTTTTTTTCATTTGGAATAATTATTCATAGTGGCATAATAACTGTATAAAAAGGACTCTGTTTATAATTGTTATTCTCCAATTAATAAATTAACATCATTCATCCAATTAATAAACATCATTCAGTTTATTATGTTGCAAATAACATTTAATTTATGATTATATTTCCCATTTGTATTTTGCAACATATGTGGCAACACGTTTTTTACTTTCCTTCTCTTGGCAACGTTTTCTTTTTGTCACTGTTCTTTACTTTATTTTTGTCATGTAGAATGTGCTGTACTGATAACGATTTTGTATCCTAATACATGTTAATCCAGATGAATCTCTGTTTATTTATTTGTCTCCATTCCTAACATTAAACTTCAACATATTATACCATAGTTTATAGGAGTATTTATGTAAAAGAGTCAAAGTTGGCTTTATGACAAACGAGTGGGTATCTGACTATATGTGTGCATTTAGTTGCATAATTAACATTCATTTATTGCTTTACATTGGCTTACACTAATGTTGTGTTTTCACAATATCTAACATGTTAAACAACAAGTCCATTTTACTAGGTTTCCAATGGCCAATGCAATATTTAATGTGTTAATGCATTACTGATGAAATGTTACATGAAATAGAAACAAACAACTGAAATATTCTATCCTCAGGTTATTTTTGGAATTATGCATATGATGCCATGGGAAAAATATTTTAAAATATAGTATTGACAAACTTAAAATTGGCATATGTTAAGAATTTAAAGATATTCATACTATGCTGCATAATCTGATGTATTTACCAATATATACTAAATTGTAATTTACTAATCTATATACAATTTTGATTAAAATATCCAAGGCTGAGCTATGAAATTATTAACAACAAGCACACACTTTTATAAAAATAAAATACCAATTTATAATTAAATGTTTTAATTTTTACAAAAAATAGGAAATACAAATAACTACTGTACATGAAAAAATTTTAAATAAAAAATATCGTCTAAAATTCATTACATGCACGATTCATGCAAGAAGTTACCATATACTGCTTTCTTCTCTCACCTCAGATGATCTTTTATAAGGTTTCAAGAACCAAACAGAGATTTTTGAAAAGTTTTTAAATTCTTCTAAAGGTTTCCCCATTTTAAGATTGTCTTTCAATCTCAAAAGCCATCTCGATGAAAACCCCCAAATAATTTATTTTTATTTCATGCTTTAATGTAAAATTTGTTAAAGTATGGTTACAACATGCAAGCCATTTGTTTTTCCTGGAACAAATAATAAGCAAACAATAAAGAACATGGGGTTTGCAATCTGGAGACAAATTTAACAAAGGGCTCATGCAAACCTCCTATAGTTCACCACTGAAGCTATCATAATGGTCTTTTTTACCTCTTTTAATATTGCAAAAATCTAATGTTACAAGTATTAAGAATAGGCTAAATAGATTTTACTTGTATATATTACACCTATATTTGAAGATATCTAGAGAAATTTTAAGACACTTTCAAATCAGAGTAAATGTCAAGCAAGTTCCTTTCCATTTTAGAACTGACAGTAATAAAAAAGCTGATTTCCTCAAAAAGAAGGAACAAACCTGATAAGAGCATTAGTTTCCACTTTGTAAAACTTTTGACAAATTTAATTTGTAGATTTTTCATGCAGAATCATTGCAAACATGTAATAAAAAAATGTCGAATGCTATTTGTTTGAACAAATCCACCTGTGATTCCAGATTCTCAAAAACATATAGTAGTTGACACAAAATTGAAAATTTTGACAGACCATGAATTTAAAGATTAAAATAAATAAAAAAGCTTAGATTGATGCAGAGTTCGAATAATTCTTATCAATTTCAAGGATTATCTAATATATGCACTTTAAAAACCTGGAAATAAAAACCTTTTCTCAATTTTTTTTACTGAAGAAGATTGTTTCTTTACTGAGAAGTTAATTCTTAAAACTGACACAAGATTTTATGCTAAGCTGCTATTTTTGCCTTATATTAATTTTATATTTTTTTTTTATTTAAGTATGACATACTTTTATCTGCTCTTGAATGTCAGCAATATTAATTTTTTTCAGACCACAGAGTATATCAAAATAAAGTATTTTGGAAGTAGATTTAAGTTTAAAACTATAAATTCTAATAGTATTGGAAGTCACTTTACAATATGTACCTACAAATGTTTTGATGCATGCATATTTGGTTATATGATACCTATCTCCATACTATTTGATAGAGTACTCTAGTTGAGCTGCTTTTGTATTACCTACAAGACAACAGAACAATTTCACTAGCTTCATGGTCTCTAGAGCCATCGCAATTTTGTTTTGCAGATCAGGTATAGTATTGCATGGTTATGACACAAATACTTTGTTCTTCATTTAATATTTTATGGCGATCATCAGACTAAATAAACTCAGTAAAATGTGTCAAAAAGCACATGCTTGGATTTAAACCTAACTATCAGCATTCAGCAATCTTATCACTCATAGGCCTCTTTTTCAAATGAATATGAACTGCATATATGTGGGGAAAGGCAACTACTATAGTTGATAATACACATTTATTAGTATATACAAAGATAGATTACATTAGGTTTACAGTTATTGAGATAATGTATGAGCGATCGAGCAACGTCTGCTCCGCTCGCCAGCTATTCCTCGTCTATCTCGAAGGCGGGAAACACACCTGCTGACGTAATGCATACGTCACACAGTAGGGAATTAGGGAATATCATGACATAACATTTCCCACATTCGGCCATCATGACCGGACAGGCGACCTCGCCTGAAGCAACATAATATATCATCAAATTTTTTAAAAAACTATTATAATACAGTAACATAGGTATGAGAAAAAAAAATAATCGGTAGATACAAAGCTGAGGATACTTACACAAATGGAGCAAAAAAATAGATTAAACACTCACAGCAGTTAACTAAAAAATAAAAAGAACATTAGTTATCACAAAATGAATTAAAAATTTGATATGAGGGAAAAACAATTATTCGAAAGTTCTCAGGTATCATCTGTCGAAACACAGGAGGACCTATAATGCTGACAGTTTAATAAAAATCAAGTGATACGTTCAATATTGTGACCAAGGTTTCATATATTCAGCACAAGTGGATGTTTTGGATGGTCCATCGAAAAATGCACGCTTTTCCCCATCATAGGTGTCATTTTGTTTGAGCTTGGTGACTTTATAAGGTCCGAGAAATTTCTGCTTGAGTTTTAGACCAGGGCCAAACTGAGTTCGTTTGATGGCCACGAGGTCATGAAGTCGAAAGTTTTGGGCTTGTTTTCGACGCAAATTATAAGTACGGTGATTGTCGTCTTGCACTTTAGAGATTTGCTGTTTTGCGTCCTTACGGAGGTCGTCACGTTGCT
>KK119398.1:0-14309 GCA_000611955.2 Stegodyphus mimosarum
ATTTAAAGTAGTATTTAGATTTTTATGCTATAGTATGGTAGTTTAGAACTTCAGAAGAATTCTTTGGAACATTAACTTTTGTGATATATTTAATGTTGTGTTTTCTTCATTTCTTTTTACAGACTATTTGGTTGTTTTTTGCATTTATATTTGTAGTTTTAGTAATTTAAAGTAGTATTTAGAATTTTATGCTATAGTATGGTAGTTTAGAACTTCAGAAGAATTTGGCTTTTGTGATATATTTAGTGTTGTGTTTCATATTTTTTTAAAGATCTGTTCATTCGTTTTATATATTCCTGTTATTGTTGCTTGATAAACAGCATTTGCATTTGATATTTATTTGCATTTTACTGTGTGCGATAAGAACTTTCGTTTTTACATTTTGACTTTTGTGATATATTTGATGTTTTGTTTCGTATTTTTTTAAATATCTATATTCATTGGTGTTATATAATTCTGTGTTTGTTGCGTGAAAGATTGCATTTACATTTGATATTGTTTTAAATTTTTACTGTGTGCGATCAACAACTATCGTTTTACGATTTTAAGTCGGTCGAATGTTCTTTATTTTTTTAGATGTAGTAGTTCATTTTTGCTTTTAAATTTCAATATTTATTGATTTCAGAACTTCTTCATTTATCTTTGTATTTATACGTTTATTTATTTCATGTTAATAATTTTCTTTTTATGTGCATTGTTTTCATAGTAACCTAATTATTAAAAATATTTTCGTAATTGTTATCTGTGATTAGAATTTTTATAATATTACCCATATTATTTGCCAGCAATTTTGGTGTTGCATTTTTGATTTTTTAAAATTAATAATTAGCTCTTGAGTGAATAATTTTTCATTTAGTCTGGGATCATTTTTAAAATTTGTGTTGTATAAATTTAGAATGCTTTAATATTTTATTTCAGCAAGCAAGTTCTTTTCTTTCATCTGCGTAGTTGCTTTTTTTAATTGAGTTATTATTCTAGGAGAGTAGTATTTTTTTTAACGTAGTAAAATGCCAAAACGCAAGAGGGGTGTTACGGGAGATGCATCGAGAAGGCGAAGAGCTGAAGCACAAAGGTTACGGCGAGCTACAGAAAGTGAAAGAGAAACCGCTACAAGACTGAGCACGCAAGCGCAACGGCAAGCAAACCTACGCGCTCAAGAGAGTGAAGAAGAAACCGTTACGAGACTGAGGAGGAAAGCGCAACGAGAAGAAAACCTGCGTGCTCAAGAAACCGAAGAAGAAACCAGACGGAGACTCGGCAGGCAAGCACAACGACAAGAAAACCTGCGCGCTCAAGAAACGGAAGAAGAAACCAGTAGGAGACTAGGCGGGCAAGCCCAACGACAAGAAAACCTGCGCGCTCAAGAAACCGAAGAAGAAACCAGTAGGAGACTCGGCAGGAAAGCACAACGACAAGAAAACCTGCGCGCTCAAGAAACGGAACAGGATGCCGCTACACGAAGAACGCAAGACGCTGCACGTCACAGACAAGTCAGATCCGAAGAAACAATGTCTATACGAGAAAACAGGCTACGCACGAATGCAGCACAACGTTCACGTAGCACTCTTCACAACGCAGGGAGATGAGGACTCGAAGTTAACGTTGAGCAACACAGTGTCGGTTCGATGGAAGCTTCCTGCGATCTCTGCAGTGGATTGTTCTTTACGGGAGAAAGGAACGCAAGAGGAAGATACACACACTGCTGTAACAATGGGAAAATTGTCGAAACTGAAAGAAGATATCCGGAAGAATGGCGCAACTTGATGAGTGGGAACCACCCGTTTTCTGAAGATTTTTTTGCCAACATACGTACCTACAACTGTCTTCTTAGTTTTGCTTCATTGGGTGCCAATATAGAAATGCCTCCAGGTTCGGGTCCCTACTGCTTTAGGATTCATGGTGCCATCTATCATCGAACGAGCCACCTTCATCCACCTCAGCCCGGTCAAGAACAGTACGCTCAGCTCTACATTTTGGATTCGGATCAAGCCCTCAGGCAGAGAATGAACATATTTGGAAATGTCGCTCTGAATGCCGAACTGCTGAGACAGTTGGATGCAGTTTTGAGGAACGTCAATCCGTACGCCGAGGCCTACAAGATGCTGAAGGAATTCGAAGAAGAAACTCTACGAGAGCAAGGTGTGGAAACTGCTGCGGATATCCGGATGTACATCAAGGGCGAAAGTGTTGCTACGGGCGAGCACAGAGGACGTTACAATGCTCCGAAAGAAAATGAAGTGGCCGTTGTTTTCAAGAGTACGGATGGCGCTCCTCCGTCGAACAGAGACATCGTGATTCATCCGAGAGGCGGTGGTCTCATCAACATCAGTACCTTAAAAACTTATTCCCTGGACAGAAGCCTCACGATCGCCCGGACATTGTGTCGAGGGTCTTTGACCTGAAGAAGGCAGCTTTGTTGCACGATTTGACAAAGAATCACATCTTGGGAGCGACAATCGCAGATATACATGTCATCGAATTTCAGAAGAGAGGATTGCCACATATGCACCTTTTGTTGTTTTTAGCGGAAGAAGACAAAATAAGAGATTCAGACTGCATCGACTCATTGGTGTGTGCCGAACTTCCGGATGCTGCTCGACATCCCGTGCTGCACGATATTGTGAAGTCATCCATGATTCACGGACCCTGCGGTGAACTGAATCGAAACTCTCCCTGCATGCGTGATGGCGCCTGTTCGAAAGGATTTCCGAAACCGTTTCAGCCCGAAACTAAAGAGAACGTGAATGGTTACCCACTTTGCAGAAGAAGAGACGACGGGAACTTTATCGTGATCAAGGGTCACGCCATCGACAACAGATGGGTCGTTCCTTACAATCCTTATTTATCAAAAAAGTATAACGCCCACATAAACGTTGAAGTCTGCAGTTCCATAAAGTCGGTCAAATATTTGTTCAAGTATGTGTATAAGAGTCATGATGCAGCTAAAGTTGTCCTGGAAGAATCTGGAGATAGAACTTTGATGTGGGACAAAATCAAATGCTTCCTTAATGCAAGATATGTGTCTGCCCCTGAAGCAGTGTGGAGGTTGTTTGAAAAGAGAATGCATTCGAAGTCGCACGCCATCATACGACTCCCCGTTCATTTGGAGAAACTGCAGCCCGTCTATTTTGCCGAATCGGAAGAAAGGAATGCTTTGCAGAGAGCGGCCGAGAAGAACACTATGCTCACCGGATGGTTTGAACTGAACAGGACAGTTCCCGAAGCGAATCGTTACCTGTACGCCGAAGTTCTCAAGCATTTCACTTGGAGGAATCACGCCTGGAACAGAAGAGTTAGACTTGGAGATTACATAATTTCAAGAATGTATTCTGTTAGCCCGAAAGATGTCGAGCGTTTCCATCTGAGGTTGCTGCTGTGTCACGTTAAAGGAGCAAAGAGTTTCGCCGACTTAAGAACTTACGAAGGTGTGGAGTATTCAACGTTTAAGGAAGCCTGCCGTGCAAGGCATCTGCTGCAAGACGACCAAGAATGGAGAAATTCTCTGGCAGAAGCATCACTTTTTCAAATGCCAGCTCAGCTGAGACAGCTCTTTTGCGTCATCTGTGTTTTCTGCAACCCTGCGGAACCCGTCGCTTTGTGGAATGAATTTAAAGAGTCCCTTTCTGAAGATTTTGCAAGAACTGACTCCTTAGAAGACAGAAGCCTTGCACTCAGAAGTATAGAAGAACAGTTACAAGTGCACAGCGTTACGCTGTCTTCTCTTGGTCTCCCTCAGCCGGCATCGAATGACGCTGTTTCTCTCGACGTCCCGCAGTTCGATGTCCAGTACGAAAAGGAACAAGCCGAAGTGTTGAACCGGATGTTGAATCCCGAACAGAAGTTTGTTTATGACTCGGTTTTGGAATCTGTGCGAGATGAGAATCCTGACACGCCGAAGACATTTTGTGTGAATGCGTTTGCCGGAGCTGGAAAAACTTTCCTTTTCAAGACGATCCTTCATGCCGTTCGGGGAATGGGCGACGTTGCCGTTCCCGTTGCGTGGACAGGCATTGCTGCTGTGCTGTTGGCTGGTGGAAGAACTGTGCACTCTACTTTCAAGCTGCCTGTTCCGCTTTTGGAAAATTCATCGTGCCGTATCAGACAAGACAGTGCTGAAGGAAGATACTTGAAGATTGCGAAACTTTTTATATGGGACGAATGCACCATGACGCCTCATCACGCTTTGGAAGCCGTCGACAGATTGCTGAGAGACTTGACCGGACGGGACGTTCCTTTTGGCGGCAAAACCTTAGTTTTAGGAGGTGACTGGAGACAAACATTACCTGTTGTTGCACATGGAAACCGAACTTCTGCGATCGAGAGCTGTCTCAGGAATTCCTTTTTGTGGCCACATTTCATACAGTGCACACTTTCTACGAATATGCGATTGAATCCGGAAGAACAAGAATTTTCAGAATGGCTTCTGCAGTTGGGAGACGGTCGTCTTAAAAATGACAGTGGCTTGGACGAAGACATTATCGAAATTCCATCTTTGTGTGTGGTCAACAGATCAATAGTAGAAGAAATGTTTGGTTGCGGTAATGAATTTGACTTGCAGGACTTGGCCAGTAAAGCAGTTTTGTGTCCAAAGAACGAGGAAGCCCTGAAACTTAATGAAGAAATTCTTTCCACTTTTCCGGGTCAAGTTTTCACGCACTACAGTGCAGACTCGGTTATTTGCGACGACGAAGAAGAACAGGACACGTATCAACTCGATTTTATCCACAGCTTGACGCCTTCTGGAATGCCACCTCATCGTCTGAACTTGAAAGTCGGAGTTATAGTTATGCTTCTACGGAATCTCAATCCATCGGTGGGTCTCTGCAACGGAACAAGGCTCATTGTGAAGAGAATCATGCAAAACGTTTTAGATTGTGAAGTCATCTCTGGACAGAATGCTGGATCAAGAGTTTTCATTCCACGTGTTGAACTTTCACCTTCAGATTCAAACCTCCCCTTTCAGCTCAAGCGAAGACAGTTTCCGATCAGGCTTGCATTTTGTATGACTATTAATAAGTCTCAGGGGCAGACGCTGAAGAAAGTTGGAATTTATTTACCACAACCAGTTTTCAGTCATGGAATGCTTTATGTAGCTTTTTCAAGATGTTCGTCTATGAGGAATGTTCGTGTTTTAGTGAAAGATACCAAGAAGCAAGGCCGTTTGATACCCGGATGTTCTAAAGTATTCACAAGAAATATTGTTTACAGGGAGGTTCTGCAGTAAAGAAAATTCCTCGAGACTGTAGAGCTGAAACATTGAGATTTTTTTCAAGACAGAGTGAAGTGAATCAAGCCAACGTAAAACTGGAAAAGTTTTGAGATTTTTGAATGACTAAGATGAAGCTGAAGCAGTTTTTCGCGAATTGTGCATTAGTAGGTTTTATGTCTGTCGTTACAAAGTGGAAATTGGAGTTGTTAGGGAATCATATTATTTTTTCAATGTTGTAAATTTTCCTTTTCAGGTCTATATACAATTGCAGTCATTAATTTTTAAAAATTTTATGTATTTTCTTTTTTAGGTATTTATGAAACTGATTTCATTTACATAAAAATATTTTTTTCAGGTGTATATAAAAATGATTTGATTCAAATTAAAATGTTTTTATACATTTCTTTTCAGATGTACATAGAATTTGTAAATATTTTGTTCAGGTGTATATAGAAATGATTTGATTCAAATTAAAATGTTTTTATACATTTCTTTTCAGATGTACATAGAACTTGTAAATATTTCTGTCAGGTGTACATAGAACTTTAAATTTTTCTTTTCAGATGTAAATATATTTTCTTGCTCATTGCATTGCATGCATTTTTGTCTTAATCGTGTGTGTGTGTATATATATAATTGTGCAATTTTGTCTGTGATTCTGTAATAGCAGACCAGGGAAGGGGCTGATACCTGGGAGAAAAAATAACCCCCTGGTCAGTGACATTGCAGATGAGACCCCAGGTGTCAGGCAGTTCATGCCGGTAAAAGCCCAACCAATTTTTATATGCTTTTTCTCTTTTGTGCAAGTTTTTGAGTTGAGTATAAACTTATAACTAACTAATTGTTTTTGTTCATTTTTCTAATGTAGATAATCTTAAACACTGGTAGTTCTGTCCAAGTTTTTAATCAGGGCGAACAAGCGGGCACAGCCCGCTCAGCTGGCGGGCTTGCCCGCTAGTCTACTATATTAAAATCCGTGCGCGTCTGTTTGTGTGTTTGTAACCTCAACTCCTCTGGAACGGCTGGGTCTAGAGCTTAGCGGAAGACACCGTTGGACTCGGGAGGTCCGTGGGAAGCCATTTTGCCCATTCGCGTAATTCTCCGACTGTAATTAACAAAGATCGTAAATTAATTAAAAACGTAATTTGCCCCTACGTTTACCCTAGATTTTCGACTTTCTTTCTTTCTTTTTCCCTATTGATAGGGATTTGGCTACGTGCCAAATTCTGTTTTCTCATATATCTCTGGAAATACTTGTAAGTCAAATTGGAGACTCATATCGACATATTGGAAAAAAATCAAGGAATCCGACGATACCGTTTTCATCTTCGTACGACTTTAATTAACGGAGATATTAATTAAAAACCGTGACAACGTTAATTACCGCGCTTATTGCTTCTCAGTGGCAACAGTCTCGGCGGAGAAATATGATCCGAATCACCAAGGCCATTCGTCATTTAAAAAAAGAGAATGATAAAATAATGTTAATTTAAAATGCGCAAAAAATTAATAACTCGGGAACTAATGGGCCGATTTGCTTCAAATTTTGAAACTTAAACCTGCCACACGTTCTAACGAGGTTTGCCGTTAATTTCATAGTGTTTTGAGTATTACGAATCTAATTAGCGGGGTCATTAAAAATGCTCCAATACAATTTTTTTCGGACAGGTGCAAATGGTTTCGAATCCCGGCGAACAAGCGGGCGCAGCCCGCTCAACTGGCATGCTTGCCAGGTAGAAAGTTACTGAACACTGGTAGTTAGGTCCAACTTTCGAATCCCGGCGGATGCCGTAGATGAATACTGGTAGTTCTGTCCAACTTTCGAATCCCAGCGAACAAGCGGGCGCAGCCCGCTCAGCTGGTCAACGGCGTGGGTGTTTTCGACATTTTCCGGATGGGGAATGTGTATGCAGTATCTTGGGGATGTATACGAGAATGCGGATGCATACGCTAATAAAGCGGGCGCAGCCCGCTCCACTAGCATGCTTGCCAGCAGGAAAATCGCTGAACACTGGTAGTTAGGTCGAACTTTCGAATCCCTGGGAGCGCGTGGGTGTTTTCGTGATTTCCGGCATGTGCAGTATATATTAATATATGCATAAGGGAAATAAGCGGGCGTCCCGGTGAACAAGCGGGCGCAGCCCGCTAATCGGCGGGTTTGCAACATAGAAAATGTATGCATTTGTACATACGCGCGCAATTACACTACGTACAAGGGCCCATAAGCGGTTGAGAGGCTAAATCAATTAACACTGGTAGTTCGGTCCACCTTTGTATGCATTTGTGCACACGTACGCATTTACACTTCGTACAAGGACAATTAGCGGGTGAGCGGCTAAATCCCTTAACACTGGTAGTTCGGTGCAACTTTCGAATCCCGGGGAACGCGTGGGTGTTTTCGTAATTTTCGGCGTGTGTAACGTGTATGCATTACCTTCTGGATGCATACGTGAATAAAACGGGCGCAGCCCTCTCAGCTGGCGGTTTCTTACACGGCGTGGGTTTTTTCGACATTTTCGAAATGGGGAATGTGTATGCAGTATCTTGTGGATGTATGCGAGAATGCGGATGCATACGCTAATAAAGCGGGCGCAGCCCGCTCAACTGGCATGCTTGCCAGCTGGAAATATGCTGAACACGATTAGTTAGGTCGAAGTTTCGAATTCCGGCGAACGCGTGGGTGTTTTCGTGATTCCCGCATGTGCAGTATATGGGATGCATAAGGGAAATAAGCGGGCGTCCGGGAGAACAAACGGGCGCAGCCCGCTCAACTGGCATTCTTGCTACCTAGAAAATCTTAAACACTGGTAGTTCTGTCCAACTTTCGATTGTAGGCGAACAAGCGGGCACAGCCCGCTCAGCTGGCGGGCTTGCCCGCTAGTTAATATAATTAAAATCTGCACGTTTCTGTTTGTAGCATCATCTCCTCCGGAACGGCGGGGAGTTGAGTTTTGAAAGAGGTACCCCTGGATTACCAAAATTCGTGGGAAGCCATTTCAACCATTCTCATCTTCGCACACTTTAATCAGCCGAGATATGACACTCGTCATCAAAATTAAAGGATGCATAATGGGGAAAAAAGCATGTTCACTAAGTTAGCATTGCAACAATGCCCAATGCTTTAATTACTTATGTTAATTAAATACAATTGAACACAAAATTGAACTTCCGCTCATACATTTGCCCCGGAAATATGCAAATTCGGTGATTAGCAATGTGGCACGCAATGCACGAATGTTGGAATTTCGGTCTGTAGTATTCTTTAAAGTGAATGTGGTTTCTGAGAGTGATCAGTAATTCAGTAGTCATGGATCAAAGGAACCATTTAAATGAAGGTCAACAGCGGCGAATAATTGGTATAATCGAGGGAGGTCAAACACTAATGGAAGTCGCCCAAAGTTTGAATATCCCTCAAAGTGTCATATCAAGAGTTCGGAGTCGCTTTTTGAACACTGGCTCAAGTTGATAGACAGCCCGGTCAAGGGCGACCGAGAGCAAAAACTGCATCAGAAGACCGTTTTCTATCGTCGGCTCGAAGAAACCGCGAAGCGATTCCTAGAGATTTGGTTTTAGACCTTGAGACTGCCACAGGAACTCGAATTAGCCGTTCAACTGCTAGATGAAGGCTTAATGCGGGTGGGCTGTATGAGAGAAAACCACCACCCTCATTATTTTACTAATAATACTACTGAGGAAGTGTTCCACTTCCTCCAGCTTCCAGAAGGGTTCGTTTACACTAAGTGTTGTCATGTTCAGTGGAGACAAGACGACTGGGTCCAAGTATTGTATACTGACGAGAGAAATAAACACAGGCTGGAAACGCATGTTCAATGGAAACAAGATGACCGAGTCCAGATATAGTCTAAAGAGTGATTCTAGATGTGTTTTGATCTGGAGAGAGGAAAGAAAACGCAAATTGCCTTCCCTTGGCCTTGAAATATCCCGTTTCCGCGGTGGTTTGGTTTATGTGATAACGGCAAAATCTTGAGTACTAACGGCCTAAGAGGAGGGAAGCCTTCGAGGAGGACAACGTCGAACGACCTTTGAGCCTTGTGACATGGGATGTCATCCTGCTAGAAGATTCCATTTCCAGTCGGGAAGACAGACGCCATGTAAGTGTGCAATTGATTCGCAGCTTCATGGTCTGTTTTACCACAACTAAGGGTCCCAGAGCCGCCCATGAGGACGTCTCTCAAAGTATAATATTGCCCCCCCCTGTGTATGACCTGCTGTACAGGGGGAGAGCAACTGTTCGCCTGGAAGACGGCGTACCTTGACACGACCATCGACGTGATGAATGAGAAATCGTGATTCATCCGACCGGTAACTGTCTTCCATTTATCCATAGTCCAGTCTAGATGTTCCCGGCCCACAGTAGGCGTAGTTGACGATGACTCTTGGTCAACAGAGACGCACAAGTGAGACCTCTGCAGCACAGTCCCATATGTAAGTGTCCGCTCAACTATATATTCCGAAACATTATTTACATTTGGACATTGTACTGAGCTGTCAGCTGAGCAACTGTCTGGCGCCGATTTTGCTGTACTAGGCGGGATACTTTCCGACCTTCTGTTTCTTTGATGACGCGTGAACGTCCAACATCTTGGCGTCTACTTCTTGGTTTCACCGTTATTTATCCATTTTGCTTAAATACTAACAATGGCTGATCGTGAACAACCTACTAGTCGTGCAGTTTCGGAGAAATTCGTTGCGAGTCTTCGGGCCATTACAATCTGCCCTCTATCAAATCCGCTTAGATCAGCAGCTTTTCCCATTGCTCGCAAAAGTAAGGGCAAGAATGATTCCTTACCTTCTCCAGCAGCAGCTAAGTACTATTCCTACTTAATCACGTGTCCTTCACGTCACCAGACGAGTTCATTAAAAATGTGGGGATAGTCATAATGTTTCGCCTCGTCACTATATGTGAAGGATGTATTGGAACTCCAAGTTAGGCTGTTTTGTGGTGCTGTTGGCCGAGTGTTTGCTAATGGGTGACAATGCTCGCCTCATCGAGCATATGCGGTATACTTGCCAAGGGAAGATACCACTCGAATGGACTGGCCACCTTACTTACTCGACTACACATGTGTGGGATGCTTTAAAAGGGTGCTGAATTTCAGCGCGCCAAATTCTCCCTGGACCCTACAGGAGCTGGAAAGTGGATTTTTAGAAGAGTGGCGTACAGTTTCACAAGCCTTGATGAACACTTAAAAGTCTATGAAATTAAGATAAAAGATATGTATAGCTCTCAGAGGTGACCATACACCATATTAAAGAAAAAATTTTTCCACAAGAGGTGACTTAATTTTCCAATTTGGTTTTTTCCAATCCAAAAATTTGGTTTTAATTTCAATATTTTGCGAAGTATTATTCAATATTCTGACAAACATTGTAATTTATGTTAATTGATGCTTTAGCACAAATTTATATTAATAATTTTCTATTAGGTATGAGTTACATTTAATTTCTGTCATTATCCTTTAATTTTGATGACCAGTGTAAATTTAAACTCTGAAAACGCTAATTTTCGCAATCTGCAAGTTGCTTTTTCCGCTGAACTTCACTGCTGTTCGGTATGCTGCGTCGAAGCGCGTACGAGGTGGAATTTTAAAAACTGCCATGCGTCTTTTCTTTTTTACGGAATAGAACTTGACTTGCTGCTAGTATTATAATAAATTATGAATCATTAAGATTGTAAACAGAACGCTGCTCAGTTCAATGTGCAATAAAGCTATCACAATTACTCTTAAGCTTTCACCCTCATAATCAGCTTGTAACACAAGTCATTTCCTATTCTCGTTAGCAGCTGGCATACAAGCAGAAGGAATTAATGCAAGTGGCTAAACATCGATAAAGTAATCTCGTTTTGAATCTTGAATTCTTACCAATGCAGGCCTAACTCTTTGTCTTCACAGTGTATATGGTGCAACGTAAAAGAAATCATTTATCATCTCACCTAAATCTGCAGTGGGATTGCTAGCAAAACACCCCCCAATTTTTTCACAAAATTATGCTTTATAATAACCTGGTAGAAGCTCCAGAAAGTTACCAGTAGACAGATATCTGTCATGGAAATTTTCGAAATGAAAATAAACGTATTAAATTATTATATTAAGAAAAATCACATCCTATAATTATTTATAAAAGCTTACATAGCCATGCATGAATACAGTTAGAAGAATGAATTAAATCCTTTATTAATATATCAGAAATTTATATATGTGAAAGATCATTTGATAAAATATGATACCACTAGATTAAAATTACTTATGCTTGGTTTCCTTCAAAAACATTTCTTACATTATAATGAAGGCAGTTTTATATTTCAAAACATATCTATCAGCAATTTTAAACCAAAACCAATTGCCATTTTTTTTAATAATTTATTATGTCACATTGTTCGTTAAGATTCAAGTGCTTTACCAATGAAATGCATATTAATTCATGAAAACACAAAATTTTCATTGAAAATAACATCTGAGTCATAAAATAATATTTAATGTTTAATATAAATTTTCTATAATTTAGTAATTCTAATATCATGTACAGAATTCATTAGAAATGCTGACACATAAGAGAACCTGAATGAACAAGATTTAAGCTCAATCTAATTAAAAGTGACCTTTTTAAACACAACAAAAATTAACAATATAATTTTCATAAATGCATATATAAAATGAAATATGAATGCATAAATGTCAAATTTGCGTAAGTCTACCTACAGCACATGCATAAATAAGACAATATTTATAATAAATGATTAAAAGGTAATACTAATATATCTTTAATTTATGTACATATTTATATACATGCAAAATAAAGAATTCAGTTGTTTAACATAGATCTTGTAAAGATTGAAATTTTCAAAATACAA
The DNA here is from genome assembly GCA_000611955.2 of Stegodyphus mimosarum. NCBI lineage: Eukaryota > Metazoa > Arthropoda > Arachnida > Araneae > Eresidae > Stegodyphus > Stegodyphus mimosarum. The sequence continues at coordinate 12,084 of KK119398.1, forward strand.
ACAAACGAAATTACAATTTAGGTTCTTTAAAAGGTTCTGCTAGAAATACAAGCTTACAATCATACTCACTTGATTACACAATTCTAAATCATTACAGATTATTAATCAAAATTCAGAAATTTTAATACTACTAAAAATACAACCAGAAAACATTACATTAAAAATAAGAAAAACTCGATGAAATATAAATAAAAAATTTTAAGCAAATACATTTTCAAGAGTCAGTATAAAATGGATAACATTAATTCTTTTGCTAAAATTAGCAAATCAGAACTTAATTCATAAAGGTATTTACATATGAAGTAAGAACATATGTAAATGAAGTTTTGCAAACAAGTTATATTTTCCTTTAATTAATAAGCTTATACAAAATATCATTAGAAAAATATTACGCTAAATCATTAAACAGAATTCAAAATATGTTTAACATACTTTTTTAAAATTTAAATCACATGCATTATTAATGCACAATGTTACAACAACAGACAATTCATGAAATTATATTCCTTTCAATATACAACATAAAAAAACATAATTTTATGCGCTCTGAAATACTTATGTTTATTGTTTCTCACTTACAATCAAACTATCACAAATGATTAATACTGAAAACAATTTGAATTTGAAATACTAAATATATATATATTGCTATTATTTCAAAGATGATTTTCTTCATTTTAACATTTTGTTATAATTCTTTTTGAAATTTTAGTTGAACTTTTTGCAATAGATTTTATCAAAAGTATTAAGTGGCACACAGCTGGACAACTGCTAAGGACGGACATTATTGCTCATAGTAACCACAAAATTAAAGGAAATTTACAATAAGCACTGGATACTGTAAGAAGAGGTGTACATATGCAAATTTTAATTTCCTTGCCTGTTCGCCACATGATAGCACTGATAAAAGATTTAAAGGATTTGGACACATGTGGGCAGTTGTTGTTCCAAGAGAAAGTTTTACAGGAAAGATGTAATTGACGATCTGGAAAGTGTTGGTATTCTTCCCGGCTTCACTTGGATTATTTAACTTGTGGTCTTATCATTAGAAAGATCAAAGATGGGCAAAAAATAACAGAAGTTGCAAGGGAGTTAGACATCACCCACATCATTGTTTCATGGCTGTGGAAAGTATTTTAAATAACTGGAACATGTAGCCAGTGTTAGGGAGGATGTCATGTTAGATGTACTATGTCTACAAGAGATAGGCCTATCAAGAAAAGAAACCGGCAGACCACAGCTCAGCAGGAGCCAAATAAGCTTACTGCTGCCATGGAAAGCAGGTCTCCCAAATGCTGTAACCAAGACATTTTTGAGAAAGAGGACTCTATGCCCACAGACTTGTATCTGTTTTGTTGCCCTGACAGCCCCATTCTATTGTCTCATATCACCCATCTGCAATGGTGTTGTGAGCATGGTAACTTGACTGAACAGAACTGGGCTTGTGTACTGTTCTTAGATAAGAATAGGTTCAATCTGTTACTGAGTTTATACACACCAACAGATCTAGAGTGAGAATTGTGCTGCTGATATCTGACATAAATTATCATGGTATGGGCTTGAGCCAAATGTCCTTACATGTGGTTGCAACTGGGACTATGGCCAGCCAACAATGAAATTCAACTGCCTCATGTTTCCATTTCCATGGTGCTTTTGGTGATAAATTTCTTTTCATGCATGACAATCCACCATGTCAATAAACACTTGCTATTCAGGATTGTCTACACAGAGAGAATATTTAATGCCTCAAACGGCCAGCATGTTCTCCAGATCTAAACCCTATTGAAAATGTGTGGAATGCTCTGGGAAGATAACTCGTTGGTTGAAAATATTCCCCAACGAAAAAGAACACCCTCATGCATGCACCGACAGAGGAGTGAGATCAAGTGTCTGAACAGCTTTTGGATAATGCTGTGCAAAGCATGATACAACACGTGGAAAATTGCATTGCACTCCATGGTGGACATGTCTCATACTGACACCTTTCTCAAAGGTGAATGCTTGCTATTCATATGCATTTTCTCATTTCTTTGCGCATAGCATTAAAAGAACACTTTTTAAAAAACTTTTGGACGTTTCAAAACCTTTTGTGTCTTTCTGAACACAATGTTCTTAAGTCTAATGTCCAAACAGTGTAGCAACAATATTTTATCGTGCTTCACCTTCCCGCCTGCTTAATGTTATGGTATATTAAGCATTAATCTGAAATCTATCCTGAGCAATTGT
>KK119398.1:14333-31706 GCA_000611955.2 Stegodyphus mimosarum
TAATAACCATTCTTACTGGTGTTCAAAACAGAGAAAATGTACTATGCATTGCATAAATTTAAAGTAAAAATTAAGGTATTACAAATAGGAAATTTAGTATCATTTTAAAGTTCTTAATAACTCACATAAAAGATTTGCATAAAATATTTAACTGCATTATCAAACCATGTATTGCTCAAATAATTTGTTCTTATTATAAATTATCCTTCCGGTTATTATCAACAGGTGTTTGTACTGTAAACACAAAAACTAATCACAGTCATCATCAGATTGATTTCTACCATTATCTACAAAGTAATTAAGTCATCAGAAATACATGATGACATTCAGTAAAAAGTTTTATACAACAATTATATTTACAAACATACTTATCTGTTTCTATCAACATAAATACATTTGAAACATTTCTTAAGCACACATTTATACACTGAAAGTGTTTGTATAAAGCTGAAATGCCAAGAACACAACATTTTGAAGCACATATAAAATTCTAAATCTGGTTTTTTTATAATGCACTTGGAAATTTATTCTCTCCTGTTAAGTGCTTATGATGCTTGAAATCTAATAGTCTGCCTTACTTCACAGAACTGATGAGAGTATGATGATAAATTGAAATTGCAAATAATGAAATGTCTAATATGTAAAACTTTCATAAAAGTAGAGAACTGATTATTTGGAAAAATTAACAAAGTATTTAAAATTTCATAGAAGCATGATACAGTCTTCAAAGAAAAACTCAGAAAAGGCTAGTAAATGCCAATAAATAAAATAAATTACCTTACACATATTATAATTCACAGCTTGGGCTTACAGCACATACAAAACTTTTCTTACATGGGGCTATGGAGAGGAAAGATTTTGTTGAACATATGTTTGAAACAAGTAAATTTAAAGGAAATTCTTCTAATAAATGCTCTTTAAATTTTCATCCAGAAAAAGGTTCAATTTTTAGTAATAATGAGCATCATGTAATTAATATTGAAAAGGAGGCATCTGAGGTACATAACAGTTTATGATGTGGAAAGAAATTCATAATAAGGCCAGAACTTTTCTCTATAAGTATGATGAATTACAATAATGTTGTAGAATGGTATTCAACTGATATAAAAAATAAATACATCATATTCAGTACATTTCCAGACTCATACACCGACAAATCTTTGGCTGCCTCAATACCGGAAAAAATTGGAAAATCTATAACTGTTAAACACTTAAATATTTTGAACAGTTGCAGTAATTCTCATTGGTGAAACATGTTAGCCATATGGCTATTTTCGTGCTTTTTCCACGATGAACATAAATATAAACCAATGTGATCTCGATAATTTTTTTAAATAACACTTTTGGGGCACCTCAGATTAACATGAGCATTTGTCAGTTTCCCTTCCCCCGACAGTGTAACATGCTACTGGTACAGAGAGTGGCATTACACATTATATACAGCTTAAAAGTGTTTTTTAATGCTCATTTTATTTTTTTAAAAAAAAAGGTCCACAATAATTATATTTTTAATTGAAGATAGTTAAAATTTGAATATTTTTTAAAGCAATCTTCACAAATTTATGACAATGTTTAACAGACACCACAACAATACATGTTCAAATACATTTTAGTAGTGCAAATTCTAGACACATGAACTGCATTCCGGTTTGGATACTAAGGGGTTTTATCAGTGTGGTTTATTCAAATTTTGAAGGCGATTTTTTTCAACAATTAAGGTATAATTTTTGCTTAAAAATAAAATTAGTTACATATAAGTTTTTGTTTAAATTTGTATTATACTGAATCATAACTCCCCAAAATAATATTTCCCCTAAAAGCTTTTGCATGCTGATCTAATGAATTAAAAATTGTGCAGGCTATGAAGATTCAGTGACACTTCAGCATGACTTGATTAGAACTAGTAAAAGCCATTAAAATTCATAAAAAGGCATGTATTCTAACTGTTACATTTGTCAGTGTGCAAGATAAAACAAAAAAAATTGATATTCATACGTTTTCATTTCATTTGTGTAAATTTTTAGTAATAATCTATTTACCCTTTTAAGTAAATCAGTTATTATGATACATTTGGTAGAACTACTGTTAAAAAGAGAGGAAAAAACAAAACCTATGAATTACCTGTGTATGAAAGCTTAATAGTATCATTAAAGACTTTCCAAGAAAAACCTGTTTTCTTTGCATTACACTAATCATAATAAAAGCACATATCCAATTTATTTTGGTAGTTGTAGTAAACCCAATACATGACTTTTCAAATGTTTTGCTCTTAGCTGCTAAATCATGCGCAAGTCTTGAAAAAAAGAAAGGAAAATCAAAATTCAGATCACGGGTTCAAATGTATGTTAAGTCCGCTTAGGCTGAGTAAAATTCACGCAAATAGAAGAGCAAGCAAATCGAGCAAAAATTTCAAGTAAATAGATATACAGACAATTTTTAAAAATGAAACTTCTTTATTGAAAAACTTAAAAGTACATATACATATATAATGCACCCTTACACATGAAATCATCCATGCAATAAACTTTAATTTAAAATAATTTTTTCCTTATGAATAACAAATCAATGCAATGGTTTTAGTGCACAGAGACTTGTCAATGCACACACCCATAAGGTTTACGCGAGAGGTGGGAAACCTTTTTAACCATGAGAGGCCACATTTAAATTGGGCAGTGATAAAGGAGGCCGCATAAGTTTATGTTCCTATAAATGCTACTTTTGTGAAATTATACTTTTTGTATAGTTTTATCACTTTATTGCATTACACAGAAATAATGCAAAAAACATTGTCATTTATTATTAAAATTACAATATAAAATATTTTTGCATAAGGCTAATAACTTATAATATTAATCTTAAACAATTTTAAATAAACAACTACATACATTTAAATAGTGTTTCGAATAAAAATAATAAAGTAGAAGTATTTTTCAATAAATTTATTACATTGTGAAGAAAAATAATAGAAAATTAATAATATTAAGTTATAAAAAACCAACATAGCAACAGAATGTAAAATAATGTTAAACTCCGATGTAGATTCAATTTAGTGAGATATTTGCATTTGTTTCTTGCCTGAAAGTAATTGAATTTTTGGATCAAGCTTCTTAACATGCAGCTTCCTCTAAATAAGCATCTGTAATTTGCATTTTTAAACTAGTTTTAATTTTTGTCACGAGAAAATTTTGACTTGCAACATTAAGTACTTCCAAAGCAGGAAAGCGTACATGCTCTCGTAGGCATGGATATTCAATAGCATTTTTCCAGATTTCTGAGGGATCCTTTTTAGCATCAAAAAGAGATCTGAGCATACTATCTTCTTGCAACTCAAATAACTCCATTTGCAATTCTGCAGGAGCTTTGGATATATCTACTAAATATGGTTCAAATGCCAGTTTCATATCAGAAGTGTACTCGTCAAAATCTGGAAATGTTTCAGCATATTCTTCTGTTAAAAAATCTGAAACACCTACATATTCATTGAATGTTTTATTTTTACATTTTTGCTCATTCAATGCTTCTACCAGGCCGGGAAGTGTTCTGCAGATATATACGAGCAAGAGAGCAATGTTTTGGAAAATGCTAATTTTTTTCAAAACACTTGGATCTTTTGCTACATTTATGTATATGCTTTGTTTTACCCTGCAGGCAAATATTTAAATTGTTTTGTTTTGCCATAATTCAGATAAAAATGCTTCATCTGATAGATCACATAGTTTTTCCTGTTCTTAATAGAAGTTTAAAATTTGTCATCATAAAGTTTAAACTTTTATCAAAACCTATCCTTTTGATAGGCAGTGACCTTGCAGTAGTACAGTAGCTCAACACTCTACATTTCCTTACGTATATTTAGCATCTGACAAAATCCCTGATGACGCATTGCATTTATGTGAATACAGTTGACAATTGAAATAGCTTTATCCACAGTGTTTTGCAAAACCGTTATTTTTGTGCAAAGATGTTCTTGAGGCAAAATGCAGTGAAATCATGTAATTTTTTTCAAGTTCTCCTTTTTTAAATAAGGCAACAAATTCTTTTTTACCTCTCATGGAAGGTGCACCATTGGCGCAGAAACTGACTAAATTACTGACATTTAACTGTAATCAATAGCATATTTCTCTGAAGTTTTAAAAAATGTCAAATGCGCAAGTTCTTCCAGTTAGTGTACCCAGCACAAGAAGTTCTTCATAACACTGAAAATCTTTAGTTGCAACATGAATAAAATATAAAACTTGATCCGAGTCAGTTTTGCCAATGCTTTTATCTAACACAATAGAAAAATAAGCATCTTCATTTTGTTTTTGTAACAAAGTTGCTCTGTTACATTTTCAGCTAATTCATACTGCGGATCTGTTATAGTTTTTCTTGAAAGAGTCAATAGTTTGTATTTATAACTTTTCCTAGATCTAACATACATTCAACAATACATTCTTAATTATTTCTGTCACTAAATGGTCTGCCTCTTTTTCCAAGTATATGTGCTATTTTGTAAGTAACAGCAACTGCAGTGGTATTTTTTTTTACAAAAACATTAGAAGATGCCTTGTTGATGATGCTTTTCATTTTTCAAATTTTGAACTGCAGCTTGTCGAAAATCACCTTCTAAATTGAAATATTTATGTTCTTTTTGAGTCAAATAGTGTTTATTTGTATTCACTTTTTGCAAAGTAGTCATCACTGCACTGCACAATAAACACACCATTTTATCATTCACAAAGTAAAGAAATAATCTAACTCCCACTCTACATTAATTGTAATGTTTTCTTCATTAATTTTCTTTTCTTACAATTTGACATGATTGAGAAAAAACGAATATCAAATAGTATCTTTAAGAAAGTCTATACTTACTTAAATACAACAAAACTGTGTATTAGTAAACCCTCAGAATAAGTAAAACAATAACTAGATTTTCACAATGGCAGATAGCAATATCAGACGAGACTGTTACAAGCACGAAGATAACTGCAAATCACCAACTCTGAAAAATACAGGGGAATGCTGAGGGGTGCAGGGCAGAGGGATAAAAGTAGGTACTGCCTGTCTCTTAGAACAGCCACCATCACACAATCTGGTGGGTGGCAGTTGCTATAGCAACAGAGTACTGTATTTCAAGTAAGGTGAGCCATGGCCAAAAATATGAACAAAACAGAATTTCTATTGTTGGATATTACCAAATTGAAAAGTGCATCAGAATGGCAATAATTTGACTATGAAAGACTGCTAGAACTACAGCACTGCAGCATTCTAATTCATGTCATGCTCAATAGATGGCAGCATTCTCTTTAATTCTACTAATTTTTCAAATTGTTATAATCTATATAATTATATATTAATTAATACAAGGGCAAGAGGCCTCAAGAAACTTATGGAGGCTGCATGTTCTCCACTTCTGGTATATGCATATGCTTATCATTAACTCAGATCACACTTATGTGAATGACAAACATAGCTTTTTATGAAGTCCCCACATAGCTTTTTACGAATTTTAATAGCTTTTACTAATTCTTATCAAATCATACTGAGATCTCACTGAAATCTCATAACCTCCACAATTTTTAATTAAGTAGCTGAGAGTGTAAAAGCTTTTAGGATAAATGTCTTCCCCCCCTTTTTATTGTTGTTGTTGTTCTGAAAGAAGTTTACGTATTTGAATAAACAGGCATTCAAGTGTTTTTCTTTCCATGACAGACAGGAAATGAATTACTTGGGAAAATATTTGTAAAAAATGAAATAATTTGTAATAATCATTAACAGGCTATGATAATGCATAATTTCTTATTTGTCCCGACTTTTTAGTTTGTAGTGTCGCAAAAATTGCATTGTTAATGAATATTCATAACATAGCATTCTAAAATTCTGGATATCATTTCCTTGTTTTCAGACACTGTTTCTAAAAATTCAAATACATCTGGTAAACTTGAATAACTATTTTCCTTCCGGTTGCCTTTTGAGGTAGAGGCTGTATTTGATGATACGTCAACAAGTCTGCAAAATTTAAGGTATTTGGTCTGGCAGGAAAATGTTGCATGGAATAAATATTTAGAAAAATGATCCCGATTATTGTTATTTTTGTAACTGGAAATTGTATCTCCACTTCAGAAAATGTTTCTTGTTCAGGACTTTTTGGAATGTAATCCACTTGTATTAAAAAATTCATTGGCATCTGAAGCTGCCTCAAACAGTTCCTGAATGATATTTATCTTTATATTACATTTAGTTCTAGTTAGTTTATTTGTCTTTATATTACATTTAGTTACATTAAACACTAGGGAAAAGTGCATAATTTCAGTACTTTATTAGCAGACACTATGATAATTTAACAGCTTCATCACAACAGAAATAGCTTCTTCCTTTCATGCTGTGTTCCAGACAGTTTCTCCACCTTTATTACAGGAAATGCGTAAAAGGATAAAATGAAACAAAACTGAACATATATATATTTATGCAGAATCTTCATTATTTAATTTCTTTAAATATAATACAAGGTGATAATATTTGGTGGCAACAGTTTGAAAAGTGCTATGGGCATTTACAGTGAATCAATGCAAAATCCCAAAACAAAATTAATAACGCTCCTTCAGGCTAATAAATATAATAAATGTGGCCAGTTTTAGTACTGATGATGGTCAATGTTTGTTGTCCCTAAAAGATGCACAGTAAGTTTTGTTTCGCTAATATTTAATAAAAAGCAGTTTATTCCCAAATAGTAGTCATATTCAGATTAAAGTGCTTTTGTAAATAGTATGTCAAAGAAAGAACCCAATCCAAGGTTAAAAAAAATTACATTTAACTTCAAATATATATTTCAGTAAAATAGTTGTGTCATTAAGCCTAAGTATTTAAATCTAATACACATTAATGAGAATATCATGAACATTTATGAAAACCAAATTTTGTATCAGTTAAATTTTCAAAAATGTCCATAATTTCAACATGTTCATGGAAAACTGATTTCACTTGTGCATATGCTTTCAAACGTAGATGCAGTTCTCTAAAACCATTTAGTTATAGCAATGGTGCCAACAGCTACCTCTTCCCTTGATGTCAAATATCTTTGAGAAAAACTAAGGGAAAGAACATGCATCAGAGAGTTTTCAATTGAAAGCTACAGTGATAAATTTTGATATCCTTTTCCCATGGCATGGGAACAATAATTCAAAAAGCCACATGTCACCAAACTAATACTGAGTGCACAGTTAGACAACTCTGTTTCCTGAAAAGTTAGAATATGGACTCCATTTATACTGAAGAAACAGATGGGAGTTTTTTTTCCAGTGCCTGGTAAAGAAATTCTGCATGAGTATTTGAGTAACTAGTTACTGAAAGGACAATTTTTGATCCTCAGCATATGGGTTTCAGAATTATAATCATTTTATATATCACATACATCTGCCATGGCAAACATTAATTTAATTAAACATAAATAAGCTAACATATCTACATCATATATACATATTTGTGACTATTTTGAAACAGCAAAATTAACATTAAAAGTAATTAAGAATATTTTAAAAGAATAGAATAAAACCATAGATTATCATAAAAATATTCCATTTTCATGAAGCAGTTTTTAAAATCTCGCTAAAACAAACTCAAGTTAAGGGAAAATGTTCAGCTTTTATTGAAAGGCATTCTTAGTAATTTAGTTTAGTTAAAATTGTTCAACATACTTGGGGAGGAAAAGATATGAAACAAGGTATTGTCATAAAAACAAGCTCTGATTATAGATGAAAATATATCCACTTCGTCCAGTATTATAAACATTTCCTTCAAAGCATATGCCTTAATGGGGTACAGGACTCTCAACAATAAGTTAAATATTAAACTAACATAAGTTGGCATGAACTAGACATTGCATTGAGTCTATACTAATTTCTGTAAATTGCAAATGTATTCACATAATTACCAGAAAAATATTTACGGGTGACTAGAACTCATATTCCAATGACTTTTAGATTTTTAACACACTTTTGTCCTTCAATAAATGCTATACATACAAATTAACACAAAACGTTTCATGATGTACATAAAAACATCGGCCTGCATACTGCTAGACATACAATCAGCAAAGTCCTTAGCTTCAAGCAAAATATGTGACATAATGATAAAGTATGAGAATTTTAAAACATATTTATAATAAAGCTTTTTTATTTTTGAAATTAGTTTCTGCTGTGGCAAAAATAAAATTTTATTACAATATAAAGTTTAAGATTCGGATGTCCAATATCCAGAATGATCTAAAATCCGGACCTCGAAACCGCCAACAAGATTTTTTTGGTACATGTGGAGAGTTCTGATTCTTAATTTCACTTCAGCACTAAATAAAATACCTCATTATTCAAGAAACAACCATTTTAGCATAAATTTGTGGGATCAATCATTTGGCTTCGTAGCTGCATATCTGCTTAGCATACATCTCAAACCGAAACATTCTACAGAGAAGCATCCTTCATTTTACCCTACTAATAGTTTATATCCCTGACACCAACTTGGCAAATCATTATTATATTTTCCTTTCATAACCGCATGTTTATCAACACATGATAACTTGAGTAATGACTCATGTAGCGATGCCTAAATATTTTTTTTATATTAGTAATTGAATATCAAAAAGTATAGTAACCTTTTGTGTTGACATTACGCCTGGCGATGATTACAGATTTAAGTTAAATGTGCTAAGAAATGTTGACAAGAAAAAATTTTACAAAACATTCTTTCTATATGCTAAAAATAGATTTTGTTAATGATACTCATAGACCAAAAGATTGCATTTACTGCTATTTGAATTAAGACTAACAGATTTGTTATTCACATAAACCAAGAACTGGCACCAGAGCTCGTATGACCGCATCGGATGGCAGAATTTAGGAAAGTCAAAATTTTCGGAATTTAGAGAAGCACCAAGCAACAAAATTAAGAGATGAAAAAATTTTTAGAATTTAGAGAAAGCACTGGAACCCAAAATTTAGGGGCGGCAAAAATTTAGAATTCAGGAAGGCACTTTGTAGCAGAATTTAGGACTCCCAAGGATTGCATCAGGCAGTAAGATATCTAGCGCCAGCCCTCGATAAGCCTTAAATATATGTGCGAATTTATTTACTCAGGACTCAGCTAAGCCTTAAAAGTATTTGCAAAAAATTGACGTAAGTATAATAAATAACTAAATTAATACAATTCGGGCTTAATTGCATCAGTGCGAGATAGAAGCAAGACCAAATTGAATGGAAGAACTTATCTTTCGTCGCCAATTTCATGATATATAGCCAATAATGTGTAGCGGACGTTATTAAGCTAGGCTAAAATTATACTTTATTGATTCCATGGAGTTTCAGTTAGTACAATAGACTGCCCTGTTTATTTCAGATTTGATCCAGCTTATATTTTACAGGCTGTTGTTATTACAGCAATTTTATGAAAATTAAAGTTTGAACTTTCGATTATGTTGAAAATAGTTTCTAAGTCTGGAGCTGCAAAAGAATTTACAAAGTGAAAGCATGCTTCAATGCCCATTAAACAAAAAAATAAAAAACAGAAAGTGGAATTGCTACAAAAAGTGGATAAAGGTATATCTGTTTCAAAATTATGCAGAGTCTGGCATTGGAAAGTCAACTGTATACGACATAAGACAACAGAAAAAGGAATTTTGTTTTTATTTTTTGTCATTCTGACACCGCACTTGCAATGAATAACAGAAAAATTATTCATTGTGCTAGAAGTGAAGATCATGGCAAAGTGATGATTGAATGCGTCAGACAGCGTCGCAGTGAGTTCATGCCATTGACGGATACAGTGCTAATGTCTCAAGCCAAAACATTCCATGAAGAAAAGAACTTAAAAACTCAGTACACCTATTCGATAGATTGGTTAACCAAATTTAAAAATCGCCATGCTATAAACCTTTCAGATGAAAAAGCTTCAGTTTATACTGAAGCTGCTGAACTATTTGCAAATGAATTCATTTAACTCATTAATAACGAAAAGTCATCTCCAGGACAAATTTACAACGCTAATTTTCTGGCACTGGCGGTACATATTACCAGAAAAGCAACATACACCGCGGAACATATCCCAGAAATATTTTCAGATACCGCGGTACAGATTGCGAAATACCTTGGCAACCCTCTACAGAAAAGGCTCCAACTGGTGACAAAGATTCCAAAGCGAAACTAACAATTTTAGCATGCGCAAATGCTGGAGGAACGCACAACTGTGTAAACTTTTCATAATCGGAAAAAGTTCGAGCATTTAAAGGAGTCATGAAAATAAAAAACCATGGATGACACAAGCGTTATGAATGATTGGTTTGAAAATCATTTCATAGCTGAGGTTCAGCAACATTAGCATTCGGTTAGTTTCCCTGATGACGCAAAAACTGTCTTGATTGTAGACAAGTGTTCGGCTCAAACTTCACTTAAAGTTTTAGTGAAAGCCAATGTACTCATATTATTCTTTACTCCAAATTGTACGTCCATCATTCAGCCTACGGATATCGTAATAGTGCGTGCCCTGAAATGCAAACATAAAGTAGCATTTTTAAAATCCATGTTAAATTTGTTGAATAATGGCAAGACTGTTCAAGAATTTTTTAAATATTTTAACAGTAAATCTGCTGTATGGAGAATTGGAAAATCGTGGGAGGAAGTGTCTCCAGATACTTTAAAAAATGCTTGGCATAATTTATTGCCAGCTACCATATTTCATAGTGAGGATGAAGAAGATAATAGCCGCGAATTTAAAGGTTTCCGGATATCGCAAACCAAAGATGAAATTTTCCAAGTAATGGATTTTGTAAAGAAATGTAGAGAAGCAGTAATAAATGAAGATGCTATAACAGAAGTTTTTCATTGCTATGACACTGCACCAATTATCAGTGCATTAACGGACGGAGAAATCTGTAGTTATGGTTCTAGATCCAGAAAATACCACTACCGATAGTGAAGAAAATGACAGAGAGGTTACTGAAAATGAAAAAATTTCGATTGACAAGTTAGTCGGAGTTCTCGACATAGCAACTGCAGGACTTGAACTGTGGAACTTTGTAACTGAACAAGAAATTTATCTGTTATAGAGTTAAAGAGGAAGCATTAGACCAAAAATACAAGCAATGTAAACAACTTACATTGAAAGAAATGTTTAATAATGTAAAAAAAATAAATGTTAATTTTTTTTCTTTCTTTTTCCCCCCCTTCGTAAATTTTGATACCCTTTAGATCATAAATGATTGATTATTTCATAAATCAGAATTTAATATATTTAACTTTATAATGTCAAGATGCCATCTTACTAGATTTAAACTGATGACCTTGTAGAGACATTAGGATATTTTTAAGGCATAAGTGTTGAAAAATGAGCAGCGCCTTCGCCGGGAATCGAACCACGGACCTCTCGGTTACGCGTCGAGCGTGCTGACCACTGCACCACGAAAGCATGCGAAGAAGGCGGGAGAAATACCTTATAATCTAACATCCGGAAAAATCCCAAATCCGGAATCGCGGAAGCCTCGCGAAGTCCGGATTTCGGACTTTGTACTGCATGATAAAAAATATCCTTAGTTTACAAAATTATTTGTATAGTAAGGGGATGTGAAAAGGAAAATATTAGTACTTTATAAAATACTCCTTGATACATTTCTTCCAGCATTAAAGAATTGGCAATATTTGAAACATGAATTAAAAATTAAAACATATTTTGCAAAACACTATAAGTTACCACAAATTGAGACATTTTAGGAAATATTTTAGTCACAGTATACATCATTTTACCGGTTTTTGGATCTGCTCATGAAGACCTGTACTGAAATGGCATTTAGTAGCTAAATTTGCATTATTACTTTTCATAGTCTCTGTCATCATAAACTTATATTCAGAGATGATATGCACACCATTAAAGAAAAAAGAAAGCAAAATATTTTAAACTATAAACTAGTATATTCGGAAAAAAGTAGTCATACCATTCAGGGGGTTAATATCCTTACTAATTAAAATATATTCCAGTGAACTGAGATCCAATGTCTACTCCACTTTCTTACTTAGCCACCTGCACTAGCAGAAGATTTAACAAATTACTGCAAATTTCTTTCCAAAATTTCACACCTTAAAATCACAGGCAATAAGCCTACACAAAAATTTCATGAAATATATTTAAGTAAATGTGCTTTTTAAAGACTATAGATGATTATCTAACTTATACTCAGAAGGGGAAAAAAAGCGTTACTTATTTATGCAAATGCAGCGATAGAATTAAGCCTGAGATTAATTACTGAGATTCGAAAGAACCATTTTCTAAGGTACTTTTGGTTTATCAAACTAATTAACTAGTTGCTAAAGATAAATAGTAATAATTGTTTAAGCAATTTCTCACTTATTTAGGCAGCGAAAGATCTTAAAATTTTTTTAATCCCACCACTTTGCAAAAGGGCCATAATGATGAATTAATTTTTAAAATTCATTTAGTATGAACAGATGCCATAACATGATAAATTAAAGGAAAATAAATCCATTTTTACTTATGTATAAAAACATATAAAACTGATTTTCAGAGGAAAAAAATTTAGCATTTGCTTCCTTTTGATTATAACAGGGTTGCCACTCAAACAGGAGAATGAAATTCCCTGACTTTTCCAGGTGTGTTTTAAGAAAATTCCAGTCTATGCGCGTAATCTACTTTGGCTGTGCTAAAAGGTAAATTAATTATGGTACCATTTGAAAACACAAAAATTTGCCAATTAGATATGACTTATTTATTATCCTGAAAGATTACTACTATAACTATAATAGGAGTTGTTTTCTCCACTGAAGAATTGAGATCAGAATCTGCTCAATGTGAATAATAGACCTCTTTTTTTTTTTTTTTGCTGACATTTTACAACAAAACGAAAGAAAGAAATCTATTTAATGATATTTTTAAATAAATTTAGGTATTTTGCATTTATTTTACTGAATACATAAGCAAAAAATATATGCATTGAATTTCACGATGTTATGTCATCATACTGCTAGAATTAGTTTCAGGATTATGCCAGAGAAAATTTCCTGAAATTTGGAAGTATTATTTAGTAATAATAAATAAATTTAAGGGGAAGAAGCAACATTAAATGATATGAATAACATTAAAATAATTAAAAAACTGAATTACAATAATCAACAATATTTTGGCGAATATAGTTAGTTATATTAAATGGTTAGCCTAGATGACTGATTACTATTTCTTTATTTTACTGCAAAAGGACAAATATGGCATTTCTTAAAAAGAAAAAAAAAGTATTTAAAAGATTTTGCGGTAAAATCTTACTATACGCTAAGGTCTTGGGACGATTTTGAAAATTGCCGCCAACACCAAAATGGCTTGTTTGCTGCTCATCACAATGTTGCCAAATCCCATGTGTACCGTATACCGAGGCTATTCTAACCTCCACGGTATCGCTATACTAGGATTAAACCGATTTTGTTTGTTACAAGAATACGTATTTTCTTTAGTTTAACATGCACTGCACATGCGCATACGAGTATTTCGATTCTCGTGGTTACTGGGAACCAAATTTACTGGAAATTTGCTTTGCCTTTCTAAAAGACAATCTGTTTGGAGCTGCAAGAATTGGCTCTACGCCAGCTGCCCGAGTGACGCTAACGCGTGCCAAGAAAGTGATCGGCTTCCAACGTTGGCGCAAACTCGCTTTTTTGGCGGATCGCTGTATGAAATTCCCTGACTTTTCCAGATTTAGACTAAAATATTTTAATTCCCTGACTTTTTTGGTCAATTTTCGAATTCCCTGACTTTTTCCGGTTTTCCCGGTAGCGTGGCAACCCTGTTATAAATATATTAAACCAGTCAGTAGATCTTAAAAATTACATAACTTATAGCAGAAAGGGCAGTATCTGCAATGTTTATTGCTGTTCATATATAGATACAAAATATAAAAAATTAATAACATGTAAAAAGAGAACCAGGCAAATACTTAATAAAAAAAGAAATGGGGGGAAGGGAAAGTGAAGCTCACTTAAAATAACTTTTTTAAAAAACATTTCAACATTTTCACATGGAATACATTACATTTTTACTAAAACTCTTAAAAAGACTAACTGGAACATTAAATACAACATTTCCATGCATAATTTAACAACAAAATTAAACATGTCACTGGTGAGGCCTTAGATGACAAAGCATTTATAATATTAAAAGATCAGAATAAACACAATGCTTGTACATGTTGCAAAGTACTACTTCTGAACTTAATGCCAATGAAAGCTTGTTCCAGTTTTTTAACAATAATATGATAATGAATTTCAAGGTTAAAAAAGGTTGGTAGTAATTTTCATAACAAAATGCAATTTTTATGGCAATTAACAAAAGAGTTAATAACTTTTGTAAATAAAGACATTCAGCTTTTGATGCATTATAATTAATTTGGTAATATTTGTTACAATGATAATAAATGAATGAATCAGTTCACTGAACTCATACTGATTTTCAGGCACAAGAAAATTATAAGATAATTTGAAACTGATTGGATGAGTACTCCAAGAAAAACACATTCTGTCATGGCATTTTTAGACCTTCCACAAAATTTTCAACAAAGAAGCATCAGCAGGTGATTCCAAGAGTTACAATTACATAAAATCATTTTTAGTCCATAATTTCCAGCTAACAGAATCAAAGTACAACTCAAAAACTTGCTGTTCATATTTCAATAACCAATAAAATGAACATTTCTTAGCATATCTACAGAGAACTACTTGAAAGTCAAAAATGTGTATCACTTTATTCACAACCTACAAAAAAATCTGACGCATGGAACATGTTTCAGCACCATAACAATAGTACTGTGCAAAGATTATAGAATTACAGAATTTTTCAGACTCATCCAACATTATAATGCATGGTATATATATTAATCTGACAAAATATTATTGAATGCAGTGCATACCAGCGACAATTTCGCAATACAATATATAGTTCTCTAGTACTGAAACAGACTCAAAACTTCTGTTTGTGGATAACCACAATGACTAGGCATCTGCAGTTGCCAGCCATTCTCGATTTACATTCCATATCAAATACATGAGACACACTTAATGTTGACTATATTTTCTTAAGAGACTCAGGATGGCTCCAGAACAAAATTATAATTTTGCAATACACCAACTGGGCAGTTATATTTTCAATACCTCATTTTTTGAATACATATACTGCAAAACGGTGCTACAAAAATTCTAAAATTCTATCTGACACCAAACATCAGTGCAAATGCAGAAGTTACATTTTGCCGAAATGAATCATTTAGACAAAACATATATAACAAAATTTTATTATCATCACCAGAGTTCACCTAAAGATAACCCCCCTCTCTGTATTTGTCACCCTAGAATACAGATTTTTAATACAACTGAAATAATTTCACTACAGAGGTGATTTGAAGAGATGCAAACTTCATTATTCTTAGTTCCTAAGCACCAGCACGTACACAAATATATTCAAATTTCTTACTTGCAGCATGAGATCATTTTAAACATTAAGAAGTCATTTCAAAAGAGAAATAATTTTCATTCTGATGAAAAGATAAGCAACAAGTTTACTTACTACAAAAACTTCTCAAATGAAAAGAAATATTTTATTACAAACAAAACATTTTAAACTATCGAAATTATGATACACAATTTTGAAGTCTGCACTAACTAAAAGTGTTCATACCCATGGCAAAAGATGTTTATTACCACTACACATTAATACTGAACATTAATTTTAAGCCATTCATAAATCTGTTGAACAACTAATGCTAGATGACCAACTCTGCTATTTTAAGGCCCCACTGTGAATTGATAAAATTACTATGCATTCCTATAAGCTATGGAAATGAGTAAAGTTAGTAAAGTTTACTTTAAAAAATTTCAGTAATTATTTAGAATGAATAAATGTTTCCACTGCTTGTTTCATACAAGTGATGGAAATTTAAAGTAATAGATAACAAACGGTATTTTCATTTACAGTGAAAGTACAAAATATGCACAAAATTTGAATGCAGAAATAAAAAAAATATTCACTACAATTACAAATAAGTCTGCAGAATTCAAACATCATCAAAAATACCAGCCGGAGGTCTACCAATGTGAGTCCAAGTTGAACGCATGTAACTATTATCCTCCACCACACATTCTTCATCAGCATGCAAACGTCTACCATATTCCCCAGGATGATTCCTTTCTTCAGTGTAATCGATAGGTTCCACATCTTTCAGAAGTTCAGCACGGGAATTTTCTTCTGGGGATGATCCAGTTAAACCTTTGTGAATAAATTTCAAGGTAACGGTGGGAGGGGGAAGAATAAAATTAGCAAACTCAGAATACAAAAACTATCTCAAATAAAGTTTTTAAAATATGCTAAAAAATAGTGCTATATTTGAGTACAGAATTCATTCAAATCAAAATTACATCATATGTCAAACAAGCTATTAAGCTAACGCAGAAAATGTGGGAAAAAGTAAAAGAAAATCTGTGGAATTTTAATAAAAAAGTCCCAAATGGAAAAACATGTGAAAAACTGCAAAAGGCTAATACCTTCACTTAAGGAATATCATTGCATTTTTCTGCACGTTAAGGGGTTTGTGGATTTGGAGTGATTAATGATGGCATTTGATGATGAACGAAAACACAATTTATTAGCCAGTATTCCCAGGACAGCTCCAAAATCATGTTTACAGTCATCAAAGAACTACTATAAACATGCTGAGACAATCAGCGACAGAGCTATAACGGTGGAGACAGTTTAACGGCAAAGTGCTAGAGTACAGCTCCCGACTTTGTTCAGTCATTCTCGGAACTCTACGTACTGTCGAGACTCTCCATACTATAACTCGCGATGCACTTGCCGATAAACACTAGAGTACAGCTTCCAACTCAGTTCGGTCGTTTTCAGAGCTCAACACACTCAAGATAAAACTCAATGAGGCACTAAGATTAATAGGTAGTCTGGCAGTGAGCAACTTGCTCTAGACTATGAGACACTCACTCACTGACTATTAATTGACTCATAACTGACTCTCTGCGTACCAGCAGGGTTTATATTTGGCTTGCATTCGAGAACATTCTGGGTTAAACTGGTAAGAATTTGTTCCAGAAGGTTCTCCATCCATCTATGGTATGTTGCCAAATGAGAGATTTCTAGCCAAATATGGAAATCCTGCCTTCCTTTGCCATTTTCTGGCAACCTTAAACCTGCTTTGCGGGGTAGCTATCTTTCTGCAGCTGGACATTTCATAATATTATTATAAAATTCAGCATCAAATCGGATTTCTTTATCAGCTTTACAACAACATTTGGCATGTTTTTCTTTATCAGCTTTACAACAACATTTGGCAAAACATACAAAAAACCATACTGC
>KK119398.1:31736-85401 GCA_000611955.2 Stegodyphus mimosarum
ATAATACTTTACTGAATTTCACTTTTCTGGGACAAATTCACAAAATTTGAACTTTGTGAATTTCCCGGAAGATGCAGTATCTGAAACTGCTTCTCCTTTTTTGGAAAGTTATTATTTCATTCAAGCATACATACTAGTAGTAGGTAAATAACAGTGAATTCACATTTTCCAACAGTTTTTTTCCCCCATAAAAGTTATCAAGTGTATGTCCTTCCTCTCCTGAGTGCAGCTACCAACCTGAACAATCAAGAAAGGATAGAATAAAAGCAGAGATTCGAAAAGCAAAAGCAGTTTCTTTCTGCTTTCTTGATTTTGTATAGAGGGGTGAGAAGATAAAAGAAATACTAATCATCTGATCTGTTTTGGAAAAGATCAATTAAACAGATGCTTCTTACTTCTCCTAACTGGTGAAAGATCTTTCATTCTTCAAACACAAAACCTTTGACCAATCAGGTAGATCAGATGCTGCAACCATTCACCCTTACCTTAATACACATTTACAAATTTGTTATGCTTATTCTGCTGCTACTTAAATGACAATTTTAAAATTGTTCTTTCATTCATTCTGATATTATAAACAAACATTTGTTGGAAACGTCCTCAAAATTTATATTTCACTATACATTACTGAGAGATGGTTAACTTTTATGGTTAACTATGAAATAATTTTGTACCCTGGTCGAAACGTATCTTTAGAATTTTTACTTGAAATAAACAAAACTATGATTCGTTTTTTCAGTTTAAGGTTTATTTATTCATTTAAAGTACGAAATAGCAAGAAAAAAATATGAAATACAAAGAGTGAAAATTGTATGAAATGTAAAATGGACCTGTAATTTTTCTTCACCAGTTTCTAACTTTTTGCCCTGGTAAAAATAAGTTTATCAGATACTCAGTCCTGGCTTCAGGTAATTCACTTCAAGCATTCAAATATACTTCTCACATTTAATCAAATCCAAAGGATTGCTAAAGTTCATGATTCTTATTAATAACCTTACAAGAAATATTTCCATTTTCTTGATAGTCAGTCTTATCCGGACACGCAAAACTTTACTTTCATTAAAAAATCACAACTGCATACTACTGTTGAAAATGTAATCAATGGTATTTATTTATAAGGGTAAGTTTTGATTTACGAGAAAGTATAATTTGTTGTACAATTTGTTTTCATACAAAGACTAGTTTATTAAATAATTATCTAGAATTTACAATAGGATCTAAATCCTCATAAAGAAATATCAATGACAAAGACATTTAAACTATTAATAACATTGCAAATCCTATTAGCTTTGACATTACATAACAACACTTTTCCACCTCTTTAACAACTCACTGACTCCAGATCTATGTCACTTAAACTGCAAAAAAATTCCACATCATTACTTTGTGTACTATTGAAGTTTCTTCTTTATAATTATAGTCTTACTTTCTGTCTGTCTACCCTTACTTCTATTTCTTTATAAGCCTTACTTCTATTTTCTGCTTAAAACACATTTTGCTTCGTTTCACCACTAACTCTCTATATGCCTGTTTCATCAAAATATGTAATTATGAGAAAAGTGGTAAATATCAATGACATTTGAAACAAACTTAACATCTATACTCGTGATACATGGATTTGTTTCACATATATGGATTGAATTACCATTTAAATCGCTTACAAATTTTGTAAAAAAAAACTGTTAATATCTTTCCTGTTTAAACAATTTTTTTACTCAGTGTGAAAGTAAGCCCTCACACTTTTAGAGCCCAATTTTGTCTGTGCAGCAATGGATGCCCGCTAAAGAGGCTTATAAATAGTCTGGTTTTGGGGGTTGCCTTTCTCTCTCTCCCCCCATTACTCTCATGTGCTGAAGAAGCTAGCACGAATGCTAGATGCAAAACATGTCTAATGACATTTTACCTCGCCGAATAGGAATCAGAATATTTCTTAGCAAGTCCTGTTTCTTCACGAAATCATTTATTTTTGTAGCATGTGAACATCTATAAAATTTGTCCATTAAGATGATATTTTGCCTTTGTCGAACACCCTGCTAGGATGTCGAATAATTAGTTAATTCAGAATTGAATGCAGAGGCAAGTTCTTTATGCCTTTTTTTTTCCAAGTCAAGAGGTCCACTAAGCATTTTGACTAAAAAACTATTGAACATTTTTCATTTCCACAAAGTCCTATAAATTTCCATAAGCATATTAGCTGAAAATAATTAAGGATATCTGACTTTTCAAGATATGACTTCCTGCAACCTCCTGTTCTTCAGCAACGAACTTGTGAGTGTTATCATGTAATTGCTGTTTACTTGGATTTCATTGTGACTGAATTTGTATTTAAATTTCCACTACAATACTAATGTTCTGAATAAATAGGTCTCTCAGGTGAAGATATTACATTTTCCTTTTTCGCACTAAGTCATCAGCAAGTCAAGGTTTATCTTTTATTCAATTTTAGGTTATTAAGGAACATAAAAATCAAATCTCAATATTCTTTCAATTTTCGGGTTACTGCAGCAAGCAATTAAAAAAATAGTCAAAATATCTCTATATAATAATTTTTATAATGGTCAGATTATTTAAATCTTTCTCTTAGTTTCCAAAAACCAGTTATGCTATCATACCGGATTCATACATAAATGATTTCTCAAATACTCTATCATAAAAATGCCTACTCATATACCACAATCTTTTCTTACAATAGCAGACTTACTTGTATCTCTTGCACTTGACTGCCTATTAGATCTCAAAAAGGCACTAGATGCAAGTCTACTTGACTGCCACCTACGAGTTTCATTCATTTCTATACGCTGTCGTCTATTTTTTTCTGAAAAATAAGACGGCACTATTACAAATGTTACGTCAACACTAGCATGTTAGTGAAATCAATATTTCAAATGTTAATATTAGTTCTCAATAACAATTTAAAAAAGAAAATCAACATGTAATGCTTTAAAAATATTTCATCTAGGTAAAATAAGAGAACATTTTATGAATATAAAAAACAGTACAGTACAGTAGAAGTAAAATTATTCCACTACTAATTTCGTTGCAGCTATAGTGCAGGATAGGTTTAAAAAAATTTATTTTTAATTTTTAGCCTATTATTATGTTTCTTGTATATATATATATATTCATATTAAAAATTTTTCACATAAAAAGTGCAACAGAAGTGATTTTTTAAAAGGTAATGAGAAATAGCAACTTAGTTCATTAAAAAATACTTTATTAGTTTAGAAACGTACATTTAAAAATTTTAAAATAAATTTTCATGAAAAAATTATTTATTTAATGTACACCATGTTCACTAAAGTTCTTTCACAGCTTTTATTTTTATTTTTATTACCTTTTATTTATTCACCCTGGTTGTGGACTCACTTTCTGAGGTGAAGGAGCTAATTCAGAACAAATTTCTTTGATCAAATTTTTGATCCACAGGACTTCCTTAGCAGTGTGACACATAGCTACATTCCACTTCTGCCTATGATAAAGCTGTTGTGGATTGCTTCTTACTCAACCATGAAATTGGAGAACCTGTGAGTAGCATTATATAACCACTAAGATTTACGGTCAGTTCTGTCACCTCCCCAGTCAGTATCTGAGTAGACTTATAGTGGCTCACCTGTCTTCCGGAATCTCAACTTTCTCTGTTGCGTTCCCTTTAGGTATCTTAGAATGAGCTTCACATCCCTCCAGTGCTTCTCAGTATGTTTTTCATTGAACTAGCTCATGTAGGTAGAAGAATAAGCCATCACTAGAAGAGTACCACAAGTCAGATAAAGGAGACTTCCTACAGCCTGCCTGTAAGGGATTTCCTTCCTGTTTTCTTTGGTTTCATTCTACTGTTGTTCATCTACCTTCTTATATTTTATGCTGGCATTCAATAGCGCAGCTGCATATTTCGCTTCAGTCATTTTAAATGTTTCTAGAATTTCTGAAATATAAGTAGTTTGACCTAGGGAGTATGATTCACCTTCTTCCTTTTAATTTTCCCCTGGGTACAGATTTGGCAAGGTGCATTTGCTAATGCTGTTGATTTCAGGTCTCTGTCGATGGGCTAGTATTTTTTGTTGTACAAAAATGTGGATGACCAAGTCTACGATGCAATACGTCGGTGGCACTTTCCATTTTCATAACATAGGCAGTTGTCATCTTTTTTTGAACTATGTAAAGTCTTCCTCTTTTCTCACCAGATAGATGAGTGTCTCCACTCTTACCAATCACCCTGGCTTTTTCTGCAACAAATTCCACTTTACAACCTCTTTCTTCAATTCTTGCAATGGATAACTGATTTCCTCCAAGTTCTGGAACATATAGGGCATTTTCAATAGTGATATTTTTTTTTCCGTCTTCTTCCCCAACAGAAAATGAAATATTTCCGATTCTAGTGACCTTTATTTTTCCAGAATTAGCAACCTCAACTTCAGATACATACTTCTTATGGTCTGAGAATTTTCTTTTGTCAGATATCATGTGTTCTGTAACTTCAATGTCTAAACCCCACAGATTCTTTTTTCTTTATCTTTATTCGATTGCTAGGAGGGCAATATATGTCTTCAGTTCAACTACAGTTTTGGCTCTGATATTTGGCTTTTTCACAATTTTTAGAGATGTACCACCACTGGCCACAGCTGAAGCATTTAGTATTCCTTCCTCTACTTGCTTCTGCTTCTTCATTTGGCTTTTTAGCTGCATATTTCTTTATGGGTTTTCCAAATGCAGGCTTCTTTTGGTTGATGGTAAATATCTTAGTGTGAAGAGCTTGCTTTTCATGATACACTTTGGCTGAACTCTCGTTTCTAACTATACATTTCTCTTCTACAAGTAGTCTTGGTTTCACAATCATAGTTGTCAGATTCCCTTCGTCTTTTTCCAAACTTAGAATGAGTGATTCATAACTTCTAGGCAGTCCCAACAGCATCACTAGGGCCACTTCTCTATCTGTGAAAGTATATTCACCATTAGCTAATTTTCTATGCAAATCCATTAATCTTGCTAGGTGGGATTGGACAGATTCATTTGGCTTCGTATTTATGCTAAAGAATTCTCTCATAAGCTGCCCGTGAAGCTAACCGAATTTCGTATGCATATCTGTTAAACAGTTCCAGGCGTCTCTAGCTCTAACACAAGTCCGATATTGTCTAGAAATGTACCTTCAACTATGAGAATAATAGAGTAATGGCTTCGTCAATCTTTTTCCTCTATGCTTCACTCATTTCAATTCCATATCCGGGTTCCACTGCTTCACAACATCTCTTCTGCACAAGCACAGTACATGAAGGAATGCACCATGTGTGATAATTATCGCCATTTTATAATCTTCAGGCGATATTTTTCACGTAAATTTATCTAGCAAAATTCACCAAAAATTTGTTATTCACTTCGTCAAAGAATGGCTATCCAGCTCACTTCAAGTTCACAATGTGGTTAGGCTTCGGCGATCCACATGGTCAGGCTTCGCTTGCAGTCTTCAAGCCTGGATCGTAATGGCATCTCGTTTGAGCTTCGGGCTGATAACATGTTAAAATTCAAATTAATCATTCATACAGGGTTGCCACTCAAACAGGAGAATGAAATTACCTGACTTTTCCAGGTTTCCCAGGCGTGTTTTAAGAAAATTCCAGTCTATTCACATAATGCACTTTGGCTGTGCTAAGAGGTAAATTAATTATGGTACCATTTGAAAACACAAAATTCGCCAACTACATATGACTTATATATTATCTCCAAAGATTACTATTATAACTATAATAGGAGTTGTTTTTTGCACTGAAGAATTGAGATCAGAGTCTGCCCAATATGGATTAAAGAAAAGTTTCTTTTTTTTCCTTTTTTTTTTACTGCCATTTTGTTTTGAAGCTAAACGAAAGAAAGAAATCTATTTAATATTTTTAAATAAATTCAGGTATTTTATATTTATTCAGTTGAATACATAAGCAAAAAATATGTGCATTGAATTTTGTGATGCTATGTCATCATACTGCTAGAATTAGTTTCAGGATTATGCCAGAGAAAATTTTCTGAAATTTGAAAGCATTATTCACTAATAATAAATAAATTTAAGGGGTAAGAAGCAACAGTAAATTATATGAATAGTATTAAAATAATTAAAAAAGCTGAATTACAATAATCAACAATATTTTGGCGAATATAGTTATATTAAATGGTTGGCCTAGATGACAAATTACTATTTTTTTTTTTTTTTATTTTACCGCAAAATGACAAATAAGGCATTAAAAAGAGAAAAAAAAAAAGAATGTTTAACACCTTGACTGCCACGGACATTTTCAGAAATCTGGCCTAAAGTGACAATTTGACTTAATCGCATTATAATTTTAAAAACTCTAATTCTAGTGCATAGTTATCATCAAAAAGCATAAAAAATGTGTTTTTTTTAAGGTCTTACGAATTATCTCGTAGTTGGCTTCTGTAACAGAAATCTCTTCGCGGAAGACAATAACGAGTTAATTTGCACGCAGAGCACCTATCGCAGTGGAAGAATTTCTATGAAACCGAATATAATTCGAGATTACAATAATGGAATATTTGGCATTGACCGACCAGATCAAAGCTTTCGTACTACTTATCTCTAAGAAAGACTATTAGATGGCCCAAAAAGGTTTCACTACGTATTATAGAAATACATATATATACACAATGCTCACAAAAGTTTTCAAAAAGTAATTTCTTCTACAATAAAACTGTTAAAATTCAGAGAAGAATTCGTCGTCGCGTTGATTGGAGAAGAGATTCAACCAGTTTCGAAAAAAATTAGATTTCAAGATCTCCACTATTTAGAGAGTCTACCACCTACCGAAAAAAAAAAAAGCGTCCGACAAAGTCATATCATGTATCACCCAAGCAAAAAACGCCGAGGAACGCGTTATTTCTGTCCAGCCTGTAAAGAGAAGCCAGCCCTTTGTGTGGAAGATTGTTTTAAGAAGCTCCACGAAAAATAAAATATTATTTTATTTCTTGAATTTGAATTAATTTTTATAATTATATTTTTTGTTTTTTTCCCAGAAGCCATCTATCGATATTAGCACTGACATATTCCGAGTTTAATCTTAGCTGCGCAAAAAAAGGCAAGCAAACATAGTACGAGATAACTCGTAGTTGGCGTCCTAGAAAAGAACGCCATCTACGAGTTATCTCGTAGTTGGCAGTCAACGTGTTAAAAGATCTTGCGGTAAAATCCTAGTATATACGCTACGGCCTTGGCACGATTTTGAAAAATTACCGCCAACACCGAAATGGCCCATTTACTGATCATCATAATGTCGCCAAACACCGTGTGTACCGTAGACAGAGGCTATTCTAACTTCCATGGTACCGCTATACTAGGATTAAACAGATTTTGTTTTATACAAGAATACCTATATTCTTTAGTTCAACATGCACTGCACATGCGCATGCGAGTCTTTCGATTCTCGAGATATCTGGGAACCAAAGTTGCTGGAAAATTGCTTTGCCTTTCTAAAAGACAATCCGTTCAGAGCTGCAAAAATTGGCTCTATGCCAGCTGCCCGAGTGACGCTAATCCGCGCCAAGAAAGTGATCGCTTCCAACGTTGGCGCAAAACTCGCTTTTTTTGGGCGATCGCTGTATGAAATTCACTGACTTTTCCAGATTTAGACTAAAATATTTTAATTCCTTGACTTTTTTGGTCAATTTTTGAATTCCCCGACGTTTTCCGGTTTTCCCGGTAGCGTGGCAACCTGTTCTATTTATTATTAGGTTGAAATAAATTGCCATATTCCAGGTTAAAACATTCAGTATACTAGGAATATTTAAGAACATTTTACATCATGATAGGCAACCACGGCTGTGAACGAGAGGTAAACACTTCACAGACTGTTGCCAAAAACTAAAACATGAAACTTATGCTAAAATTACAGTTGCTATTGTACATGTTGCAAATACTGAGATTGGCATGTATTTTTTTTAACAGATGGAACCGGTTTGCAAACTTTTCTTTGTTTTTGATAATAAATAGACATTATTTTGTGGCAGTTATTTAGGTAAACCCATTCTTCATCAGAGTCACAATATAATTCGATTTATCTCCAGCTAAATAGTTTTCATACATGATACAATATAACTTATTGCTCTGAGTTGAGTCATATGCTCAGCAAAAGCTCATGAACATTACATTTTTTAAACTTTTTTTAAGCTTGATTTATAGCCTTTTGAAGTGTATTTTTTAACTTTTTAAATTTTGGTTTCTTATTTCATTTACTGTTGCAACAGATCTATTTAAAGAATTTGCAGTTTATTCCTACAATCAGCAGATATTTTCTTCTTTCCAACGAATTAACTTTATAAACATCAGAAACAACACATCCTTTTTCAGATTTTTGTTTGGTGGCTTGTTTTCTTGTAGAAATAATGAGTCACGGTTTTTCCCTTTCCATTAATAATACTTTGCACTTCGAAATTTTAATATCATGCATTTTACAACGTTTTTTAATTATGTAATATGAATCTTTCTCTGGAAAGCACAAAAATATATCCTTCAGTTCACAACTAATAAGCGACATACATGCAACATTTTGAAAGAAGAATAAAAGAAGCAGATGAAATGATTTCTAAATTTCTGGAGGTACCAGGTATTAAATGCCTAGCATTTGCTGATGACATGGTTATCTACACTATGGGATGTAACATTACTGCTCTTAATAAGTTTATAAATGATACCTTAAAGGTCTTGGGAGACTTGGGGTGTAATGAAAATCTTGTAACTGTTAGCCCTGGGAAAACAGTGTGCCAGCTTTTCACTTTGTCAACAAAACATTCCCAAAACAACATTTCCTATGGTGGTCAAAGTTTAATTCAAGCGGACGTTTTTTGCTACCTCAGCGTCTTCTTTGATAATAAGCTCTTGTGGAGAAGACACGCTGATGAGATGGCTAACAGGGGAAATAACAGACTCAAACTTTTAAAAAGACTGTCTGGCAAGATATTCACTTGATGCAAAAATAAGATACTTAGGATTATTACTGGTGCTGCTGGTTCCATTCCAATCGCTGCCATGGAGATTCAGACTGGCACTGAGCCTTTAAACTTTAGAAGAGAAAAGCAGGCTTTAAAACTCCATGATAAGTGTAAAAGATTGAATTTGCGACATTGGAAATGGTACTCTCTCGCCACCCCTAGACTAACACACAAATCATTTATCTCTTGTACTGAGGAACTCTGTACCCTATATAAAATCATGCCTACTTTTACTCCACCCTTTCCAGTTTGGCCCTCTCTCCTCCTACTATTAGAACTCCTACTTATAATCTTGCTATCGGTGTGTCTGAAAAGAAATGTGATGCAGTTCCTAATGCTCTTAAAGCTTTTCCTTTAGAAGTTATAGCTACAAATTACCTTATCTCTGAGCGGATCCCCGTTTATACTGATCGCTCTGCATGCAAAGAAAATACTCGTGCCAATTTGCCCTGTGAAGGATATTTTCAGAAATCCTATGCTGTTCATCTTAATGCCTTTAATTTCGATGCAGAGATATTTTTTTGCCATGGGAAAAGCAGTTTTAAATCTTCTTGCACTTAATACTAACTTTAGTAAGGAAGTTATATTTGTTGACACCTGGGCTGCAATTATGGCAGATCACTTTCTTGTTGAAGAGACTACGATAAATGTATCCAAAACAATTGCCTCTGGCAATTGTTATTGTTCAGCTTGTTTTGCAATGGATCCCCAGCCACTGTACGATGCCAGGAAATACAAAAGCCGATCTTTTGGCTAAAAATAGCTGTAAGCTATCCCAGCCATATTTTCCTCTAACCAACCATCAGTTTAGTTCTGAGATAAAGAAGAAAGTGGACCAACTCTTAAAACAAAAGTATGAACTCCCTTCAACTGAAAAGAGCGTGGAATACTGATGTATTGTTGCCTATCCCAATGGACATATCTTGTGCAGTTTTATGGCAAATTTTTGACTCTTGACATGACTTTCTATATAAACACTTGCACTCAACTGGTGTAGTTGCTGATGATGTCTGTCCTTTTTGTCTTTCAGGTAAAACAATGGATTTCTTTCATTTGAAAACTTGCAATGCATTTGATTTTGACTTCCAATTCTGACAACTTCACCAAGGTTAAATTTTATTGCATTGCCAGAAGTCTCATGGAGGATATCACTACAGACTTATGTAGAAAAAAATGTATTAACAACAAACTCAGAAAAAACTACTGTTTTTCACTATAGTTGCAACAACTAAACTAGGACATCTCTCCCCCCCCAACAAATTGTATTTTATGTTTGGTGGACTATTGCATGAATGGTTAATTAAGGGTATTGGAATGTGCTCTTTTAACAGAGACTGCTCCAACAAACTATCATCTGCTCCAATCTCTAAATCATTATATGTGGAAAACATCATTTCAAAATGCTGGCCAGGTCAAAATAGATCTCCCAAACTTTTATGAATCCAAACTGCTTTTCTTTTATAAAATGGGTATCAAGCACATACTTTTTTCCAAGATGGCATATTGTTTTTGACAATAGTGGTGATTAGAATATGAAGATATTAAACATTTTCTATTATAACTGTTTTTCAGTCTTTCCTTCTAAAATGACATTACTTTTTCCATAGCCTAATGATTTGTGCTTGCTACATAATTTTCTTAACAACAATATTACTTCTGCAATTTTCTTATGTCTTTATTTCCTGTTTTATTTATATCCTAAGCCAAATTCAAATCATACTTACTCAAAAATACGATCCCCTTACATTTTAGGGTACATTTTAAGAAATAAAAAAGTAGGTACATATTTGATGACAATATGATTTTGATTAGAAGGTAAAGCCAAATATCTAATTAAATACAATATTTTACAAATTAATCATACATTATTATCTATTTGTTTTCAGGAAATCTGTCTAAGGCCTAAACAAATTACTAAACATGACTATTATAATTAGTGATAGTTATGGAATTTACATAAATACAGTAATTACTTATGTGGTTTATTCAGCATTTATTCAGTGCAATTTTTCTATAGAGTAAAATAATTAAACTCCTTTCTCTCATTCTGCAATTTCATGCATTAAAAATGCTCGATTATAAGCCCACACCAAGTTTTAGAACAAAAGTACAGTAAAAAAAGGGGTCTTAATTTTGAACAAATACAATAATGTGTTTTATTTCCTACATATACTCTCAGAAGAACGGACAGAACGCTGGAGATGGACCCCCGTCCTGGGTCTGCCTTTTGGGGTGAGTGTGTCCACATTTCTTTCACATAATATTGTTGTTGAAACCGTAGGCGCAATCAAATCACGAACATTTACTCTTATGTTGAATGTAACTTATAGCCATGAGTAAATCCGAGTTTGAGATGCCTCCTACAGCCCATTATTTTTATTCCACTTCAAACAAAATACTAAAACTTTAAAGACCTGAATAATTATTATAGTAATCTTATAGCATGTGAATCAATAATCTGAAAGAACTTCAAAGCACTAAACAGGTCACAGATTCAGAGAACTTTATAGATATGTAATAATTTTGAAGGACAGAGATATAAAAAATAATGACTGTAGTTACTGAAATTCCATGATTTTCCATATGTTTAGAAAATGCAAAATACACTGCATCAATTCTGGCAAAAATAAACTAAGTTCTAACACATTGTCAGTACAGTTCCTTAAACAGCCCAAAACAAAAGAAGTGACTTATAACCAGTTTTATCTTATGGTATACACAAAATATACAGCTCATTAGAATTAAAGGACAATCTGAAAACAAAATCGGTAATCCGAAAAAATATGTTCACTAAGTAATGTGTTCACCTAATGTCTAAAGATGTAATTACTTTCATAAATTATCTGTAACAAAACACCCAGCTGGACTTTTCTGCATAAGTTAATGCATGAAATGCACAAATTATGCAACTGACAATGTGTTGTGCAATAGCTACATACTGGAATTTGGTGATTTAAAGTAAGCGCGAGTAATCGATATTCATGACTATAGTTCAAAGGCCTATATTTGGAAGCCTTGATGGGAGGCAAACACAGATTCACAAATGGAAGTCATCAAAGAATTGAACATCCCTTAACTCTTTCCAGCACCCTACCTTTTAAATTTGGAGTTTTGACCAAAAAAAAGAAGGTAGGCAGTCTAATCAGGCCTAGAGGAGTACACAGGTAAAATTTTGTGAAGACACCACTTATCGTTTTGATTTTGTGCATGTGCCTGAGCGGGCACACTGAATGAATAGAGCTTCAAAAAGAGTGCTGAAAAGAGCATTGCTGGGAAGCACATAAAAGAGTAAAAGATTTTGCCTATAATTAAAAAACACTAGATTCTGAATACCAGAGCAGATTTAGCATTACCCAGGGTGTGACATGGGGAGGACTGCTACTCTATACCTTCCCCAAAAGCTCTTCTTGGTTATATGATGACTAAATGCATATAAATGAAAAAAAAACTTGGGTATATGATATTTACATTATTTACATTTGATATTTATACTTTTGTCTATTTTTTTATGGTGTAACTTTTCGAAGAAAGTGACACCACCTTTGATAAAGCACAACCCAACACTGCATGTTTTGTACATGTACCAGGATCCATATCAGATTCACTATCTGAAGGCAATTCGTGTAGCACTTTCAGTGCTACAGAAATGGTCAGCTCTCTCTGATCCATTTGAAAAATAATTAAAAATCTCAAAAATAAACTAATATTATATCTGCAATTAGAAATTATAAAATAAAATTAAATAAACGTCTAACAAAACTTCTTTGAATGAAAACGAAGGAGAACTGCTCTAATGAAAAACCAAACAGCTAACTGATAAAATTACCCCTGACCTTCAGAACACTCCCCGTAACAATTTCTTAGTTGATAACCAAACCTCCCCCTCCCACACTCCCAAAAAAAAAGAAAAGAAAAAGAAAAAGCAGGAAATGAAACACAGATGTGGACCCACCTTTCTATTATGAATGAGCTCACTGGAGAACTACACAGTAACAAAGACACAGCTGCTGGTCTAGTCCTAGTGTTTCAGTGATCCCACTCTGGGCACACCTGATGTTTGACATTCGATTTTAGGCAAAATTTCTTTCTTTAAAACTAATATAGGATAAGAAGACTAGCATACAGCCAGAAAATACCAAAGAAATTTCTTTTCAAACTATTCCTTTTATATCTTATTACATATATCAATTATATCTTTAAAAAAAAAAAAAAAACCTGGAATATTTTTTTGAAAAATAAGGGTCTTTAAAAAACTAAACATCGCTAAAATATATGGATTGGTTTGTGTTGTGCTGCCACCTAGTGAAAAGAAAGTAGGTTCAGAGTAACTTACAAATCTTTTTTCATTCAATTTTTCTGTCTGTACAGAAGGAAATTTTTAGGTGTGCCCATACCGAACACAGCATGCTGCAAAGAGTTAAATTGCCATATTAAGAAATTGCAGCAGATCTTCAAAGCCATTTTATTGAAGTTCAAGCAAGAAAACCAACAGTTAGTGTCACCTTCACTTCATCTTCAAAAGGGGCCCATTTAGAGTGGTGTCATCACATATGTTTGAGTTAGAGGTATAGGAGTTGTGTACTGTTCACTGATGGATCCAGATATAGCTTGAGTACTGATCCTAGACATGTTTTGATACAGAGCAAGCAAGGAATACCAGTAGAAGCACAGATCTTTTATTACATGTGTTGGCCCCTCCGCAAAGCAATAAGACATATTACAATGGGTGTGACTTTATTAGGCTACAAGGCTGGCATATATGGTAAATATTGCACAAATGCTATTAATTCAATTAAAAAATAATTTAAATTTCTTAAAGCTCCCTCATTTGTTTTTGAAATTCTTTCTGAGATGTAAAATTGTACAAACAGACTATCAAAGGATTAAAAATGTGTAATAACATTTGAATAAAATTAAGAAATATATGTAAATGCCTGCAATCTATATATTATTAACTAATTTCACCACAGTCATCAGATTCTGTTTACGATGCAAACAATGACAAGAACAAATCAGACATTTTGTAATCAACTTTTTAAAGATTATTAGAAATCCATTTTATTTATTACATTCACAGCAAAATAATATTCCTTGCAATGTTAAGAAGCCCAGAAAAAATGCTTCTTAAATGATTAAATTATGTTATATTGAACATGTCACTTTTAGAGTACTAAAGATAAGAAAAAGATCTTATCTATTGTCAACTAGTGGCAATTTTTATTTATTGAAGATGTTGCTTTATTGAAACTGAAAACATACGGAGAGAGTTTTCTTTCAAGTGTTAATATCAAAATGCATCAAATTAGACAATCACTTTTAACTAGATTATATCTCCTGTATGAGGGACAGCAAATGAAAAGTACTTTTTTAAGGTCCTTTAACAGTAGTGGAAATCTGATCCCAAGAAATGTGTGCACAAACTTGGTGGCTACAATTGATGACTTTTCAATGGAATTACTTTTTTGTGCTGAGGAAATATTTCACTCTTGAATTTTGAATAGCATTATCAACTAGGAACTTTTTCCATTTGAATTAACTTCATTTAATCAAACAAGCTTGTTTAATTCTTCTGAACATGAGTACTGAAGTTAAGGGTACTTATAAAATCAAAAGGGGGAAAAAGATTTTTAACTTTTTGAAACATATTCCTTTCTTCTAAATAAACATTCAGTTCTAAATTGTTCTCTTTTTAGTTAGAAGGCACTTCTTCCAATTTTCAATAGTTTTTAACAAAATCTTGCAATATATAAAACTCTAGATGTTGCTCGATACAGGAAAAAAAAATGACTTAATTATTGAACTTAATGAGGATTACATATATCAATTACATGAATCCAGACCATGTCCTTCAGCAAATCTGCTTATCTGGCAAATAAAGGTTTGGCACTTTCTACCAAAAATCCTGCAATATACTGATGTTATTAGCACTTCACTGACCACTTGTCCAGGCAAAGATGCGCAAGCACCCCCGAGCCTACAGTTTAGAAAACAGATATCAAGGCACTGTCAGCCATGGCTCTCTAACAGCTGTTAGTGCCACCGAGTTTAATTTAGTTTATTAGCACTTATTAGTTTATTAGTTATATTGCGAGATATTCAGAAAGGCTTAGCACTTGCTTCACAATTTTCTGCTATTTTTCACTAGCGTTTTGTTCATAAGTGTTGATAATGGAATGAAACAAAAACATGTGACTTTAAAATTTCCCATAAGCTAGACATTACCAACCACTTTGTATTGGTATTAAACTAACTTTTAAATCTCGGCTTTCCTAACAACAGAGAGCTTTTAAACCACTGTAGAGCACATCTTAGGGCTCCGAACTCATGTTGAAAAACATCACTGCAACAAGCCCTCCAGTAAATTTAATGACCACCAACCAGGATTTATTCAAAATTTTACATGCAAATAAATATAGGAATTTGTCAGGGGAATATTCATTAAATTCTGAAAGTAGCATTTATTTAGTTTAAAAAAAAAGAAAGATGCAATTTTCAAGGCTTGCTTGGGAAACATGTAAACAATGTATTAAAAAAAAATCTTGTTAAATGCATTAGTGAAATTATTTGGTAAAGCTAGTAACATTCATATTTTTTAGAATTTTTATTTGGGGGATGAGGCAGGAGTGGAAGCTATGAAGCAGATAATCAAATTTCTGAATTTGAAATTTTTTATAGTTAAAAAGATTCATACACTGGCAATAATGATGATTTCAAAGGTAAAATTGGAGAAATATAATTACACTAAGAATAAATTTATTTACTTACAAGTTTGACTTACTAAATTGCGCAGAATTTCTGAAAGCAGTTTTTTTTCATTGCTCAGGATGTTCAATAACACAAAATAAAAATTGTTTTACAGCGCTGTTCAATTTTAATCTTATATGACTGAAGTGTGCTGGCTTACTGGACTTTGGTGGCAGTCAGAATTAACAATTTTTTATTGCAATTAACAAGCTTACACTGTTTCAGAAATTTATGCCTATAACAGCATTTTAATTGCATTGAGCAGTAACATCAGAATAAATTTCTAAGAGCATTTATCTGTTTCATTGCTAGTGTTAAAAAAACAGGCTGAAAGAAAAAATTTTGTTTGCTTCATTTTGAAAAATATATTTCTTCGTGCATATTTAAGCAAGTTTCAAACACACAAATTGAGCATTCAAATTATAAAATAAAATACATGCTTTATGCTCTTAATCATGCATACTTGTGCAACTATAATGATTCTATGTGGGTTACTTAAAATTTTATATATACATGTACATACACGTATCCCATAAGTCTGCATATACTTTTAAAATTTATAAAAATTGAAGGAATTGGTAGAACTGAGCACAGTTTGCGAAAAAGTTATTCTTGCAAAGTTTTTTTTTTCCTTTTTTTTTTAAATCTTCATCAATAGAAGGCACTGTACAAGAGCAAATCTCACACATTTCAAGCAAAACTATTTATTTCCAGGCAGGCAAATGCTTATACACATATCATTCTTATTCTATGTGTCCACCATCACCATAAATTACAGTTTGCACGTGGTTACAATACCGTTAACTGCAGCATGTAGCACACCTGAATGGATGCAAGAGGTTTTGTGACGAATGTCGTCGTTTAATTGTACCAAAGATGGCTATTATTGCGTTACTCAACATAACTATAAAGGCAAAAATCAAGTAGTCTTAAGTCCGCCGAATGAGGGGGCCACTCATTT
The DNA here is from genome assembly GCA_000611955.2 of Stegodyphus mimosarum. Classification (NCBI taxonomy): domain Eukaryota; kingdom Metazoa; phylum Arthropoda; class Arachnida; order Araneae; family Eresidae; genus Stegodyphus; species Stegodyphus mimosarum. Next base: position 48,424 of record KK119398.1, read on the forward strand.
CTACTGTGATGGCTAATTAATTGCTCTTTAGTGAAAGTTCTCTTTAGGAACATCTTCACTTTGGTTGTACTATGAGGAGGTGCCCTGTTTTGCAGCATCACTGTGCCAAGGACATCATGTTCCAGTAAGTGTGGTATCACTCTTCCCTGCAGCATTTGCAAGCAGTGTTTTCCAGCAATTCAGCAGGTGTTCCAGCCAGTTTTTGTATGGCAGTCTTCAAAGAAAAAAGAGCTCACAATAATAGATGCAGTGAAACCACACAAAACAGTTAAACACAGTGAATGCAGAGACTCCTCAGTATAGGCATGTTGCTTCTCCTTTGCTCAGATTCTACAGTTATGGGTGTTTGATGTTCCATGCAATGTGTAATGAGACTCATCTGTCCACAAGACATTCAGAAGCCCTTGTGGATCATCATTGATTTTTGACAAAGCCTGATTTGTGAATTTATATTACTTAGCTTTTTCATTTGATAGAAGCTGACGGACTGATTGCACCTTGTAGGGGTACACCTTTAAAACACTGTGAAGGATGTGGAATACCAATGTCATCAGTACACCAGCATTCCATGCCACTTCTCGTGCACTACTTACTGCACTTATTGATTATTCCCTTGGAGTGGCAACCTGTGAATTCACATTGGAATTACAGACCTCTGATACACCTGGTGTACCATATCGAAGGTAAATGACACAAATTTCTTGCTTCTTTGAAATGTCATACCAGGGAAGTCAGTCTCGCAAGAGTGATTGGACTTGAAACTTTCTTCTTTCCTTTCTGTGTCTAAAACCTTCATAAAGCTTCAGTCGGTGATTCTTAGCCAAGGTAAACCAACTTCACTAATAATGCTTTATCCACTATTGTTGGCATCACAATTAAAAGTTTATGTATGAGCAAATACGTAGAAAAATCAGAAATGAGCTGTTAATGGTAAAATATGCAATTAATAGGACTCAGATTTACATATTTCTTGTTACTGCATCAGTGCAGCACCCTCTGCTGATGAAATTTTTTTTTTTTTTTCCTTACCAAAAACATTCGCCCTCATGAGAATTACTTTTTTGCAAACCATGTTCAATTCTACCAATTCCTTCAATTTTCATGAACTTTAAAATCATTCACAAACTTATGAGACACACATACACAAACACACTTTGCTAAGTTATTACATACATATACACATGTAATAACTTGGCAATAGTTTATTGAATCTATTGGACAGGTTTAATTTTATTGTAGCAACTTGGAGGAGGAATAGATGGATGCATAAAGAAGTAAAAACTTGTGACCAATTTTTATTCATTTTTGACACAATGTTCATTAAGTTAACACAAACTTAAATGAGTCTTACAGCCCGTTATTAGAGAATTTTGATACTGGTACTGATAGACTTGTAAGATATATTTGTTTGAAGACAGCACACCAGCAAGTTAGCAGATGCGAGGTGGAAGCTGAATGTGACCCATTCAGAAGAAAACGTGGAAGAGGAGAGTGTAAAAGTTTTGGTTTCAACTAAAATCTTAAATCTGATTGGAATAATACATTCTAGCATTAAGTAAGATGGTAACAAACAGATTAATCTAGAAATGATGCAGTCCAGGAAGCATGATTATAAGCAATTACTATTTTTAGAATAGAGAGGAGAAATACCCAAATTAAAATGCAGAATCAAAGGACTATTGCTCATTTAAGTTATAATTTTGATTTAAATTTGTACATTTTTGATGCACTATAACAACACATTTTAAACTGCTTTTTAAGTTTATTAGAAATTTTTAGTAGTTTTAACACAGTCCTCTTATTTATCAACATTTCCTAATTTCAATTTAATGAGTGATAGTGTTTACACTTCCTTTCCCAAGAGATAATCATGAATAGAAAATTAATAATTAAATATATACACATTACATACCTCTTCTGATGAGCTCTCTACCTTCTTCAATTAAGTCAGAAGTCATTTCATCATCTCCAACAAACTGTTCAAATCCAATACAATGTAAAATTCTGCTACATATATTGAAATATGTTGCTAAACACACAAAGAAAATTAAAATAGGGAAATAGATATTGAAGCCATCAGATATAATTGGAATAACATCCATGTGACCCATTATCTGGAAATAATACATAAATTGTATTAGAAAAATCCAGCACGTTTTTGAAAACAGATTACTTGAGATAACAAAAACAACTTCTCATATTTAAAATAACATAACACAAACTGTATAATTATTTTAAAACACACACCTTTAAATTGTTCCAAATACACGAAAATGTTATCAGAAATTATGATGAAAAACATAAGACCAAAAGATTATTACCATAAACATATACACTGCCCTCCAAAGCTTAAGGAGAAGCATGTTTTTCAAAGCTCAACATTTTAAAAATGTCAGCGATATTTAAATTCATAGTTTATACACATGAGAGTAATGAAGTTTAAGAAAATATATGCAAAAGCAACAGCTACTACCACTTTTTTTTTACAGAAATGAATACTTATATAGGAGTTGGAGAAAAAATGCAAAAATTGTAATTTTTGTTCACGAGTGTTGATCTTCAGTTGTTATTACAGTTGCATGGACAATATTCTAGTCTATCAATGTCCAGGAGGAGACGTTTGCCCATTTCATCGAGGTGGCAGGCGACTGGATGGACGGAAATGGGGATGTTACAAGCTGATGCTGCTAGATGTCTATATGTCTCTTATAGTGTGGTCCACCAACAATTGAATGAAATTGAATCTGAGGATTCTGTGTCTAGAAGACATGTTCCAGGCATACCTAGAGTTACACCACCTGCAAAAGACCATTATTTATCTCTTTCGGCCCAAAGGAGGAGTTACATTACTGTGCTTCAGCTCATGGCAGATAATTTAGCGGCAACAGGAAGAAGAATCTCAGCTACTACAGTGTGCAGATGCCTGCACAATGCAAGTCTCTATGCAGGACGACCAATTGTTTGTGTCCCCTGAGGATACAGAGGTACCCGTTTATGTTGGGCAAGGGAACACGTCTCCTGGACCAGTCATTAATGGGCATGTGTTCTCTTCACAGATGAGTCCCAGTTCACATTGAAAAGTGATTCATGTCATCAGCTGATCTGGAGAGAACAATGCACCAGATACAACCAATCCCACGTTGTGGAAAGACACAGCTACAGAGGTGCTGGAATAATGATTTGGGCTGGAATCTCTCTCGGTGGTCACACTGACCTGCATGTACTCCATGGAGGAATTTTGACCGGTGTGAGATATCAAGACGAGATCCTTGATCAATATGCCAGCCTATCTACCACTGCTATTGGTCCTGGATTTCTTCTGATGGACGACAATGTGCAACTGTACCGAGCTTGGGTTGTTGAAGAATATCTTGAGGGTCACAGTATGGTGCAAACGGAATGGCTAGCTCAGTCTCCAGATCTGAATCCGATAGAGCATCTTTGAGACTACCTTGGGAGACTGGTAGCTGCTTGAAGTCCTCCTCCAATGTCATTAGGTGAGCTTGAACAAGAATTACACTGTGTCTGTTATTGCTTCCCATTTCACTGACCGACAACTTAATTCACAGCATGGAACGTCGCTGTCGCCAATGTATTGCAGCTAGGCACGGACACATTCCTTATTAGAAGCCATTTCTGTAACATTACCACCCCAATTTTCCTCAAAAAACTCAAGGTATACTGTTTCTTCAATACTGGATTTCTCTGCCAAGAGTGCAATTTTTTGTTGCAATTCATATTTGTGCCGAACTTCAGAAACATTCGATGCTGCATTCATTAAAGAACTGTTTAGTGAACATATTCTGTAAATTTCTTGCTTCTATGTTGCTTCATTCTCAAAATAGACACAAAAAACATGTTGCTCCTTAACTTTTGGAGGGCAGTGTAATATGCAGAATCTAATAATATTAGTGAGAATTTTTAAAGGAAATTTAAGGAAAAGCGGAACCTGCTGCTTTTAATTAAGAAAGTTCTAGAATCTAACAGGTCAGATACATAAATACTATGAAATCACAACACAGCTGCCAACTTTGAAATGTGAAAAGCCAGGTGGTTTTCACAGCAAATGACATGATTTCAAAAGGAATTTTTATTAAAAATTCAGAATAATGAAAAAATATTAAAGCATGGCTTTGAGCTGTTTTTTAAAATAAATTTATACTTATGTAAACTTAAGCAAAGAAGAAAAATTTTATGCATAAAAATGCTTTCAAACACTATGAAAATATTAACAGAATTATGTGGATAAATTTGGTAGTGTCCATTTACAAACTCCATGCAAAATTGGATACAAATTAAGAACTATAAAATGAAATAAAAATCAACCCACACAATATCTCAAAAATAATATAAGCAAAATAGTATTTACATAACTTAAGTTTCATTATGAGACAGCACAATGACTGCTCTACATTTTTTAAAAAATACGTCATCAAATGATTTTCCATACCATTTCTTCTACCTTTGATACTTAATAAACAACAATTCTTTTCAACTAACATTTGAGAGATTTAATGTAAATTTTGACAAAATAAAACTGAAGATTTGAAGAGTTACAGAAATACTAGGAGACACAATGAAAAAATGAGAGTTTCCTGTTTTTATGAGGAATGATGACAGAGCTACAGTATTAACCATTTAGTGCGAAACCTGACTTCATTTCATCAAGGTCATTCTGGCTTCTTATGTTACAGATGAGCTATGTTTTCGTCATTAGGAACAAACAAGCCCATCCTGCACATCCTGACTTGATTTCTACAGAACACGGTGAACTAGACTTGAGCTTCTTTAAATGCTCCCAGCTTTTATTGTGGTTAACATAATTGACTTCACATATTCAGATCACAAAGCTTTCTTTTTTAATCCCATAGATGGTGGCACTTTAAAACGAACTGTAAATATATTTTAAAAGATTTGTTTGGTATAAAACTGTGTTACAAGCATGTTTTATCTGATTTTCTCAGTTCTTTTAGAAACATTCCAATGATGAAACAAATATTTATTCTGAATATGGTTCAGAATCTGATCAACTGAGCAATCATGTACTTTCCAGTTATGTTCTTCAGATGAAGGTAGTAAAGACCTTTTATCTGATGCTAGAGATTCATGTCAACCACCTTCTGAAGATATTTTTCTAAGATCGAATGCATGGCAACTCAGGAATTACAATTTCTATTTTGGAAACTAAAGTAAAATCCCTCAAAACCGACATCCAGTTAACCAGAATATAAAGGTACTTCTGAAGATTTAAATTTAAATCCAAAATTTAGATCTATGAGATAAAAAATAGGTAAGTGTAAAGATGGAAAACCCTATCTTTCTCTGTATGTTGATGTAGGAACTTTAAATATCCATGACAGAAACAAGTCAAACTGTCACATTTACATTTGCTCTTAGTTCGATAGATGTAAAGAAAATTACTTTGTGTTGATGTTTATGTAAACTGTGGCCTATAGTTGTGCTCACAGATGAAGAGTCAAGTAAATGAAGATTTTCTTGGATTTAAAACATGTTCGGCACCTATGCCTGACATTTCGGATTTAGTTACATGTTTGAAGAAATTTAGTTTTAGGGAAGAGGAAATGCACGAATGTACATTAGATGAATGTAGAAAATTCTGTTCCCATCCCATAATGATGACAAAATAATCAGGCATATATTGGGAAAGGAGAACGATGACGAAGAAAAGGACAGAAATGAAGCTTAAGATAGCACATAGAATAAGAGAGTTAGATAAAATGAAGGTGATGAAAGATTCCGGACTTTTGTAAAATTTGCTGGGGATTTTTCAACTATGTCAGTACATGGTGTTATCAAACATTGTCCTATACCCAGTAAATTTTTAAAACTTTAAAATTCTGGTAACAATCTCATAAGCAGGCAGACACTCTATGTCATCACACTAAGAAATTCATAACTTTCATGTGATAATATGCATACTAATGTAAAAATATTGCTTAATTCTATTTTTTCAAATATAAATATCATGTGAATGTGTTTTAATTTTTAAAAAAATCTGTATGATTTTCCATATATTTATTTAACTGTGGATAGTGGATAAAAAAAGTGACAGGCAGATTTTACGTGCTACAATTTCTACAGATGGCATTATCTAACATGAACAAGTAAGTTCTACAATTATAAGCATTGGCGAGATCTCGTTGGTGTCAGTTAAGAGAAAGTCTACTGCATATTGCGAAGTACTGAAACAGAGTACATAGCAAAGAATGTGATGCTGCATTATAAGCAAATTAAAATTCCTTGCTTTAAAATTTATTACACATAGACCAAATTGCAAATTGTTATAATAATATAAAAGTTTAATATGTATTTTGTGTAAAGACGTAACATTAGTGTAATAGTATACTGTTAAATTTATGTAAAATATGTGTATGTTTAAAGAACTTAAACAATATCAATTGAAAGAAATGTATACAAAGTCTGAAAAATCCAGATGTCCAAAATGTAGAATGATCTAATATCCAGACCACCAGACCACAAGCAGAAGAGAAGGGGGAAACTTTTTTCCATACAAAGACTTGGAATGGAGAACATAATACTCAAGAATGTATGTACCATAAAGGTGATTTTTCACCTGATTAACTGAAATTCATGTATTCACTTTCAAGCATCTGCTAGCTTGGAATCTTGGCTAATGACAATACACTGATTAATGTTGGCCACACCCATATTTTTGGCCCTTGAATAGTTGTGAGCGGTTAGCATTTTTCTATATGGCTTAAACAATAAGTGAAGCCATAAGACACATTTGTTTGGAATTGGATGCTGCTTATACTGGTTTACTCATTGGAACAGCAGCAGGAGAAGGGAGAAAGAATTTAATTTCGAGCAATAAAAGTTACAGTTAACTTAGAAAATTGCCGACTTTAACTGTTTAATTTGAACCAGGTTATTATTTTTGCAGGCTATTATTACTACAGCTTTTTTATCAAAATTTAAGTTTGAATTTTTGATTAGGTCAAAAAGAGTTTTTAATTATGGAACTGCAGCAGAATCTTTAGAGAAAGCATGCTTCAGTGTCAAGCAAGCACAATACTAAACTACTGGAAAAAATATATAAAGACATAGCTGCCTCAAAATTATGCAAGAAGTATGGCATTAGAAAATCAACAGTCCATAATGTTTAAAAAAACAAGAGAGAAAGGAACTTTTTGAATCTTCCGTGGCTTCTGGAGAACCTCTCACAAAGAATAAAAGAAAAATCAGTCAGTTTTCTCACAGTGATAATGATGACCATGTCATGATTGAATGGGTGACATTAGCATCACAGCAACAGCATGCCACTGATAAGTCAATGCTAATGGCTCAAGCCAAAATATTTCATGACGAAATGGACTTCGAAAACTCAACTGTTTCTTGAGCCACTTGTAATGCATGCTTTGAGTGATTGCTTGAAGGGTTAACTAATATTAATATAACATTAGACATAAACTAAATAATTCTTAACTCATACATAAATTTCAACCTTCAATTTGTAACATAAAACTTTCACAGCATAAAGCGGTGGAGTGAGGTCCTTTCTAACACTTTTAAATGCTTCTTGACTTCCTATGATTAAAAGAATGTTTTATAAACAGTTTTAACTATGAAGTTTTCTTGCAAACTGAATTAAAGTTAATGCTGCTCATATTTGAAAAAAATTTTCAATTTCCTTCTTTTTTATCAAATTCAATAAATGCAAGTAACCAAATCTGTCCAAATAAAATCAATACTGACATTAAAATAGAATTATTCACTCCCAAAATTTCCTCAAATTTAATGTTTGTAAATATATTCCACCCATAATAAACTTTAGTATTCACAGTGTACTGGGTTTACACATTTTACATTCTAGAGCATAAGTTTTCTTTTAACCTTTATTAATTAGACAAAAACAAAACTAAAAAAAAAAAAAAGCACATCCTTTGAGGTTTGTTCCAATCTCCTTTTCCTTTTCATTATTTTATCATTTTCCAAATTTTCCTTACTAAAAATCATAATTCAATAATTAGATGGCGGAAAAATCTTCTCTTTTACACATAAAGTAATAATAATATTCAGACAAGCCTTTAATAAAATCAAATCTATAAAGGTAGAGAACTTTAAGAAATGGAAAGAAAATTTATTCCTTTCATATTGAGAATATGGATTATTAGAAGTCTGCGACTGGGAGCGAAGTTTATGAGATGGTTGTTCATCAGACAAATATTTCCCTTCAAAGCATCCGAATATTACATAAAAAATTCTCTGTCATTCCAATATTGTATTTTAGCTGAGTGGTAAAAGCTGTGAAACCCCGCTAGTTTGCCCCAAGTTCTATTCTTAAAGGTTGACTAAGCTACCTGCATGACATTTCTGTGATTTCTCACAATAGCACATATATGAGAAAGTCCTATTTAAACAATCCTCCAACAGGGCATCTATACGTAAGCAGGTATACCCAGTATGCTTAATCAAATAATCTAATTCAAATCACATAGTGTTTTACAATTACTGTTTTAGGATTTTCTTCTTCAGAGTGATTTGTTTCATGTCTACATGCAAATCAACTTCAATTAAAAAACATTTCTTCAGAATTTGGAAAGAGTAATAAAAAAACAAATCTAACCTATTGGGGGAGAGATATTTTAATACACAAGCTGAAGAATGGTCATAAAATGAATGCGAACATCAAAGCTCCTGCCTGTCTGACCAAAGCGCCTTTCTGTCTGTGAGAATTTATTTTGCATTCCACATCTCACATTTCTGTTTTGTTATTCTTGTAACTGCTAACTGTAACTTCACTCCTAGCTTTTTGCTGTGCGATGTTTTAAAGTTGAAACTGCTGAATAAAAAGATGAAATTTACAGTCTGCATGCAAATGTTTCTATTCTTAATGTTTAATAATTTTAAGATACAGTCACAAATATATTTTGGTCCAACCCATTCGCCAGAGTTTCAAGAAAAAGACACACTTGTGATAGGTAGTCTACCTCTGCATAATTTACTTTAATTTTGGAACAGTCAAGAATTATGCAATAGATACAGTGCACGAGGTGAGTGAAATCCTTAATGCATTTTATTTGCATTTGACATTTCTTTATTGTTGCTTCATTGTGACTGAAGTATTAGGAAAATCGAGAGTTTAGAATATTTTCAAAATGTTAGATAAAGAAAAAAAAAAGGAAGAAAGTTTTTAAAGTGCAATTAATGAAATTCATTGAGAAATTGATTATGATAGCTTAGATGATGCTGAAGTAGAATTAATCTTAGAAAAATGTGAAATCTTGGTATAGATTTCAAACCTAGGTTTAACAAAATTTATACAAATTGCGATAATGATAAAACAGACATTTCCATTGAGGACGAAAAGTTGATTTTAGAGAAAATTGAAGAGGTTCAGTTAAAAAATTATTTGTAAGGTAAAGAAAGAAAAGGACATAAATGCAAATGGCAACAAACCTATCATACCAGAGAATCAATTGCTGAAAGTTTAAAGTTGCCAAAATTATCTTTACAAACATTTAGCGGAAATTTAAGATAGATAACTTTTAAAAAGACTTATTTAATGCTAATGTTTGCAACAATCCCAGTCATTCTGGAGCTAAAAAACTACAATATTTAAAAGGTTCCTTGTAAAACAATGCTTATCACATTATTCAGTCAATTCCTATAGCTGATCAAAATTTAAGTATTGCTGGCAATTTACTAGAAGAGATAATTTATAATAAAAGAGAACAGATATTTGCTTATATTAAAAGAATTCTTAACATTTCACAAATTCAAACGGAATTTGCATTCTCAATATTAATTGCAGTGGCTAACGTAAACGAAATAACGTGCTCATTGAAAATATTGGATCAAAAGATAGATAATTTTACTGATGTTTTGGTGATGTATATTACTTTGAAAAAAGTTGATGTTTCAACAAAGTTATGGTGGGAGCACGAATTAAAAGAAAGATGAACTAAAGTTGATTAAATTGAAAAATTTTTTGAAAAAGTACGATAGAAAATTACAGAACAATAAACCTTTAATTAGTAAATTGCATAAACCAGATAAATCAGTGTATAATAGGGTTACTTCTCTGATTACTGATTCTACTTCCTTATTTTGTAAAGAAGATCATTTTTTACACACATGTTCTAATTTTTTAAACTTACCAGCACAAAAAACAATTTAGTTTGTTAAGGTTAATAAATTTTTGTTTTAATTGCTTGTGTAATGTCCATAAAGTTAACATGTGTAAGAGTGAAAATACCTGTATACATTGTTTTAAACATCATCATAACGTTTTACACCTAGACAATAATTTAAAACCAAAAAATACATCTAATTTCTCTTCACTCGAATCACAAGGCTTTGTTCCGAAATCGAAAATAAAAACAGAACACAACTTGACTAAAGTTTCTCCAACTGTTTGAGCAACAACTATGAAAATAACCATTTTGTAGCTCATGCTACTGGTAAATGCTGTTATGTACCATTAGCATGAGTGTTGCTTGAGGTTCAAAACTTAAAAAATGAATTCATAAGTTGCAGATGTTTGCTAGATTCAGGTAGAGAAAAATCTTTCAATTGTTGGAAAACAACTATCAATTTTAGAACTGAGCATAAAGGATTTGAAGATATTAGTTTCATGTTTAGGAACTTTCAATACAACTACTACTAGAGAAGTTGACTTGTTGTTTACACCTCAATTTAATACTAGCTACAAAATTTCTATGCTTTGAAGAGCTTTGTATTTTGAAGAGGAAAACCGATGGAAGTGCATAGTGATTGTGGCACAAATTTTATTGTTGTTGATAAGGAACTGAAAAGAGTAATAAGTTCTTTGAAGGTAAATAAATTGGTAATAAATGCTGCTAAACTGAAGGTATTAAGGATATTTAATCATCACACAGTCCCTCATTTTGGAGCAATATGGGCAGCTGCTGTCAAATCCACAAAGTTACATCTCAAGTGAACCATAGAACAACTTTTGATGCAAGAATTTAAGACCCTGATAGCTCAAATTGAAGCATGATAAAATTTGCAACCATTGTGTCCAGTATCAGAAGATATATAAAATTTTCTGCATTTACAATAGGCCATTTCTTATTTGATGCCTGCTAACGGCATTACCTGAAGAAAGTTTACACAATCAAAAAATTCCCATTTTACAACGCTTCAAAATTTTTGGAAAAGATGGTCCAATGAATGTGCTTCTAATTTATAAAGTCATTCAAAATGGTTTAAAGTGCGACCTAATTTTAAGATCAATGATTTAATTATTATAAAGGAAAACAGTTTACTCCCTATATGATGGCAGTTAGGAAGAATTCTGGACGTTTCCCCTAACACAGATAATATTGTGCATATTGTAATGCTCAAAACAGCAAATGGAGTTTCCAAAAGGCCAATTCACAAACTTAGTGTTTTGTCTATCAATGCTTAATTATTTTCGCAAAACATTATAATTTTGCTTAAATCAAGTTCCTGAATTGTATTCAGAAGGCTTCTGTGCATCTATTTTCAAAACAATTTTGTTTCATTTTCATGATTTCATATTATGTTTTTTGTGAATATTTTAGTGCTTTTTTGTGCATAATTTAATACTGTTATGATAATTTCATTTATAAATGGTATTTAGATTTAAAACGATGTTTCAACGCCAGGCGGAATGTTTCAGACACTAGAAGGCCTGCATATCTGACTACAGGCCTCTCTGTGTATAAGAACTTATTTTGCATTCCACAGCTTGCATTCTTGCTTTTTGTATTCTTATAACTGCTAACTGCAACTTTCAGGCTTTGTTTTATTGCTGTGTGATGTTCTAAAGTTGAAACCACTCAATAAAAAGATAAAATTTACAGTGAACATGCGAATGTTGTATTCTTATTGTTCATTAACTTAACTTTAAGTTACCATGAGAAACAGCTTCAATGTGCTTTGAAATTTAAAAATAAAAACATGGGAACAGCTGAAAAGACAAATTTTCATAGTTAAAATCAGTAACCACAAAGCTAAAGGGTAAAGCTCAAGTGAAAGCAAATGTAAAACTAAGAGATCAAAAATGAATCTAGTATGTGATTTACAATTCAGCTCAATTTGTTTTTATATGTTTGCACATAACATAAAAAGCAAGTTGGTCTATAATACTATAATTTCTAGGAATAAACTTTACATCATTTTATCACTTTTTGATTGTTTCATAAATTTTCATTACAATAATGAATTTAACGTAAATTATATATAAAAAACTACATTTACCAAAATTTACATGAGAAGCGAGCTCACCTTGGTGTATGCTGTTTCTTCAATGCCAGTAATTTTTGTAACATGGCTGTCAAGATGAATTAGACCCAAGAAGTTCAGACAAAGGGGTGGTGTTAAACGACAAAGTAACCTGTGATTAGAACAGAATAAAACCAAGACTCATATTTTTTTCATAATTGGCAAAAATAATATTTCATAAATAAATATTAATCTCTAACATATTTTCTTAATACATTACAATAATACAACATTTTTTCATAGCATATCATTACTCCTGACATATAGATATTACATTCATCGTCACTGCGGGAATGGTTTTAATAAAAATGCACAACTATTAAAAAAGGGAGAAAGATTTAGGCTTTAATTAAAATCAATATGCATAAGATCAAAGCAGCCTATTTTTCATTGAATCAAGTTAAAAATATGCATATTTTATTCAAACTACAAAAAAGTTACAAATATTAACTGTCATGAATTTTCCATACATACTACTTAAGAGTAGAGAAAAATAATGGAATAATATACCATTTCTTGTGATATTATGCAGACATAATACAGTTTAAAGTCTGTCTGAGATACAGAATCATGTGGGCATTTTTATGATGCCTGATTTCAGATAATCAGTTTAAATCTAGTAAGATTACATATAGAAATTATAACACAAGCATATTGAAAAATATCTGTATGCCTTTCCTCTCATGAATTTGCAATGCTCTACACAGCAGATTTTATGTTAAAATATTTCAGGTATTCTAGGATGGTCTTGCTGCTTGCAGAGATTTTAAAATAGCTACTTGATATCTGTCCAATGCACACAAAGTTCTGATACACATTGGCTCATTTATGGATGTACAGTTTCGAGGGAAGAATAAGCTAGAGATGTTATGTTTTACTAAAATTTTAATTTTGGTAAGGTAACAGCAATAATTATAGACTGAGAAAAATAATAAGCCAGACAACATTATACAGTTTAGGAAAAGTGCAATTTGCTGTGCTAGCCTATCTAAAATTAATCAGAACCTAATTCCTTTGCTTTCTTCCTTGCTATGTCAACAAAAGGAAACCAGTTATGTGAACCATTCCACTCCAAACAAACACTGGCCCTCATGCTTCACTTATTGTGTACAAGGCTAGATAAAATAGAAATATGTGGTCTCTACAACCATTCAAGAGCTATAAATGAAAACAGATTCATCAGCCAGCAGCTTTTTGAACATGCAGGATCATTCAGCAGTTTTCCCTATAATGAAGGTTTTGTTTTTTGAAAGAGGAAAAGAAAGACCTTAGCTAATTGGGACAATTATTAATTTATGGCAACTTGCTTTCGTTGAGTATCTTTTTATCTATTATGTTTTGTGACAAAAAGAAAAAAGCTAAAAAAAACTTGTATGGAAGGTTCATATAACAGATTACTCTGGTTACTGGATGCCTAATATTTCAGATTTTGTACCGCATATATGAAGTTGACATATATGCATTTTAAAAACAGTTAAGATTTCTGTTTCAGAAAAACAGCAATAAATTTCATATTGAAACTTCAGTTATGTTCAAAATGATTTTTCCATGTACACATATATGGCTTAGTAATCCAAGCTTATCATATCATGCCAACTCTCATCGTTACTAACTATTATCTCTTCTGAGACCAGATATCATACATAAATAGAATTCAAGTAAAGTATTTGTTGTTACAGCATGTAGACTTTACACATGAAAATTTGAAAATTAACAAAATTGCCCACTGCTGCTTGAGGAGGTTCTGAACTATATCAAATTACTGATGACCAGCCATATCTTGAAATTTTTAAGCAATGTACATAATGATCACTATTAGAATTAAAATTAGCACTATTTGCTCTACTAAATAAAAGTTAATCACACTGTTTCTTATTCTTTCAATGTTTTTAGTTACATATACTTCATATTAAGTTTTATCTTTTAAAGTCAGTCTTCACGTAATCGAGTTGTAGTATGTTCCTGAAAAGAAATTGGCCCTTTATTACTAATTTCATAAAAAGAAAAGTGGAAAAGGAAAAAGGCATATTAGTCAAAAGGAAAGCGGCCAGTTTAGTTTTTTCTAAACTAAAATCTCAGAAAGTACTTATATATTTTACAAGAGAAAAACTATATTAAGAGGTTATATTAGACAAAATTAATTACATATGAACATGAAATTACCTGTAATACCCATCTTACTATACTTGCCTTGGTTGAGGGTATAATAGTCATATTGCTGTAAACATATAATTTAACAATTCTAGTTATTGCCTCCCTTTTTAAATGTTTGGCAAATTTTAAATTTGGGAATTCTATTTTTGATGAGCAGATTAATTAATAGTCATACTTCTTGAATATATACATAGGGTGGCCCATCAAGACCACCCAAATTCTTCACAGCCCTCGCTTGCAATGCATAAAAATGTGCAAAGAAATTTACCTGTATGATCCATAGTTTTTGAAATAATTGCAAAGATAAGTATAATAACACATCTGTTTCAAGGAAAAAAGAGCTTATTGGAAACATGAAAATCAATATTTGCATATGTTTACATATTAAGTCATTAAAAGTCCACCATGCATATAGAGGCTAGTATGCACATGCCATGGAATGATGTCAAGCTGTTGTTTGAATCATATTAAAAAGGCTGCATCTAGTAGCTACCGCCAGTAATCTTCACATGATGATAAAGTATTCTGTTTGCAAATACTGCAACATGTATTTTATCTTCAGTCAATGCAATGATAATGCCTTACAAACTGTTAGGGAATATGTCAACTATGTATCATGTTGTCCTCCTGATGCCAAAGTCATCTGCAGGCTGGAAAACAGACTGAAAAATACTACAGACTGAGAGTCCACCTAATGCATAATTTAAATGATATTGGTGGAAAAACATATGGCAGGTTATGCCAGCACAGGAAGATGCAATACTTCGGTGGGTAGAAAAAACTTCTAAGCTGAGTACATGTGCACTAACGAGGGATCTGAATGTGAGCAGTAGTATGCATGGGTTGTTATGGTTTGAGGGACTACACACATTTTGCTACACAACCATACAAGGTCTACATCCAGATGAACTTCAGCAATGCACTGACTTTTGTGAATGCTCTTGCACAGCCAATAATGCTTTTACTGCACATATCTTGTGGTCAAATGAAGCATGCTTCACACGTGATCGATGTCTTCAACAGTCATGCAATCCAGAAGCAGAAACATCAGCTTTGCTGGTCTGTAAATATATTGGCCAGCATACTAGGCAATTGCTGCTACCTGAAGGGCTCACAGAACATTCATACTTGGTATTTCTTCCTGATGCATTAACTGTGTTCCAAGGTGACAAAATTTTAGCAACAATACATAGCTTATGGTTTCAGTATAATTGAGCTCCAGTGCATTTCAGCATCTCCTGTATTGGATATGGGGATCTGGTAAATGGTTGCATGATTGCCTCTGACGCCTTTGGATTTCATTCTATGGGGCCATCTGAAAAAACTGGTCTGTCCAAACCTAGTTACTATGGAAAGCAACTTAGTTACTCATCTTCGTGCCAGGTATAATTTGGTGGACATTTTAAACATTCTTTGTAAACATATGAAAATATCAATGTTCATGTTTCCAATAATGTTGTTTTTCTTGCACTGGATATGACATAATGCTTTTCTTTCACATTTATCTCGAAAACTATCGGTCATACAGGTACAATTCAATGGGCATATTTTGTGAACTCCAAACGAGGAATCTAACTATGCAGAGTTTGGGCGGTCTTGATGAGACACCCTGCATACACATATATGTGTACATGTGTGTATTATTCTAAATACATACATATATGCAAAGTTGAGACAAAAGTAAACTGAGATTACTAACGCAGGTGAAATGATCGAACTACTCTTTTTTCACGCAATTCTTTATGCTGCGTACTGTTTCAGAAATTGTTGTATTGCATTTGGGTATTTATTGCTGTTTTATTCACTTCTGTGCAAAATATACAATCCACTTTATTTATTACTCTGGTCACCTTATCTTCAATTTCATGCAGTGGTGGCCATTTGAACAATTATAGAGCAAATCTAGTCCATAGGAAGATTAAAAAAATTTACTGTTATTATCGATCAGGAATTTACTATGTACACATATTTTCATATTTTTTTTATAACAAACAGGGCACAATGTATGTGAAAAGTTTAATATGATCTCCACAAAAAACAGTAAACTGGCTGCTTCTAAACCTTCTCCCCAACACATTCAACATGTATTATATTTTAATATTAACTAACTAATATTTCATTCATATTTTATGTTTTAAAATTCCTAATACCTGTACTACATTTAATTTCAAAGGCAAGTAACATTTTACAGTAAATGTATTCAGAATTATAATTTTAACACCTTATGCATGAAATTTTACATTTTGTCTCAGCATTAGTCTATCTGTACAACTGCTCTACAAAGACCATTTAAAACATTACTTTAAAAGAGCCAGTATTCATTATCTCCCAAAGGAATTTCAAAATAATGGCTGAAATAAAATATACCGTGCGGCCTTTGGAGCTAGTATACATCTTAAACGGGTCTTCACATGTACAGAAGAATGGAGATATAATATCCAATCAAAATGCCATATTAGCTATCGTTTTTGACTGAGCTTGAATTCCTTAGGAATTCAAATAAAAGACTGATATCTGACATATAAATAGCAGAGTTTGCCAATAAAATGTTTTGAAGATTAGGATTCATTTTCAGAGTGGAAAAAAAATGCTTTTCATACGGTAACTGTAAATGAACTAACAATTAAACAAGTCTTTAGCTGTAAATTAAATTCACAGGCAGATTTTAGTCTGATATCTAATCTTAAAAGGAAAGAAAATGTACATGGCTGAACAAATAAAAAAACTTGATCTATTTACATTCCTTTTATCTAGCATTCATTTTTAATGGACTTAAAGCAACTGAAATTTTTCTACTAAACCATATTCATGCAATTTATCTTAGGTGAATACACATTTCTGTACACAAACAGACATTTTTCTCTCTGCTTCCAAGTTAGCTTTGCTTCCAGTAAGGATGATATTGTATTGTTAATGCATAAATATGCTATTAATAGAGAAATAGCTTTTAAGTGTGTTTCTCCAACACAGACATGACATACAGTCTCACTAAAAAGTAGACAAACAGATAGCAGTGCAAAAATAAATAGCTAATGAACATTTCAATCAGCAGGCCTAGGCAACTTCTATAGAATTTTCAAGCTATTAAATTAATTTAAGGCAATGACAATTTTTTAAAGTGAAAAATGAAAAGATCCAGGAAAAACAGCTAAATCAGAGATGAATGCAAAAGAAATCATTTGTCAAGTGCGACTGAAGCACTGCTTGGCTTTAGAGAGTTAGGTATCAAAATTCATTGTTTCAGATATATTCCCTTTACAAAATGTCAGTAATTAAGTACTGCTATAATGGGAGGAAGAAGGATTCCCAATAAACAAAATACATTATTATTTCTATCCAAAATTACAGAAATTTATACTCACATTCCACAAAATATTAAGCTGTATTCATTCGTTTGATGGTGAGGAGCTAAATAATAGTAATTCAATATTCGAATTCTAAAAACAGTGTAATAAGCACAAATGCATAAATATGCAATAGTTGCCACGGAAATTATCTAAAAAGAAATAACTTTATCAGTAAGATAGCAAAAGGCAAATGACAAATTTAACAATAGTATCTTTAATATCTAAGAGCTACTAAGAACTTAAACCACACATAAAACACTTAAAATTAAAGGTTTGTGAAAGTAGTAATAATCACTGAACCAATACAATGCAAATATATTAGAAAAGCAGCCCTTAAAATTAATTATGATGAAATGATGATTAACACACTGGAACAGAAAATTAAAGGATAACCGATAAAAGAAAAGTCTACAGCTTTCATTGTCTTCCAGATACAAGCCTAGAATCTTCATAATTTCATAATTCTGTATAATCTACATAATTTCATAATTCATGATATGTAAAATTATTATGTGAGCATATTACTGAATTTAAAATTTAGTTAGTTTTTGAATGCAAGATGAAAAGCAGCAAATATATATTAAATATGGGTATAAATACATGGATACATAAAAATTCAAAACAAATTTAATAAGGAGTGTGACTTAAATCGCAAACATCAATTTGGCAATGAAAGCGTATGCTGCTTATAGTTTTAAAAAGATTTAATGTAGTAAAAAATACTACTCCTTAAGGATCCTATGATGAGGATGGAATTCTGAAATACAGACACTTTAACAACACCTAATGCATTCAATTAAATATAAGTAAGGGGAGTAGGTAGGCCAGTCTATTATCTGAGTACTCTCACTGTCCACATACTCAGAGGTACGCACTGTCCACATACTCAGAGGTAAGTATTGCTTGTTGTGGTAATTCAATAGCATCCATTACGTAAAATTCATCACCATTAGCTCTTGAGATTTTACTTACAACCTTGATCTCATTTTTATGTATTTAAGAAAACATCCTGAAAGATTTGGGGATCATTTGGCATCATTTCAAAAAAAAATGAAGACGCTTCCATTTTTAAATCAATGCCTTTTATTGGATGTCACTAGGAAAATGTCTTGGCTTTGATTACCTACTGATAAATAGTATACATATCATTGAGTTCTATACGAAAACACTACACTTACTCTTAACAGCACATGCCTGCCTTTTGTGAACCTGCACTTAGAATGTTCATTACAATTTGAAAACTGCAACCCTTGTAGATGAAATATAATGAACACAAATAATAGGCAGTAAAGCCTCTTTAGATCAACCTTAGAAAATCAAATTATGAGAATTACTGCAAATGCAGGTTAAAATGCAGGCTTTTTAGTCTTACTGATTCCGTTCATCTTTCTTCTTCCAATCACCCACCATTTTTTACAGATTAAATGCTTTCTTCTGGAAACATAGAAATACATAACATCCTTTCACTCACTGCGAATACATTTACTACAGTTATCAGTATTTTAATCCAACTTTTCCGCTGCAACAGAGATGTGTCAAGCTCTGTCTGCTGTCAGTATCAAAAATTTTAGATCATGATTAAAAGTAATTTTTATCAAAATTAAAGCAGAAGTGATCAATAAACATGGAAACATTCTATATATAGCTAAAAGAAATGGAAATAAATTTGAAGTTGAAGGAAATGTAGTTGAAGAAGCTAAAATTAGTAATGTTAATGATGTAGTATGGCATCAGAGACTAGGTCACATAAATGATCAAAAGCTGATAGAAATGGACAAAAAAAAAAAAAAAAACTCAGAAAAAAAATTAGAAAATGTAAAAATTTCCCAAAACAACTGTGAACCTTGTACATCGGGAAAAATGACATGAACATCTTATAAAAGTGTACAATTTAAGCAATCTGAAGATACTTTAGATTTATGGCATATAGATTTAGTTGGACCAATTGCGAAATCAATAGACGGAAGTTGTTATTTTTTAACAGTGGTAGATGATTACAGCAATTTCATATTTTTGATAACAATTGAGAAGAGCGAATCTTCAGAAGTTTTAATCAAGCTTACTATCCAAGAAGAAAGACAAACAGGAAAGAAACTAAAAAGAATTCGTAGTGATAAATGGTAGTGAATTTTTTGCTAAAAGTATAAATGAATTTTTTGAAAAAATGGGAATTAAACATGAACTTACAACCCCTTATTCACCAGAAAGTAATGGAAAAGCTGAACATTTTAATCATACTACAATTGAATCTGCTAGGACTATGTTAATTGATGGAGAATTATAAATAAAATTTTGGTCTGAAAGCGTTAAAGTAGCTGTACATGTGAATAACAGGTGTCACAAAAATGATAAAAGGTTTACACCATATGAACTGTATACAGGACGCAAGCCAAACATTAATTATCTTAAAAGATTTGGATGTGAAGCATATGCTCATATAAGACGAGAAAAACATAGAAAGATGGATCTAAAAGCTCAAAAAGGAATTATGATAGGCTATAGCATGAAGAGAAAAGCTTATAAAATTTATATTCCTCAACTAAATAAAATCCAACATGTGAGAGATGTAAAATTTAATGAGCAGAAACTGGGATCACCTTTACTAAAAGAAAATTACTTAAAATTCGATAAAAATCAAATATTAGAAGAACTTATTATTTTTTACAAGGAACAAACTAATGGCAGCGTAAATAATTCAGGAATAACTGGCAGATACCATAGAGAAGATAATACAACAGATGAAGAAGTTGAGAAAATTTTACCATCAAACACTGATGAACACGACGAAAACAATTAATTGGAAATGCCAATAATAGAGTATCCACAAATAAATGAAGAACCTGGAAATGATAGTCATGAATATTCCGTACAGAAAAGACCAGTGGGAGCGACAAAGCTCCCAGAAAAATTAAAAGATTATGCAATAAACAAAGAATAGTTGCTCTATCTACAATGGAAGCTGAACTTTTGGCATTTCTGCGAATGTGCATGTGAAATTAAATGGTATATATTTTTACTTGAAGAACTGAGACATGATGATCTAATTGAAAAGCCAATAGAAATTAGAACAGACTGTCAAGCATTAATAGATTGGATTAAAAAAAAAGCAGTAGTTCAAGGCACATTAACAGAAATATTTCTATGTAAAAGATGAATACGAAATGAATCAAATGATTCCTCAGTTTGTTCGTTCACAAAAAACAACAAGAGGATATTTTAACAAAATATCTACCTAGGGTGAAATTGAAGGATGAATTATTAAAGTATGGACTTGACTGACTAATTAAAATTATAGCTTTAAAACACAAATAAGGGTAGAATTGATAGTATTTGTTTATAGACATAATTTTAAATTTTTGGCAACTTTGATAGTTTCTTATTTTGTAAAAACGATTTAAAGAATGATCTGGCATCTTTAACGAGTTTGTTATGGTTTCATAGAATGTGGTAAGACTTGTTGTGGCTAATCTTATTTAATAACGTTTTTTGTATATTACGATAATGTGTTTTTTTTAATTAGAAGTATACAATTCTTAGAGAAATACAATTTATATACTTATTTCAAACCTACAGAAGTGACATATCTTTTAGATCACATCAAAAGAAGTTTGATAATAACTAAAGAAAAATTCTAGCAAAAAAGGCCTTGAAACCTTGCACTCTCAATTTCACTGAAAAAATAATATAAATGAATCTACCGTTTTAGAAACATACATCAGTAAAAGAATGATGCAGTTCATATTCTATTAATTAAAAAAAAAACAGTGGTGATACAAGGTTACTTGGTAACTTTCAATAACTGCTACAATATCAGTAACTGACAAGCAGCAACTGTTGCATGTAATATCCACATCTTAACACATTCAGGCATGCACATTTGCCTTTCACACAGCATGGCCTGCCATTAGTTGTTAATGTGGGAGACATTTTCTGGATGTCCCTAATACATTTTTCATTTATTGCTAATTCATCCCTCCATAAAAAAGATATTCACAATATTAACATTTTACCAAAAAAAGAAAAATTTGCCTATAAAAAGAATCCTTACTTCTTATTCTATTAAAATGTTTACATAAACTACATGCTTCCCCATAGAACCAGTATATCATCTAAGAAATTAAACTTCCACACACAGGCAATTTTTTCCAAAAATCAAGTTTCAGTAAAAAAAAGGGGGGAGAGGAAAGGAAGCACAATTGTTTACCCCCATGTCCAACAGAAATACATACTAGTTTTTCTTCAAGAAGGTGATATTTCTATGGAAAGCAACATTTAAGTGCACATTTCATAAACACTTATATGCACATTTTCACATACTTACTTTGACTGTAGTTTCACATATTAAAGTTTTTAAAGATTTAATTTTCTTTTCCCTTTAGCATCAACATAAGAAATAAATGTTACCATACACAATGATAAATCTCATAGAACTTCTACAGCATTATAAATGGCGCTCTTAAATTTCACGGCACAAGAAGTTATGAAACAAATGTCTCTCATTGAATTCTGTTGTACTGTGTTAATCCTCACAGAAATTTATATACAAAGCACTACATTCAGCCACTCATAACAAAATACATTACTTTAAATTACTATGCAACTGTACCAATTATGCACAAAAATGCAAAAAAGAATAAAGCGCCACAATGAAACTTTATTCTCACTTTTAATTTCTAGATAGTTTACTTTTCTTTTCCTAAAATACAAAAACTTTGTGAAACACATTATAAATAATTGCCAAGAAATGCAAGTTAATGAATCAATAATGCAACAAGTGCAGGCATAGGCTAATATATAAGTAATTAGAGTTTGGTAATCAATAAAATTTATTTATCCACTTCCACCAATTAAAGCAACTGTGGGGACCAAACATTTAGGCTGAAGTAGGAGTAGGTTCATGTCAAAGATGTTCCTCGAAGGGAACATACAAAAACTCTTGCCTGAAGCCTTTGCTGACCTACCTGATCCCCGGCTAGCAGCTATTCAACACACTACGCAGGCTTTGGTTTTGTATCCAATGACTAGTCCATCATGCTAAATGCCCAGATAGATGGAATTTAGGTACCTGGCACTTATATGGTATGTCCCCGAAGCTCAGAGTACAGATCTCAGCCAGTACAAAAAACTACCCTAATGTCATATGCTTTAACAAGGGGGAAAAGATAATTGTCTTTAGATGAAAATATCTGAATGCTGACAAACTAAAATTTACTGTAAAAAATATGCATAATTCTTTTATAAAAGAAAGAAATTTTTATTTTATAATATATTGAAGCAAAATTTATTATCTGTTAAAAAGGATAAGATCCTAACTGTAAGATGAGGTATGTATGAATGTAAGTACTTTATGATTTGCTTTTTAAAATAAATGTTTAATAACAATATTATAAAATACACTAAATAAATCAAATGTTTCAGAGTTGAATAAGAATGATTTAACAGAAAAAAAACATGCTTACTTCAATAACAGCATAATTATAACTTGATTTTGCAGAGTTGATAAAAAGAGCAAATAATGATAGAGTCGGACTCCGGGTGAAGAATGTAATCTCTGACCAGACTACAGCAATACTAAACACTGTTAAAACAACACACAAGCTACGAAAGACCCAGTTACGAACCATGCAGTTCCAGTACCACTCTGCAATAAAATAATTCTAATTAATAGCATCAAAATAAAATTAATAAACTTAAAAAACTTTATTTTAATGAGCTTTGAGGGGTTTTTTTTTCATTTTATTGCAAAAGAAAATTTTTTACAACATACATTTTTCTCTAAGTGTTAATAAACAAAATTCCTCTCTTAATTTTTGATTAAATATATATCTTTTAAATATGGTAACATGATTTAACTTGTGAAAGAATTCTATTAATAAAGAAGAAAATACTTTACAATAATCTTAGATATGACCAGGATACAAATATTTATTTCCATAAGTTTTTCTCTCATTTAATGCATAATCATTCATGTCTAATAAATTTTTATATCAATTACAACATACCAAAAACTTTTAGCAATCACTTTTAATATTACAAAGCATTTTTTATAAAAAACAAAAGTATTCTTTCTTTATATGACTACCTTCAGCATATTAAATTAATCTACATTGCTTTGATCATGAATTTAGAGCACATAACATTGTTTTCAGGAAGGATCACCAGTTCTTCTCTCATAATTTTTAAGAAACATCATACAGCAGAAATCTGACATTATTTATTTCCTTTGTCAGCTACTGACATGGGAAATAATCACATCAGAACTTCATGCTTCTCATGAGGTTTTATGAATTGAACATTTTTATGCAAGATAAATTTTAGCATGGTTTTAGCAGTGCGCAAATTTTTTATGGAAAATTCTACCCTCCAAGTGGATAATTTTTAGAATGATTACATTTCATGCAGAAATCATAAAATTTTTGTCTGCAGAATTCTGAATTAATTTTAGTTTCTGACTGAACAAATCCATATCTTTTGAATGGGTTGCCATGGTCTATCCTCTTTTTTTGATCGGGGAGAGGAATTTATAGAGGCTCCATGAATACTTCCTTATCACTTTCATGGATATTTATTGTTACTAAGGTAGATTTAAATATTTTTTACCTGGCAGCTCATGATTTGAAAAGTAGGATTTTATCCATATTAGTTAAGATAGAAAATGAGATTTCTGAGACCATTTATCATACACCTGCAATACCAGAATGTGCTGCTTTCTTTCCTTCTTATCAAGATTACCATCTATTATTTTCTAACTGAATTTTCACTGTTTAATTCGATCAATGTTACACCAACGATACTATTACTCCTTCTTTTTAATTAGTCTAAATTATTTTATGGCCCCACAGAAATTCTAAATACAGCCTTGGCCAAAAATAATATGCACTACCATATTTTTAAGATATTTTTTAAAGGAGTAGTCAGGTTCAAAACCGTTTATCTGCACACAAATTTCTTTTTAAAGACACTTTGTAAAAAATTACACTTTGTAAAAAAATAAAAGCAACTCAACTTTTAGTTCATTTTTATGATTTTAATTTAAAATGACTTTTGGCAATAGTATCAAGGCACTTTGTTTTAGCAAAAGTTTCATAATTATGTTGATCTAAACTAAACTTAACTCAGTGGTGTAACAGCCCTAATGGGCCATGGTCTGCAGTGCCCTTTTCTGCTTTTTTTACCTTTTTGCGGCCCGGAGTGCAACAGCACATGCCCCGGACAAGTGGTCAGCTTGTCGCAGGAACCCTGGTGTTTAGCTCCCAAGGAAACTTGGTACTCATTTTATCGACCCACTTAAGGGATAAAGGGCTAAGTCAACCTTGCCCAGCCCAAGGATCGAACCGTGGACCTGTGGTGCAGCTGCGCGAGGCGCTGGCCACTTCACTACTGAACTTCAATTATGTTAATCTAGTTAGTTAATAATTTTGAAAATTAAAGTAGTTCTTGCATGAAATGCTAAATGTAAAGAACTTAATATTCTGTAATAGTATTGAATATTGTTTTTAACTAAGCAAGGAATTTATTAAGCTGATATTCCTAAAATAAAATATTCTCAGTGTGCTGTACAACATGCTTGGGAGCATTTTAAGAAAATAGGTTCACAGTTTAAAGAAAAGGAACTGGGTGATTATGATAACACTGAATTGTGACGATCGAACTTTGTTTCAAAAATCAGTAAAAATCGAAGAAAAAATTCCTATGAGTTTGCTATACAGTTATCAGAGAAATTGGGTACCAATTATTGCTAAAACTCTGAGAAAGAGACTTGTAGCAGCTGGTCTGAAAGGTTTCAAGATTAGATATAAGCCATGGCTTTCAGAAATATATATATATATATATATGTGTGTGTGTGTGTGTGTGTGTAAGATAAAAAAATATGTAAATCAAAATTTTAATTTAAATTAGCTATACCCCTTAATTCATCTTTCTTAATTTGCATATTTCTCCCATCTATTTTAATAGCAGTAATCACTTTCTGGACTGCATATAAGCATGATTAGAGTGTCAAGTGAATTCTAGCTGCAAATGTCAATTCACATAAAGATGAATATTTAATCTGCCTTGGCTGACAAGTTTGCTTTTCAATATGGATCAACATTCTAGCGATTAATTTTATGGCAACCCTAGTACTATGCCGGAAAGCTTACATACAGGCGCAACCGCCGAATTTTTCGTAACAATATATATTCATAATGAAAGTAATTAAAAGTAAATTAATAAGTCCAAGACTTGTGCTAAAGCTGCAAAGTAATAAAGCAATAATTCACTCTACATTATAAAAAGAAAATTCTCCATATTACATCTCCAAGCAACAGAAATTCAATTTAAAAACATCTTTGAAAAGGTATTTTTCAGAATTTAAATTTTTTTTTTGAATTTTCAGTCCTCGCTTTAAACACAGTTAAGGAAAAACTAAATCGCAAAAATGCCAAAATCAAAAGTAAACTTTTTAAGTACTGAAAAACATATTGATACTTAAATAGGCTTTATGACACAAACCGTTTTCATAGGAAGAATGATTACTCTCTTTTCTGATAAATCAGACTTTCAGTCAAGCTTTTTTTTTTCCACAAAAAAATTATTTTCCAAACAGGTTGAAGATGATTTTCATTACAAATTAGTCTCCCAAAATGTATTTTTTCCCCTTGACTTTTAAGTGTTTGGTACACCCATTGAATCCTATGTGAGATGAAGAAAAGGTGAGGAATGAAATAATCTTTTTGTAAATTATTCAATGATACAAACATGGATTGTGTCAAATTTCATCAAGATAAAGCACCATGCTACAAATCGGAGATTTCAATGCAATTCGTTCTTCATTATAATATTGATGCTTTAAACTTACCACTACAATACCCAGATCTTAACCCAAAGGAATATCTTAGGGGTTCTTTAAAATGAAAGTTACGCGCATACTCTATTACCTCCAAAGTTATCTTTAAAAATGCTCTTGAGCAAGTTTGGAATGGCATAAATATGGAAGAGTATATAAACTATTGAAAGCATAACTCCTATAATAATTAAAGCTAAAAATGGAAATATGATATATTAAAATTGTGAATGAATAATGCTTATATTCAACAATAAAAAGCCTGGTTCTTACTCATCTCAGAACTATTTCAAAACAAATGCAGTGTTATAGGGTGCCTAATGCTTCTGGTCAAGGCTGTATGTTTGAAATTTACTAACAGATGCTATGTCTAATTTTCTCAAAGGCATGATACTGCTTTAAGGAAAATGACTAGATAGCATAACCAACATATTCCCTTTCAATCAATGCATGATAAAAGAAAATTTTAAGTAATTAAGGTGGTATAAAACACCAAAAAATGATACCTATCACCTTTTTGTTACCCTGTTGTAGTACTAAACAAGATTATTACTCCTCAGCACAATCCTTCAATATTCAAAATTACTATGAATTTTATACATTCTCTTAAATCTCATCTAATTTCAAGGTAAAATGGAAGGATGTTTCTTAAAAAAAAAAAGTTACATTAAAACAAGAACGTACTTTATCAAAGGAAACATATTTTAGAGCAATCTTATGTGGGTTCACAAGACAAATATTTGAAATTCACTCTGAAATACTAATACAAAATAAACTTCTCCCTTTAACGTAATAAAATTTCCTTTCTATAACAATGAGCTATACAGTATTTTCAAAAGTAAATGAATTAGCTATTGATGAATTTTTGCTACCACAAAACACGGGTAAGTTCCTGCTATTCTGAGATTTTGCAGTGTTTTAATATAAAAACAGAAAATGAAAATGGAGCAAAAAGAAATAACATTGTATAAATTACAGAGGTAAATTCCAATCACAGCTTTAAATACTATAATTTAATTTGAACTCCTCAAGAGTAATTAATATATGACAGCAGCAGTCTGCCCTTTTAAAATGTGAAGATAAATTATATTTAAAATGGATATACATATGTAAAACACACATAATGCAGAGCCTTCTAAAACTGTTTTCTCTGAAAGAAGAGGATGTATAAATAAATGGAAGCTGATATGCATAATCCGAAAAATAATTTTCTACTGCACATTTGCAAGAAATGGAATCTGCTGATTGAAATTTGATCAAAACATACACATACCTCAATCGAAAGGGAATAATGGCTTTAAAACAGGTATTTCAAAGAAATTTTTAGATTCTCTCTTCATGAATGATATTTTCCATCATTAGTATATGAAATAACCATGATAAAAACTGCAAACATGATATTGC
Source organism: Stegodyphus mimosarum (assembly GCA_000611955.2). Classification (NCBI taxonomy): domain Eukaryota; kingdom Metazoa; phylum Arthropoda; class Arachnida; order Araneae; family Eresidae; genus Stegodyphus; species Stegodyphus mimosarum. The sequence goes on from KK119398.1 coordinate 76,408, forward strand.
AGCCTGAATAGATAGTTTTTTTAAAAACAGCATTGCAAGAAATTGTTTATGCACTATTAACTGAATAAAATCTTATCTTAAAAATGAAAAGTGGTAATTCTAAAAGAAAACATTTAAATTTGTATTTTGTAGATTAGAATGCTGGATATTGGTTTCACTCCTTAAAATTTATTTTCCTATTGATATTTCAGAAATCTCATTTTGATACCAAATTGACTACTTAGAAGTAGATTTACATGCTACAAATTCAAATAGATTAAATGCAACAATTTACAACAATTTTTAGGGAATAATAATAACTTAATTTTTTAATGAACAATAATTTTTAATACTATGATGTGCATATAGTCTATTACTTCAGAACAGGTTCCCCAAAGTCAGTTCTTTCCCCTTGATGCTGTTATCGTAACTGTTAAGTCCTTCATTCTCTTTTCCTGCCCTACTTCTATTTAGTTTTCTCAATCAAACAAATAATGAAAAGCAGAAATCTGAATTAATCTGGCATGACATTACCATCCATTAATTTTTCAAAAGATAAAATCCATTTTTTTATTCTATAGGAATTTTTGTAAATTAATGCATAAATTAGAAAACAACAGGTGAAAACAAAAAGACTCTTCCAATTGTAATGTTAAGCACTTTTTCTTACAATATCATAACAATATGAAAAGACTCTTCTTATTTTAATAGTAACCATTTTTTCTTCCAATATCATTACAATAAACAAAAAAATAGCAGCAGCAGATTCAGTACAGAAATATCAAATGGGAGACACTATCCAAGGATTCCAAATACAGCAAATTATAAATTTACACACATTACGTTTAATTTAGAGAGCATGTTTTGGAAGAATTTAATATATTTTAACTAATAAATAACTATTAACTATTCAGATATATCTGTTTCTAAGTGATATCAAATTAAAATGAATTTCATTCGTAGAATTTCTAATAATTCAATTTAAAGCACAGGCTGTCTGATTCACAATCGGTTTTCAGCTTTAATTATAATCTCACTATGTACAAGAAAAGCAAAATTATTACGCTGACTGATTTTCGCATATGAAGGCCTAATGTGGTAGTACATGAAGAAAATAAGACATTGGCTGATGCATACGGATAAGGACAATTTGAATTACAATCTCAAATGAAGTGAGGAAAACAAAAGCTGCACACAGGTGACCAAATTCCAGAATAAATGCTTATAGGTCCAAGATTTCCCTGACTGCCTCAAAACAGGACAGATAATACTGTTTCTTAAAAAAAAATAACAAATAAACCAGCTGATAACCCTACAATGTAAAAAACAACCAATCTCTTCCCAGCCCTGCGGAAGGTATTGGAAAGAGGCATTACTGGGCATCTGATTTCACTTCAACAACAAAGGCTTCATTAGCTGTAATCAGTATGGTTTTAAACAGCAATTTGCAACTATCCACATAATCCAAGCAGTCATCAACCAAGTTCACTTCAACAAATGCCATTAACTTCACTCTGCAGTACTTAGCTTAGACCTTCAAGATGCTTTCGTCTTGCTGAGGTAGCCCTCTATTCTCCATGCCTTATGGAACATCAGCTGTCTAAACAATTTTTTCAGCATCATAAATGACATCTTAAAACAATCGCAATAACATTATCTTATATAATAATACTCTTATCTCCTAAAAGCAAACATGTGAATGCTGCCAGGAGTCCTGCATGTGTCCAGACTTGTGGAACATTGCTTGCAACAAAATAATTAATCAAGACTGGCTGTCCCAATCAAAAATTACTGTTTGCAGATGGCATCACATTTGTTGTTAATGGCCACTTGCATAAAATACTCCAAGAAAACTACAGAACCACAACTAAAATATTCGAAATTATATGTAAAAAGCACAAACTGAAAATCTCTCGACCGGAGTCACAGGTCATGGTAATATACAAACGAGGGCAAACTACCACAAAACAACTCTCTCTAAAAACTGATGATCGAAGAATTAAAATAGTAAAAATGATCACATAGGAATTCACATTGACCAAAAGCAAAATTTTATCCATCTCAAGACCAAAGCATGCACTTAACCATATATGAGTCAACCTAAGATACATGCATGGATTCAAATGCAGCCGAAACCCCCATATAACGAAAATTTTCTATAACACTGTAATAACCAAAATAGCGACTTAATTCTAACCTCAATTCAAAGAGAGTTTACTTTGTGCCTGCATTCAACATTCTAGCTGGAACAACTCCTTTGCATTTACAAGTAATAGATAAAGCTACACCTGTTATACAACTGTCATGCAGTGAAAACAGAACATTTTTTAATGACTATCTTTATAAAGCTGAAGAATACAAATGCCATCCATCTCCCTACAATAGACATCCTGCTGTCCTGCATACAAGGATAAAATTTCAAAAAGAAACAGCGGAGTCCATAAACAACAAAATCACAGTTTTCATGTATGACTCCAAAATAGATGGAAAATTTGAATATGCAGTCTACAACCTTATGCAAAAGAACCTCAGCAATAGTATGAAATGGCAAAGATACCTAAAAAAGCAATAACAGCATTCTTCAAGCAGAACTTTTGGCAATAAAAGCAGCATTGAAAATAAAAAATCACTAGAGAATTCCCCACATCAGATGAAATAAGACAGACAAGCGGCAACGTTATCGCTTTATAATCCAGTCAACAACTTTAAAACTGCGCTTGAAATTAATCAAAACACAGAACATACACAAAATCAAAAATACACTCATAGATAAAAGGCCGCAATGGCGAGCGACTCCAGTAACAGTGCTGAAGATGTATTTGCAAAGACGACAGCACAAAAGCAAATAAAAGAATTCCCTGATGTGCCATTTCTTAAGACTCACCAGAGAAATACATTAAATATGCAAACACAAAAGATCTGGTAAAAAAAGTGAGACGAAGTCACAACAGATCATCACACACTTAAATTGTTTTCAATAATGGATAACAAAACCAGAGTACACAAGGTTTTCTATTCTAACGGCCCATTCCAGGATTATGTCTGCTAGGAAAATGCAATCAACCTTTCATTTACATGTTAGGTGTTTAGTTTTAGTTTATGAATATAAAAAACTACTTTTATTTACGTTTTGGTATTTAGCAACATTTTCTGTACTCTTTTTCTGTTCAATTTGTAAAACACATTAAAAAATCACCTAAATTTAAATAAATGTACATGTATTTTTTGAGTTTTGGAAAGGAGATGTGGTGATTGTCTAGTAATGGTGAAAGAGATGCATGGAGCAAAAAAGGTTGACAGCTGCTGTGATAGATAAAAATAGAGGCACAATGCAAAAAGCTTCCCATAGTTGCACTTGTCACAAGAGACACTTTTTTGAGAAGTGTAAAGACTTAGCCACAAAGTACTTGTCAGTGTGAGGAAAAAAAGCTGCTCTCTTCGAAATTGCATCCCATTTGTAAAAAATAAAGGTTACTACATTACTTCAGACTTGACAAAAAAGTTGAGATTTTTCTACTCCCACAGCAAAAACAAACCTACATAAAATATCAAATTTTTTTCTTGAAAAAAATCAACCCCCTTTTTTTCAACACCAGTCAACATAATTAATTTTTCCTGCCAACATCTCAGGAAGTCAGCAAGAGAAAAGAATGCATCTGAGCTCGTTACTACTGATCAAGGTTTAAAAATGTGTCTAAAAAGTAGCTCTATGAAACTCAGACATAATCAAATGAATATAAATAATACCTATGTTAACTGATCTTGACTTTAAAATTTCAAGTTTATTAAAAGGTTAAAATTCTTATGCATACTATATATAAATTTCCGTTCCATAAATTAATTCATTCTATTTTTAAATAATAATAATAGTCAAACATTAACACAATCCACACACATTAAAATACACAGTCCTCTTTCCTAGAAAGGTCTCATTGCTAACAACTTATAACCACATATTATGCTATAAAATAAAAGACATTACTTACATTAATTTAAAAAAATTAATTCACAATATTTAAATCTTGAACAGAAATTTGGAACAAAAATTAATTACTACAGAACACTTTCAACCGTAAACTGAAAAGGATATAACTTTGAAGTGCCAAATCCGAAGCAACATACTATAGAATACTTTTGGCACTTAATGTGTTAACCCTCCATGTTCTGCAACCGCAATTTCCCCAGATACGAAATTTGTCTCGTAATATGGGTTGCGTGAAAATAGCGTGTAAGTTTATTTCTTTTATTTTCAATATGGATCCAACTTTTTCTCTGTGTAGGCTAAGAATATTTTAATATTCATATTTTACATTTCGTTTTGCAACTAGATGGCGCTACAGGTTTATAACATTGTAAGAGAGTGCTATTGTTTCTTCATGGCCAAACACGATCGATGCTGTTGCTTCTTTCATTGAAGAATAATAAGAATATAGTAAATATGCTTATTTCTTTTCATGATGCGTCACCTGTATCAGTTTATTCAGGGACAACAAAAGAAAACTAAAGCCAAAAGTGATTTATGTTTATAACTTTACAGTTGGTGGTGTCGACAGATGGGATCAGGAGATGTACTACCCTTCTAATTCAACTTCGTAAATATTACAGAAAATATTTTTCTATATATAGCATCAAGCAATCAAAACTTCGTAAATATTACAAAACAACTTCGTAAATGTTACAAAAGAAATATTTTTCCACATGTATAAGTTCAACAAACAACTTCGTAAATATTATTAAAAAAATATTTTTCAATATATTGGATCAAGCAACGTGAAATTCATACGTAATATACAAAAAAATAATAAATGCAAAAAAATCCCTTCTTGATTTCAAGCTAGCTGTGATCAAGGAAATCTTTGACAAATACTCTTCTGCTATATGCTCATCAGTACGGTCTCGTCATGATAGTGTGAAAAATATTCGCCTTGTAGGGATACATTTTGCAAGCCACATACCACCAAATCCTATAAAAAAAGGAATCTAGAGGACAATGTGCTGTGCGTTGCTCCAAAAAAGACAATCGGAAAAAAATACGTAAAGAGACTCGTATTTGGTGTGAAGAATGTAAAGTTGGATTATGTTTAGAGCCATGTTTCAAAGTTTACTACATGAAAAAAAAAATGTTGCATAACACTAAATAAGTACAAGTAACATTATTAGTTGCACAAATTAGTTAACATGTATATTTATCAAAATCTAAAAGATCCTGTGCATTTTTATATTTTTATTCCAAGCATGCTAAAATTACTTGAGCCACATTATATGTTTTTGAAAGTTGAACAAACTATTAAAATTTCTGCATTATTCCAATTTTATTCATAAGGATGTGATTATGAAGATACAGAATCAGAAAAAAACTCCCTGTTGTATTTCAGAACCAGAATTTGTCAAAATCGGGCCATAAGTGAAGAGTTAAGCATATCAAAGATATATGCTACAGCATATGTTTAGTAGCTTTAATATTTGAGGTTGGTGAACATCTAAAGTGCTACAATTAAGTAAAACCTTTTTATTTAATTTATATAAACTCTCTCCTAACAGTGAAACATTTTACACTGAAATGAACAGCAACCTATCTTGTGAAATGCATATGACAAAATGCAGTCAAGGAGCCTTTCATCTTCTGAATTAAGTTAAAAACCTCATTTACTACATATAAATATTCTGTAAACGATTATGTAGTGCGAGTACTTTTCCCCCATCACACTTCTTTTGAAATTATTATGTGCATTTTTTTACACTTATAATATAGTCACATTTAACCACTTAAAAGCTGAAAGAATATCATATTACTTTGTTTATTACATAAACTATTTTGATCTGATATTTGTGGTTTAGCTCATAATATTTAACAGAAAGTCTCATGTATCATAAATACCACTTTGAATAGAATTACAAATTTTAATAAAAAAAAGCATGAATTCAGCAAAGCAATACAAAGTGATACATTTTTCATTTACCAATTTTCGGTGAACAAATTGATTTCATTATCAAAGAACGAGATGGTCTAAATGTGCTCTTAAAAATTCTATCTCTGCTGCCTTCATTAGAAGCAACATCTTCCCAGTGAAATACTTGTTCCAAAAGCATGTTCCATTGGCACTGAGTACGGTGATACATATGAACAGCACGTATTATCTAAATATCAAAACAAACTAAATGTACATTTCATAAATCAAAAATAAATAAATAAAATAGCAAAGCATTTGGCTGGAACAAATAATTTATTTATTCAAAAAGAAGTGCAGAAATCTTATAAAATTTAGTTGCATGATGAAACAGTTTGGAGTTATACATCTTTATAGTACATATTTAACACAACCAAACTTTAGACCAAACTGGTAAGATTACAGTGTCTTTCAACACTCCACTTTCAAGCTAGACAAGTAGCTCCCACATACTCCTTGGTAAGATTTTGTCATTACAAAGTATCCATTCATACAATTTCATAATTACAACCAATATTATGGCAATATATTTTACTATCAAGACGCAAAAAAGAGGTATGGCTTGTGGGTATAAATACGATCAACATTCGCTTTCTCGCTTTTGCAGAATTTTTTGCTCCTGATGAAGGGGGACCAGTTTTGCCCTCGAGATCGATTGGGACTGTACAAAATCTACGCCCAATACAAGATTGTCGATTTGCCTGTTTTATATTTTACTATATTATTTCAAAACCATACAATGAATAGAATGCAATGAATAAAGTTAGAAAAACAAAACAAAACACAAACTGATACTAATATTATTTATTTATTTTAAACAAGTTCAATAGAAACACATATTTTGAAACCAAAACAAACATTATATGACATATCATAGTTATTTTCGTTTTCAACATTTGTGAAAATAAAAGAAAGCGAGTAGGCTGATGGATTTGTTGACTACTCATAGGGTCTCCGCCAATAATTAAAACCATAAGCACTCTTGAAATGCAGTTATACTACAATAAAATACTGCGTTTGAAGTTGAATTAATACATTACTTTATTCATACCAAAGACAAATTAAATATGATGCATCATAGTAATTTTAGCTTTTAACATTTGTGAAAATAAAAGAAAGTGAATGGGTTGATGAAATGTTGATTACTGATAAGGTCTCCGCCAATACTTAAAACCATAAGCATTCTTTAAATGCTGTTATACTGCAACAAAATGCTATGTTTGAAGCTGAATTAATACATTATTTCATTCATATTAAAGACAATACATTATTCATACTAAACACAAAAATTAAATACTTGATCAGTAAGAAAATGTTAATGAAAGGAGAAAAAATGGCTACAAGCTATGTGGAAGAAGTCGAGCAATATAACTGGTAAAGGTGGGGCTAGTTACAACTAATTACTTCGCTTTTGTACATGTTTTGGTTAGCAAGGGTCATATCAGAAACCATTGCAATTACATTGCCTTTTATTCAACGATAAATGTATTGTTACGAAAAATTCGGCGGTTGCGCCTGTATGTAAGCTTTCCGGCATAGCACTAGGGTTGCCATAAAATAGTGTATGGTAGGGTTGCCAGATTGGCGACCAAATTGGCGATATCCCATGGTCCAATCGGGAAGCTTCTAGAATAACTTCCTGTCGAGATATTTCTCGAAACGTGTGGAACCTAAAGAAAACTATATAAACCCTTGCGTTTCTGAGAGCCAGTTAGTTGTTGCAGAGTTGCGGAGTTAGTTGCGAAATTGTGAAGTGTTGCGAGCAGTGTGATTAGTTGTGAGAATAGCTGCTACGCGAGAGCTTTGTGAACGGAAAGCAATCGAGATAGTGCTTTGCCGTGAAGCTATCTTTACAGTATAGCTTGATAGTGTATTGGTGATTGTTCCACGGTGTTTATTAGAAGTTTAGTGTTGCCGTGAAGCTACCTGTACAGTTACAGCCTCAAGCTGTGTTGCTGATTGTTTCAGCGTATTTATTGTAGATTTTCGACGCTTTTAAAGGTGATTTTGGAACTGTGCTGTAAATAGTAATTCCTGTAAATAAATTGTGCTTTTTATTGTTCTGCATCGTGTTTTCATCGATTACTCTCAAATCCACGAACCCGTAGAACGCAACAACTGGTGTCAGAAGTGGGATTTGAGAGTGAATGCCAGTCATCCGTCTACAGGAGAAAATGAAGGCGGAGGAAATGAGAGCTTTGATGGACATGTTAGCAGCTCTGAAAGCTGGACAAGAAGAGATGAAACAAGCTCTGAAAGCCGGACAAGAGGAGATAATAGCCGGATATGATGAGATAAGAATTCGCTATGAAGAGATGATAGCCGAGATGAAGGCCAAGCGCGAAAAGAGGAAAGTCGGCCGAGAAAAAGTACCAGAGCAACTCCAACAGATGAAAGAGGAGCTTGCAGAAGAAACTGGAGCCATGAAAGAAGATGCGGAAATCGCAGAAGTGGCATCTGAAGAGTCAGAGGATGAAGAAACGGAGGAAGTAGCTGGTGGAGTGTTTGAGAAAGATCCAGAAATTATGGATGAAACATCTGACAGGATTAAAGAAGGAGAACGAAAACATAAAGAAATAAAAGACGAGAATGAAGATTTTGATTCTCACGTGCCTGAAGTAGAGACAGAAGAAAATGAAAATGCGACTGTCAAGATCGTAGAAACTGGTAATGAAGTTACGAAGTCGCAGTTAGCAAGCATTGAACGATCTGATGAGATGTGTTCACATGTTCACATCACATGTTCATGTGATGCTGAGATGGAAGAAGCTGATGTTCAACTTACGCGGAGTGCTCCAGCATTGCAAGAAAATTTACCCATTTCGCAATCCATATGTGTGTCTTATAATGAAGATTGTGCAGACATGGACTCGATTCTAAACCTGGATACTTCTGCTTGTGAAGGATCGGAGTCTATTCATGGTCCTGGTGTAAACATCGGAAGTCGCTTTCAGGAAATAGAGGTAAATAAGCATGTACCTCCTGCTGTGAGTATCAAGGTGAACTGCACACACGGTGCGAATAAACTACAGAGTGGTGAACGAACTGTTTCAGATCTTCCTGTGCA
>KK119398.1:86143-121364 GCA_000611955.2 Stegodyphus mimosarum
ATTGTGAAGTGTTGCGAGCAGTGTGATTAGTTGTGAGAATAGCTGCTACGCGAGAGTTTTGTGAACGGAAAGCAATCGAGATAGTGCTTTGCCGTGAAGCTATCTTTACAGTATAGCTTGATAGTGTATTGGTGATTGTTCCACGGTGTTTATTAGAAGTTTAGTGTTGCCGTGAAGCTACCTGTACAGTTACAGCCTGAAGCTGTGTTGCTGATTGTTTCAGCGTATTTATTGTAGATTTTCGACGCTTTTAAAGGTGATTTTGGAACTGTGCTGTAAATAGTAATTCCTGTAAATAAATTGTGCTTTTTATTGTTCTGCATCGTGTTTTCATCGATTACTCTCAAATCCACGAACCCGTAGAACGCAACAGTATACTTTCTGAATATTTTGCTTTTTTTATAAGCATTTATTACAATACTTTGTTGTTTTCTGTCATAACGGACAATTTTTTTTAGTATGCATCCGTCATCTCTTCCCAACCTACGGTGTGCATAACTTGCAACCTGTAGTACATGCACGTAACCAAAGCGGTATACATCCCATAGGTAGGGAATCACTAATCTAAACAACATGTAAATATATGGTGGGCCTCATTATAATGATTGTAATACATTTCAGAACAGCATTCATTATTCAAAAACTGTTTCTGATAGGTTACTATGAGATTTTCAAGCACAGACCAAAATTGTGAAACAGCAGCAATAGCAAAAAATTATGAAATATTAAATAGTGATGAAAATGCAGAATTAATCATAAAAAATTTTATGTGCATTATTTATATATCAAAGCTTTACAGTTTAGTCTTAAGTTTTCTCTCTTCTGTCAGCTGTCTTTCACCTTCTTACCTACCACTCTGATTTTTTTTTGGTGGGGAAAGAGCGCTCCATGTGGACAAACTTTAAACTCATTTCTTTAAATCCATCCCATTATAGTTGGTGGTAAGGCTTCACACTTCAATGCTGTTGACAACACAGGCACGAAACGTCACATTCATTTCCTTCCATAGATGTTAAATGAAAGATGTTAACTATTTAACCTCACACATCTGATTAGCTTCCTTCAGCCCTCAAATTACATCTGCCCTTTTAAGGAAGATTGCATATTCTACCTATTCCACAGGATTTAATTCACAGTCTACGTAAATCCCTGAAATAATATTCCTACATGTCAGTTCATGATGATTACACATCGTAATAAACTGTTTTTATATAGAATAATAAATACCATGATTTGTCTTCTTAATAATCATGTGTATATTTTTGCTATCAACATTTACTCTGCAATTCAGAGACTTATAAATAGTGTAATGTTAACTATACTACAGACTGTTATAAAAGTACAAAATGTTTCTTCTTATGCACCACAAGTAAAGTTGATTTTTAAGCTACCATTAATTTTGTACACCAATATAATTAACAGTATCTGAACTCAGGCTAAAAAATAGACAATCTGAAATAAAATGCTTATGTCTAATAACAATATCATTAGAAAACTCAACACTGGAAAAGAGTTTGGTACAGTGAGAATTCCGAAGAAGTTTTTCAGAAAGAAATCATGATGAGTAATTAATGCCATTATATCATAACAGTAGTATCTCATTTTTTCACAAATGCTTATCATTTTGCCCTCTTTTTCTTGAAAGGAAAGTAACTGTGATGCTTTTTAAATGTACTTCCAATAACACGTTTAACAAATATATTATTATAGACACACAATATATTCATGAAGCCCTTCACCTCTCTTCAAATAGGCATAACACCATAAGGTTAAGCCGTTTGATAAATATGGAAAACAGCACAAACATATATTCTTAATGTTTCCTTGTAATTCATATTTCCATTTAAAATTTTATCTTGACATTAATAAAGATACTTTTTATTCATAATTTCATCATATAATACATCCATACAAAAAGTAAACATCTAATAATATACATACTCTTCAATGCAGACTGCACTATTTTCAAAATTAGACTCCAAACACAGCAAGATTAGAGCCATAGGAATATTAATTTAAGGCTATTTATTTTTACATAACCACTAGTTGCTACAAGTACTGATACACACTGAAAATAATGTTAGAGCATTCTTTTTTCATCTTTTGTGTTTCCACCCACACATACAAACTGCTACATAATGGATACAGTTCTTTACTATTCTAAATTGTAATTCCTGGAACCACAAGGACAAATGAATAATTTGTCCTCTCTCAACTTCTAAGTAGAACACGATGATAAAAAAAAAAAAACCTCTTCACACTATTGAGTAATCACACTTTTTTAAACCAGGAAACAGGGAAAATTAACAATTTTCTCAACAAGTTTCAAACTCAAAACCTCCTGACTTCTAGCCACACTTGCTTGCAATTACACCACAATGGCATATGTTAAGGAAGGGGAAATTTTTTTACAACTTATTTAACATATATAAATCAAATCTCTTGAGTGGGCAGGAAAGTGAGGACAAACGCTCAAATAAAATTAAAATATTAAATAAACAGGGAAAAAATTAACACATACAAGCCTTGATGTCAGGCTCTTAATCTAACAAATTTAAAGCCAATTTAAGTAATTTTTTCACAGGGAGACTATAGGTCAGCAATAGCAAAGACTCAGTTCAGTGAATTTAAGAACTCTACATTTAAATGCATTACTGAATCTGCATTCTGATTAGAACCAACAAAAGTAGAATTGGAAGTACAGATAAAATACAAAGATAGTTGGTTAATTAATATAAAACATGACAAATGTGCTCCAAAAAGTTTCTTTAAGATAGCTACGATTACAATACGTATCATTTACTATAGCAGGATAAAAATATGTTATATACTCATTTTAGGTTACTTCAACATTATCTCATATTTGGTGGTGAAAAATCCTACAGCTCTCTACTGAGAATTAAATGATGATGGCATAATATTATGTTGCAGGTAGGGTTACAAACAGAGGAGAATTAACAAATGTGCCACCTAGAGGCTGAACCAAATCACACCTGTGATATCTTTCTTACAAAACTAAAAATCAGTAATAAAACAAGTAATTCGAAAGCTATGCAAATACTTATTAGAATCACGTAAAATGCAACAAAAACTTCATTCCAACAGACTATAAAAACTCATATATTACAACATATATATTACAGATATTTGACTAAATAAAAACCACCTTTCCTTTTGTTCACATTACACTTTTCATCTGAATTTATTCTCAATGAAAATTTTAAACACATCACCAAATGAAATCGAATTCGCAGTGTCATATTTCAATTGATGAAACTGCTAAATCACTCAGTCTGCGTTTAGACATACTTGAGAGTAAGTATGTTTTAATTTGTTTCAAGCATGAGACCAAACGTTCCGAAGAACAACTACTTATTGCTATTGATTTGTAAATTCCTAAAACCACGTCTATATTAAGAGAAACAGCAAGCAGATTCCAACTGTAATTCAGTGTCATGTGTTGTTAATATTCACATGTTTCCTTGCCTTCTAGTGCCAAACACTAGTGCTGATCAATGCAGATGGCTTCAAAGAACCTTGCATTAATAAGAAACCTAAATCTTATATTACCGAGCATGAGGGACCTCTCAATATAACAAATTTACTGAATTAAATTCTGAGAATAACATGGAGCAAGAAATTAGTGACTCTGATGAATGCGATCGAGTCACTCTGAAGAAAAGTCTGGTCACATCCCACCAATCATCATCTCCGATTTTAATCTTGACTTTGAGAACATGAAAGTGTTTGAAAGGAGTCAGGAAAACCAGAGGAAACTTGAAAGCGGACATTCCAAAATTATGACGCTAATGATTACTGAAAGGTAATCAAAATCCTTCAAAAACAAGGTATCCCACTCCATACATTCACACTGAACTCGGAAAAGCTAATCAAAGCAGTCATCAAAAAGTTCTCACCTAATATCAACACAAAACTCATTCAATAAGAACTTCTAGACTTTGAAATTCCTGTCTCAAAAATCTGACAACTCCACAGATTCAACGAAGGTGCTCCCATATTACTCCCTAATGTTGCTTGCAGAAGTGAAGAAATGAAGAAGGAAAGCGAATATATCACACAAACCACTTCAAAATCTCAATGTTTACATCGAACACTTGAAAACCAAGCCGGGTGTGCTCAGTGCCAGTGGTATGGGTATACCAGAGAGAAATGTTTCAATGCTGAGAGGTGTCTCACCGTACAAAGCATACACATGTAAGAGAAAGCACAGATAATGCTCAAAAAAAGGAAGAGCTGCTTACTATAAATTCGATAAGAAGGATTTCCCTTCTCTCCCGGGAATGAAGAATGAAGAGATTCTGGTCAAGATGGTCTGGGGAAAACCAGAACAAAAGGGGAATTATCTGAAATTTTTCTTTTGGTTAAAAGATCAACTATTGAAAGGCAGAGAATTTCTGCAGGAATTCAAAAACTCTAATTCTTTATTGATTGATTATTCTTGCATGGAATTCTGAGTGCTACCATTTTCAAAATGGCAGATATCAAAATGCAGGCACACTAAGAATTCATGTGATTGCCATTCATTAATATTGTATTATATTCACCTTTTGCACAATAATGTTCTCCAACGTCAGCATCGAGTTCATGATTTTTTTGGTTAGGGTGTGACTAATGAGAAAGTAACCTTTTTATTTTGGTACTAATCATTTTTAAAAATTTTTTTCAGTAGCTGTAATGTTACACATATCAAAGTTCTAAGTATTTAAAAATAGGTGTATCATTATGCACAAGCAAAATGTACATAAGAAATCAACTAATTACTAATGAAGTCCTGGAAATGCAACAGAAATACTAAAGTACTTTAATGCCAAGAACGAATCTGAATAATATTTTAAAGAAATGACACATCAAAATATACAATGTAAAGGTTTTAAAAGCCTAATAAACAAATAACCTTTTTGTGCAGTTTTGCAAGCCTTTTCTCACTTATGCCATCAACAGAATATCGATTGTCCTCTCTTGACCTTCTAATCTGAATTGAAGTTTTCTTCTCCTCTGGAAACTAAATCATTTGGAAAATAAAGCTCATTAATACAGAATCAGGATAAGTAATATCAAATATAACATGGGAAAGTGATATGAAATTATGTGTTATGTATGACATTACTTATACTTTCATTCTTTGCAAAAAAAAAATGAATACATTACATCATTAGGTTATTCAAAGTGGCTGACCCAATATAAGAATAGTGTGATTCCATTTAGCTCCAAACAATGCATTAATTTAAAACACATGAACTAAATTTTGCAATTGATATAAAGTTGCTGATTTGCCAAAGACTTTTGAGAATTTAAAAACCTTCAATGTTTTTGGTATAATTTTGGGTAGATAAGCTACCCTGGAGTATGCATCACATACATAACAACTACCTAAGACAAGCTAAAAAACATGAAACATCATCAGATAAGCTGCACTGTGATATATGCCACACAAAGCATTCCAAAACATGGCAGTAATTCCCTACCATATTGATGTAATCATCATTGACAACATTTTGTAACATAAATATGATTAGTAACATATATGTATATTCATGTGTATCATATATGTATGTAACATATACGTATATTCAAACGTTCCCAGACTGAGTCTATAACGTAAAAAATATTATGAATTAAATTTCAGAAACGCATCCTCCTTCGAAGTAAGACCCTTGTGCAACAACACACTTTTGCCAGCACCTATATGTTCATAGAAGCATGTCTGGAATCTGTTTTGGCCATGTCCTTTAATTCAACCTGTGATGCAAATTTAACTCCATCTGAAGATTGAAATCGATAACACTGCAAGTGTCTTGCTAGTTTAGGAAACACGAAGAAATCACAGGGTGCAAGATCAGGTAAGTAAGGAGGATGAGGCAAAACAGTTGTTTTTGTTTTCGCAATAAAGTCATTGACGAGTAGGGTTCGGTAAGCAGGAGCGCTGTCATGCAACAGACCCATGACTGCTCAGCCCACATTTTTGGTCTCTTCCAAATCAACTCAAGAAAATAATGCAGGATTTCGATGTAGATATCTTTGTTCACAGCTTGTCCTTCAGGGATAAATTCTAAATGCACAATGCCCTGTATATCAAAGAATACCTCTAGCATGACCTTTCCTTTAGAGTGATCTTGGCGGAATTTCTGCTTTTGTGAAGATTGTGGTGATTTCCACGTTGCTGATGCTCTCTTGGTTTGCGGGTTGTACAAAAAACACCATTTCTCATCTCCAGTAACAATTCTGCCAAGTAGAGAAGAATCTTTATCAACGGCCAAGATTACGTCTCCCGCCATTTCCATTCAAATTCCCTTTTGGTCTATGTTTAATGTGCGAAGAATGATGTGTTGACACACCCTATGCATGTTAAGATCCTTAGTCAGTATCCGCTGATATGTGGTCTCTGATATCCCAACTGATTCTGCTATTTGGCAAATTGTTTGCTGCCTGTTTTCATGTACTGCCACAGATTCCTTTTTGATGTTTTCATTGGTGTGCGAAGTCACAGGATGGCCACAGCATTCGTCGTCTTCCGACACTTTCCCTGCCTTCTCTGAAACGACGATGCCACTTAAAAGCTTGCATTCTTGATAACGTTTCACTCTGTACAAATATGCTTCAACATTTCAAAAGTCTCTGTAGAAATTTTTCACAAGAGAACACAAAATTTGACATTGATTCTCTGCTCAACTGATGCCATTTCTTTCCATCACCGGTTACTAAAAGCACCTGCCTTCAAAAAATGCTGTTGCCGCTGAGTTTTCGACCATGTGATTTGGGATAAACCACTTTAAGAAAAGGGGGAGAACGTAGTAACACAAAAGGTTCTCATAGTTGCACCACTGCAGAAAATTTTTACGTTATAAACTCAGTTCGGGAACTTCTGAATTCTACAACATATATATAGAATAAACATCTTACTTTGAACATGCTAAAACGAACTCTGCTGATTCTAATTGATGTTATTTTTACAGGTTCTGTAAACTTTATCACTATAAATGACCATATTATGAAAAAGGATATGTAAAGTGGGTAATCAAAGAGAATTTTATAATTAAAACAAAGTATGTTTATTTAACAGAACCTTCAAAATCCAATTCTTCAATGTCAGAATTAAATAAATTTAACAAATGAACATCAAGATCACTTTCAAAATTCTGTTTTAAATCACTTCTTTGAACATCACAGTATACTTTTTCATTTTCTTTTTCAATAATTTCTGATATAAAGAAAGTTAATATGATCGTATCAGCTGAGAGTGATTCCTATGCTTTATCAATCCACAAGGCAATCTCCTCACATGAAGCTTCTCTCATCCACCAGGAATATTATGAAGGAATGGAGTCCATCTCCCATTCATCCCTCCCACTGCTGAAAATTCTATTGATGGTGAGATCCAGTGGCTGTAAAAGTTTTGTATGCTCCCCTGGTACCACTGAGGCATCAGTGCCAACTTTCTGGATTTTACCACATCCATTAAATGACACTGCACTGAATCAGGAACAATGAATCCTCGAGGTTGGAGAAAACACCTTTCCTTTTTCAATCAATTTCTTTCAACCAAAACAGCATCACTTCTTCGCACATCCATCATTTTCGTTGGTGCAAATAATACCACTTTAAACTGTTTTGCATTTAAAAATTATCAAAGTTGTTACCATCTTTCCAGTGGGGGTATAACTCAAAACACAAGTAAAAGAAGTCTTTTCATTCCCGTTTGTAACACAGAAACAGTTTTTTCGCCTATTGAATGAACAGTTCTGCTTGGAGCAGTCAAAAGTAAGCAGCACTTCATCTATATTAATTATTTCCCCTCTATTCAAAATTTTTTTTCTTTAATTTTTTTTCAGATCTGTACTAAAAAAAACTACCTTTTTTTCAAGCCAGTCCATGGAAAGTTTCTGTCCAACAGCTTTTTATCCTGATGGATATTTTCTTTTATTCCATGAGCTTCAAACACCAATCAAGTTCTCCAAACAAAATTTTTAATGCTCATTTGTTGAGCAGATATTTCTGTTTGAAGGTGAATTCTAACTGTTGACAATGATAAGCCCTTTCTTCTTTGCTTTATTGTCCATTTCTCTAAACTGACTTCCAAAACAGGTCAGGCTATGATACCAGTCCAATATGACCTTTTAATTTTAGGCATTTTCTCTAACTGTTCTTGTTCAGACTTCCGCTGCCAAACGCATCCCTCATTAACTTGAAATTCTCCAGCTGCAGCCTGATTTTCAATTTCTATGGCTTTCTTCATTGTTAAAAGCTCAAAAACAGCTGTATAATATTCGACTTCACTATTTTATTGGGACCCCCTATTCACCCACGGAATTTTTGCATCATATTTAGGTCACATGTTTTCCAGATGTAATTGGTCCTATCAATGGCAGCATTTTCCTGCATATTAAGCTACTCAAAAACACAAGTAAACGAAGTCTTCAATTCCAGTTGTTAATACAGAAATAGTTTTGAATGAACTGTTCGGCTCAGAGGAGTCAAAAGTTCTCACATCATTTGATGGATGTCACCTCCCTTGCCAAAGACTACATAAATCTAATAGCAGTGACGAATGATATTTTTGAACCACTGAACACATTTCCAAATCAGAGGACCTTCTTTCTTTTACAGCTCTTATCACTGCACCTCCAAATGGTTTTGTCATTAGCACACAGTTTCATATTGTGGCCATTTTTGTATACTTGCTTTTAAGGTAAAAGACCTCTTTCTTGAACTGTGATATGGTAGCCACCTCTTTATTTAGTAAGTTAAAGATTATTAATCCCATATTCACAAAAAAGCAAGAAATATTTTTAAAAACATAATGGAAATTCGAAATGCTTAACAAAAATGAAAAATGATATTAATATAAGAACATACAGTGACAACAAAAATGTAACATGTAGCGAGGTGTAAGAATATGTTGTGAGATTTCAGTAAGATATCTCGGTTAATTAGCGAAAATCTTGGGAGGGGGCTATACTAAGGAAGTATCCAGAGCGATTAAAAAATGTTCGTCTATTGCTATTTGGGCTGAATGGTTACACGAAACACTGCTTCGAAAAACACTTCATTTCATTAATAAGTGGCTTCCCATTCTCCATGATGCCTTGTTACCTGCAAGGTCCACTTTCAGCTTTAAAGGTTTATCCATTCATTAGCTCATTCATTATAACTTAGCTAACTGATTTGTTCAAACTAACAGGCTAACATACATTAGTTATATTATTAATATACAGTATTGATAATATATCGCCATATACATGTATATAATGCAAAATGAATGATGCATTTAAAATTCATTCTGTATTCAGTTTGAAATAAACACATAAAAAAACCAAAAAATCAGAAGCCCAATGGCAAACTGCCAGAAAAAGAACACAAAACATGTCACATATTTTTAGATCTATACAAGTTGGGTTAAAAACTTTTAGACTAAAAATAACTTTACTCAAAAACTAAAATTTTTTATAGCAACAAAATCATAAACAAGCAAAAATGCTTAAAAGTCTAATAATGATTTCAGTTTAAGTGGACCAAGCTCGAAAAACAAATAAATCAGAAATAATAGAACATATGATGATTTGAAATAAAATTATAAAAATAAAAATAAGAAATAAAAACAGGAAATAGATTTTAAAAGTGTAACATTAACACAACAAAAGTTTTGACATGAAAATTATGTAGCTATTTTGTTTGGTAGCTAAATACTGTTGCCAAAGCTATAATGCGTAAAGTAATGGATTTAAATAAACTTTGAATTTTTTAGAGATTTAATAATAAAAATAATTATAAAAACCCTCCACTGCAGTAATAAACATGGTGTAACAAAAGTTAATTAGTTTTTAAAGGTAAAAAGGAAAAATCGTCGAATTGCCTGGATAAGTCAAAAAAGAAGTTCAATACTAACCACCATAAATTTAAATCAAAATGAAGAATGAAATTGCTTCAGTTCAATAAATGGAACAAGCTGCAGTCTTTAGTTCAACAAATGGAATAAGTTGTAGTGTTTAATGACAAAATAATTAAAATTTTAAGATTCAGAGCTTAGAAAGTTGTAATGCATTGTGTAAAAAAAATTTCTGAAAAAGTTTAAAATTATTCTTGTGAAAAATATATAAATTTGAAGTAGCTAAAACACTGAAAGGAAGATACACAATCGTAGAGAATGGAAATAACCACAGCACAAAATATCCCATTTAAGTTGCAATATTCTGGGACAAACTTAGATGTTCTAAAGACATCATTATTTAACATTCTGAATATGTCTTGCTTAAAACACTATGTTCTGGAATATGTGAGGGCCTCCTGAGGTCTTCGCAAATTTCAGAGGACTTCAATTGTCAAAAAATTGGAGGATATTTGTTCTCAAGTCTACCAGTTTTGGCTTTTCCAATTTGCACATTAGAAAGCATGCAGATTCTTCAATTTTTATACATATTTTGCTAAGAGTTGTTTCTAAATATTGTCCAATAAAAAATAATGATATCCAGGTTAATCTTCTTAATATTAATCTTAACTGCTATTTTTCCTGACATTTTTTAAAACTTATTTAGATTGAAAAACATATTTTCCATTTATTTAGACTAAGATTTAGAATGGATTTAGATTGGATTTAGACTGGGTTCATTTTATTAAATTTATTTAGATTGCAAAAGATTTATTTTCCATTTATCAGGATCAAAATTATTTATATTTATTTAGATTGAGGAAGATATTTTCAATGGTTTAGTTGCTTCTAGAACATTTACTAAATTCTAAATCCTGATGGCATTGAATTTGCTATCGATGGGATCTACATACGATGTCATGAGGATATACCAGGATATGACATCAAGCACTTGGAAGAATATGTTTAGGAGGTTAAATGAATATTCCAGGGTGTTCCGAGGATTTTTTTTATCTTTGTGGTAAAGAGAAATTTAGCAAAAATATTATAAATTATAGGCACTCTAACAGAAAATACAGACAGAAAAAGACAAAATTTGTCGAATGTTACAGAAAACAGAACTCACTTAAGTGGGCTTTCTTTAGACTTGGAAGCTGAAGTAGGCCCACCTTTCTAATAAAAGGGATGGATAATTATAAGACCTTCTTTCTTTCGAATTCTTTTCAGAATTTTTACATCAGTTTTAATTTAGTCAAAACTAATGTAAGAATTCTGACAAGAATTTTATTAAATATCAAAATAAAATTTTTCTATAAATTAACACTATTCTCACGAAAACTTAACTATTTAACTCCCATCCATAACCCATTCTTCGCTAAGCAATATAGTTTCCAAAGAAAATTATCTTTGACCTATAAATTTACAATCTCAACAATATTACTTTATTTGATAAAAGAAGACTTTTCAATTCCAATACAATTAAACTAATTAATTGCAAATCTAGTGTCTCCAGACAAATAATTGCAAACACTATTATTAATAAAACAAACAGAATAAAAATAATTGTAACAGCAATGATTTTATGAAACAGCTTAGTTTATTTATTAAAATATTAAAAGATAAAATTCCACATTATGTCCTCAAAAAACATCTAGAAAAGTGCATTTGTCAATCTAAAAATTATTTTTACCACTAACACTTTTTATGAAAGACTGTACCTAGACCATTAGGGCAGTATATTTTGGATGTTCTTAAGACAGCTGAATCAGACAATATTGTCAAATTCTTGCATTAGTTTTAATGTAGCTTAAACTGTCTACGAATTATCTACCACTTTAATTAACAAAATGGACCTACTTCAGCTTCCAAGTCCCAAAAAAGCCCATTTGAGTGAGTTCTAATTTCTGTAACATTTGACAACTTTTTTTGTTTTCTGTCTTTATTCTCTTTTACGTGCCATATAGTTTAAAACATATTTGCTAAATTCCTCTTTTGTGTTCTTTATTGATTAGTCACAATTTTTCAGCTGCTTCGCAGAAACAATTTTTTTACACAATTCATTACAGCTTCCTAGAACTTTGAATTTTAAAAATTTAATTATTTTCATATTAAATGTTACAACTTATTCCATTAATTGAACTAAGTGCTACAACTTGTTTCATTTACTGAAATGAAGTGAACTCATTGTTCATGTTAACTTAAATTTATGGCAGCAGGTATTGAGGTTATTTTTGGATTGTAATCAGGTCCGTCGACGATTTTTCCCCTTCATTGTTACAAAACAATCAATTTTTGTTAACCATATTTAAAGTCACAGAGAAGGTTTTTTTCAAATTATTTTTATTATTAATCAGTAATATCAGTAAGATTCGTAATTTATCTAAATCCATTACTTTTCACATTACAGGCTTAGCAACAGTATTTTGCTACAAAACAAAATTAATATTTATCTTTTTGTTTCACTAATGTTACACTAAAAAAACTAGTTATTCCTTTCATTTACTATTTTTATTTTTATGATTTTAGTCTATATTGTCGTATGTTGGATTACTTCTGTTTTACATACTTTCCGGAGTTGGTCCACTTAAATTGAAATTATCATTATTAGTTTTAAACATTTTTGCTTGTTTATGGTTTTGTTGCTATATATATTTTAATTTTTAACCCGACCTGTATGGACTTAAAAGTTACATACATTTATATTTTTTCATGTTTTAGAGCATTTATATTTGCAAGTTCTACATTGTGAACTAGGTGAGCTTTAAACAATATTTTAATTTTTTTTTTCTTTTTGATGCCATAATTTTGAAATTTTTTACACTGCTTACTTTGCCTGGTAGAGGTTCAACAATAATGATACCGATTACTTTGATAGTTTTTCTGAGATTATTCCAAGTTTTAAGCTTTACTGTTTGTCCTTGTTCCTTCAGAAACAGTCTGATTTAATTACTTCTTTCATTGTACCAACCCCCTGATGATAATGCATTAAAAGATATAAATTTCTTTTTTCACTATTGGGTTTGACAATCCCTCCTTTTTCTTGCAATTTGCCAGTGCGCTTCTGTTTTTTTTCGTGGGGGGGGGATTTCTGCATGTATTCATTCTGAATTGAATATGGGATGAATTTTAAATGTATTATGCATTTTAATTTATTTTACAATATTACCATCTCTTGTTCCTCCTTTTAGCATACAAATGGATTAGGTTTTAAAGTGCTTTTTATTTTAATTTTGTTCTTTTATATGGATTTCTCCATGCTTCATTTTCAAACAGCTCAGCGGTAGTAAACTAACAAAAAATTGTTAAATACGGCATGTATGTGAGTTACATAGCAATGTTTTGACACCCAAAATTCATATACTTTGAGTATTCCCTTCTATCTTAGAAAATACACACAAATTCTAATTTTAAAAAATATTCATTTACCTTAGCCTAATATAAATTGTAGGAGAGACAAAGAGGCAAAAGCAAAAAATAAAATCATAAAATTAAGATCAATTACTTACCTTATCTAGTATATAAACTGTAGGAGAGACAAAGAGGCAAAAGCAAAAAATAAAATCATAAAATTAAGATCAATTACTTACCTTATCTAGTATTAAATCTATATAATTTCTTGTGGGATGATTCACAGACGTTGTATCAGATATTTGCATAATTTCCTAACAAAAAGAATTTCATTTGTGAAGATTACTATGCTTTAAATAATACAGTATGTAAGCACAAGTGTAAGGAAAACATTCAAAGACACTTCCTCATAATTAATATATACTGCATCATAATTAATATATACATGCATTTTATAAATGGATGCATATGTTTAGAATCAATATTTGAGGAATCTACTAAGCAGAAATTTTTTCAAGCACTCTTTCTTATGCAGACAAGTAAAAAAATAAACTTCTCTTTCCTTATCTCATGATAAAACTTGAAAATTGATATTGAGCCTGCTTTCAAACTTTCCACTTTAACATGAGAAATACATGGAATTTTTTTTAGAAAAAATTATTTCATACGAGAACAAATATTCTGTTATTGGGAAACAAACACAGGATTCAATTAAAGAACTTAAGCAACGTTTCTTAATCAGCACTCAATATCTGGAGAATGGGCTGGCTTCTTTAAAGCTTTCATGTCTTCTTCACATGTGATGTGGATACAAGCCAGTTTCCCTTAGAAAAGCCTAAACAAAAACATTTATTTCCTTAGGCAAAAAGCTTTCGTGTGTGTAACAAGTAATCCAGTCCAGTCTTACTGAGCCACTGATTGCTATGAAACTATTCAACTAACGGTCTGTAAAACGAATTGAACAAGAAATGCATAACAAGTTAGTTCATTTGAATCGGCCAAAGCACATGAGGGCTATCCTCCAAAGGGAAGCAATGTCATCATGGAAGACTTTCTAAGGGAAACTGGCTCATATTCAAGTTACACATGAAGAAATCACAAAAAAGAACCATGCAGGGAGCCTGTCTGCTTGGGATCGAAATCGGATTAAATTATCTTAAACAAGATACTCAAAGGTCTTAGTCACTCAAAATGCATAAAAGAGTTGTTTTAATTTGCTATATATTTAATTTCACTCAAGCTTTTCACTGCTATGCACTGAAGTTCAGAAGGTTGAAAAAAAGGGGATGCCCAGGAAATTAATAAATGATTTTGCAGAAATGAAACTATAGCAAGATGCAAATTTTAATAAATCAAGATTTTTTAATATTTATTTATGGTAACTTTTATCATCAGTTTTATCAATCACACTACAAAGTTGTTACGTTTGTAGAAGCCCTAGCCAGGATTCGAACTCCAGATATTCCGATGGTAGACAGACATCCTTTCCAATTACACCACGAAGGCATGGAGTAAAGAGGAGAAAATACCTTACAACAATAGTCAACCACAATATTTTCTTAATTGAAAAAAAAAATTAAAGCTCATAGAAAGAAAAACTTTATGGACATAGAGGAATTAAATGAGCCCCAGTTCACTAATCTGAATCATTTAATGAAGGGGAAAACATTATTAAATATATCATTTATAAAAAAAATATTAACAGAGATTATCCCAGGGTTGCCACTCAAACAGGAAATTGTAATTCTCTGACTTTTAGAGGTGTGTTCCAAGAAAATTCCAGGCTATCCACGTAGTGTGCGTTGGCTGTGCTGAGGGTAAATTAATTATGCTACCACTTGAACACACAAAAATTTGTCAATTACATGACTAAATATATACATACGAAATCCCCAAGGCATTACTTTTATAACTATAATACGAGTCTTTTTCCACTGAGGACTGAGATTAGAATCTACCCAATCAAGATTTGAAAACGTCTTTTTTGCAGACATTTTGCAGCTAACGGAAAAAATAAATCTATCGAATGATATTTTAAAATAAATTCAAGGATTTTATATTTATTTAGCAACATACATAAGTAAAAAATATGTGCACTAAATTTCGTGATGGTATGTTACATTACTGCTAGAATTAGTTTCACAAATATGCCAGAGAAACTTGCCTGCAATTTGAAAGTATTATTAACTAATGACAGGTAAATTTTGACGGAATAAGACATATTAAATGACATGAATAACATTAAAATAAAGTTAATTACTTAAGGATTAAAAACTCAATTACAGAAATCGACGGTATTTTCGTGAATACAGAATTATTAAATGGTTAGCCTAGCTGATTGATATTTTTTTTTTTACTGCAAAATGACAAATTAGACATTTAAGAAAGAAGAAAATGTTTAAAAGATTTTATTTTATACGAGAATGGGGGGACGGAATTTACTTTCGTTTAACATGCACTGCACATGCGCACATGAATCTCTGGATTCTCCAGGTTACAGGAAACCAAAGATACTGGAAACTTGTTTTGCCTTCCTAAAAGACAATCTGATTGGCACTGCGAAAACTGGCTCTAAGGCTCCAGCTGTCTGAATGACACTCACGCGATACACAATTCGCTAAGAACGTGATCGCTTCCGATGTTGGCGTGAAAATTGCTTTTTTGGGCATCGCAGTACGAAATTCCCTGACTTGTCCAGATTTTGGGTAAAATAGTTAAATTCCTTGACTTTTTTTGCCAGTTTTTGGATTCCCTAACTTTTCCCTGTTTTTCAGGTAGCGTGACAACCCTGTTATCCCCTAGAAAACGTCAGGTAGCATGGCAACCCTGTTATCCCGTAGAAAACGAAGAAAAATGAAACTGCTGTAATATATACTGATAAAAGAAGACTGGAATTATAAAACTAGTTAAGTAATCAATATAGTTTGCAGATCCAATCAATAAAACTTGCAGAAAACATAATAAAATAATAATTAGTAAGTATTTATTGCTGATTTCATGGAAAATGCCAACATTTCAAAGAGAATCAGCCTAGCTCTATAAAATCACCCACAATTATTAGATCTGATCCTGTTTCACTCCTCTCACATGTTTGAACGCAATTAAATCCAATTTAATCCAAAGAAATACTCAATTTTAATTAAATGTTTCCTTTTAATTCTGTATTTTACATGGCATGCTTCTTTTCTTTAGAAATTACTTATTTGTCCCCGATATATTCCTGACGGAAGGAAAATCTCATCCTTTTAATTCTGCATTTTACATAGCATGCTTCTTTTCTCTAGAGATTCTTTATTCATCCATGATATATTCTCGATGAAAGGAAAATCTCATAAAAATCGATCCCTCAAAGCAGCAAAACTGGATTAAAAATCAAGTGATGACAGGAAAGAGACTTCAGTTTTCACTCTTTGTAGACCTAAAATTAGAGAAATAGAAAAGAGAGAGAAGGACACATCATAATTTTTTCTTGCAAATAATTCTAGTGTGTGGTTTCCACCTAGGTATCCTATAAACATGTGATTACATTTCTTAAGAATTAATTCAGCTCCAACCAAATTCATCATCAGTAAAAAGACGATTGCTTAATAATTAATTCAGTTCCAACCAAATTCATCATCAATGAAAAGCCACTGACCCCCACTTTTTTCTGGAGTGCTGTAAATCATAGGGAGTGGGGCCCAGAAATATGTTTTGGCATAGGTGGCCATGAACTCTATTTAATCACTCAAGGTAGCTGGCCATAAATTATGTCAAGCACTTTTTATAATATTTGAAGAAACATCCTTCCTTGACTCTACACAGCAGATTTTATATTAAAAACTATTTCAAAACTCCTTGAACGATCTTGCCACTGTTCAGACAATAAATTTTAAAAAGTTACTTTATATCTGCATTTCAGCATGCCCAGCACTTCAGTATCCATTGGCTGAATGATGGATGTGATGGAAAGAATGAGAAGGAGATGTTATCTTTTACTAAAACTTTAAGCTAACAACGTGCCAAATGTTTGTCTATAATATGAATAGTTTTTATAATAGGTAAGCAAACAAATTTTTATGTTGTCAAGCCTCAGGTATGAACTAATTTTCACATGACTCATTCATTAATGTTTATTGTCATCCATGCTCTTTTATATAAACCACAGATGACAGGAAAATCTTTAGGCAATGCATCTTTCCCGATTAGGAAAATGTGACATTTCTGCACTCCGGCAGCATTTGGATATGGGAAAATCAGTAGTCTAGCTTTGGAATCTTTGACATCAGATGGAATTCTTTCTGCAGATGTCACCGAACTATTTCAGAGCAAATATTACCAGAAGAGACTAGTGTTGTCAGTATAGTAAATTTCTTCTGCAGATAATTTTTTACTATTAAAGAGTTTGATTAATTCATCTGCAAATTGTTCAGGTGCATCTGCATAAGCTCTTTCCCCTAATTTTTAACTGCTTTAAACCAAAATGCTTTTTTAATTTGATTAAACAGCCTGTAGATTATGTGCACTCAAGATTTTTAAATTCCCTTTCTCCTGAAACATGTTGGCTTAAGCCCACCCACGGCACACTCTGTTTTGATGCTGTCTCACTCATTTAATCATCAATTTGCCATGATCGTTAATTTCACATAATGAATAATTTCTCTGTTATTCATTGAATACAGCAGCATAATCCACAAAAAAAGTTTTAAAAACTCTTTTTTTTTTCTTTACATCATAACATTCCAATGCCATACTTGCATAATTTTGAAAGGGATAGGTCTTCATCCATTTTTTGGAGCAATTCCACTTTTTGCTTCACTGACATTGAAATATGCTCTCACGTTGCAGATTCTGTTGCAGCTTCAAAATTAGAAACTCTTTTTAAAGACATAATTTAAAATTCAGACTTTAATTTTGATACAGTAGCTGTAATACTAATAAACTGCAAAAAATAATAAAGCTGGATCAAATCAGAAAGTTAAGAAAGAATAAAATTTGCTATGTTAACTGAACTTATGTATTTCGGAATCTTAATTCTCTCTTACCTGCTGTTATAACCAACAAAAGAAAAACAGTATAAGCACCATCCATCCCAGTTCAAACAAATATATCTTAAGAGTTCATTTACTGTTTAGGTCAGGTAGCGAAATGTTAATCCCCACAATCACTCATGGGCTAAATGTGTGAATGAGACAAAAGTAAATACAGTATCAATCAATGTATTAATATAGATCACAATGCAATTCCCTAACCAGCAGGTGTTTGAAAGTGACATACAGGAATCTGTTGGGAAAAATATTGCGTTTACAGCACACTTGCTTTTTTGTTGAGTATTTTATGTTCCATTACCACACTTTGTAAGAGAAAACTAAATTCTTAAAAAAAATTGTTGGCGGTATGAATAAATAGATCATTCTGGATACTGGTCATCCAGATTTCGGACTTTATACCAGATTATTAAATCCTCATTAATTTTTTTCTTTTAGTTCTTCAAATTCACTACTTAGTTTTGTTCATTTTCTCTAAATCTTTATTGTTTTTCTTTTAATTTTTCAAAATTATTACTTAGTTTTTGTTTATTTTTTCTATGCTAAAGCCATATCTTAGTTGTCTACTGGTTAATTTGGGTCTACTTTCAAAGCTTGCCTGGATTCAGCTTTCCATAGAACAATGCACATAGTGCACAATATTTGATCAATTCTTCATTGCTCACTATATCATACTGCTATCTTGAGACACCCATTTTCCCAGTATGTTGCCCACTAAACAGGCCTTACTGATGACTGGCAAATGAACTAAGCCCAGATATGAACTTCAGCAACATCTGGATACAGCATGAATTGACATACCTCAGGTATATGTTCAAAGCCTTTCTTTCAGTATTGAGGCATATTGATACCGCTAATGCCAGCCATACCAAACACACAAAATACTGATCATTTTTACCTCTACAAGTCCAATGGGCTGTAATTTCAATCAGTTCACCCTTGTACATTATATTATTCAAATAGTATGGTTTTGGTATCTATTTTTCTTCATGGTGTTGCATTTGGGATCGTCAAAAGTGTAATTCATTACATTTCATTTCTGAGCCTCCATCTTTTACCTCAAGCAAGCACAACAATCAGTCCACCTTGGGCACATCTCTGTTACATAAATAAATAAAACTATTAGTGTTTAATTTAAAACTCACCTAGGAGCTCTGCCACATATGACAAAACAGAAACTTTTTAAATGCCAGTTTATCGCAGCAGTGAGATATGGTAAAGCAGTTCTACACTGATTTTTAATTTCCTTACATTAAATTCCACAAAAGCCTTACAATTACATAGGTCATAGAAAAGTTTTCATAAATTGTTATCAAGAAGTATGTTTAAATTAAATTACTGATGAAATAAGTCTCAAACAAAAACAGTACAAATACATATTAATTTGAAATCATTCTCAGCAAAACCTGTAACTTTCTAGTGGCTCAAAACACCTGGTAATAAACATATCCTGAATTTGCAATAAAATTAGTAATATTATTTAAGATATTATATCATTATTATGAAGTACCTCCAGTAAATCATCAACCTTTTCTTCAGCTTCACATCTTTCAGCACTCAATTTAGATGCTTTAAAATACAGGTAGTTTAACATGAATCCTTTCTTTGTTGTGTTCCAACAATTCCGTGGTATCTCAACCAGCCCATAACCTTCAAGTAAAACCAGAAGAAAAAGACCCCATGTATTGCTTGCAGTAATGCATACAACCTTTAAATTAGACCTGAAATATAAATATTTCAATGATACATCAAATACAAATAAACTGCTTGTGTATTTTTTAAAAGGTGAAAAATTTTTATCAGAAAAATATATGACAGATATGACTAAAATGCAGTATAAAATTTGTTATTTATTAAGAAGTTTATGTAAGTCTTTGGTGAGGATGGTTCTTGCAAAAGGCACAGGAACAAAATTAATTGGAAGGGGGGAGCTTTCACAAAATGCCTTAGATTTAAGCATGTTACTTTTTTACATAAGCATGACAAAAAAAAACTTACAGTTTAAAATAAATGCGGTTATAAGAGAATTGGTATTACAGTGACAAAAGCACATGAATTTTAATTTTAGAAAATTATAAAAACAATGTTCATTTGAGCATAAATTTGAAAAATTTCTTACATTAAATATTTTAAATATATAAATATCTTGCTTAAATTCATGGCAAACTATAGGATGAAACAATGATTCATTATTGCGAAATTCTGACAATCTTGAATAATCATTTTCAATTACAGGGTCATTAGTGAAATTCTAGCGAATGAGCAGGATGCTGTACATTTACATGATTCCTACAGATTTTTCATGGAAATTAAAGACTTTTGTAGATTTTTAAGGACTACCAATGAAAAAAATTAAAGACATCTAAGCAAACAGAATTGAAGAAATTTATTTAACATAAACATAAAAACTAGTTTGAAACTGTTGGCATGATGACTCACCACAGAGGAACCGTCTTGGGCTCAGCCATTCAGAAAAAGGTATAGATGTAAGCATATAAAATATTTGTGCAATGGAAGCACCTATAATATTGAGCTGAAAGTTCTCTTGGGAGGTTTGTGGTAGAGAAGTGGCAGACCCCAAGGTGTTCTCCACCAAAACTAGGATGGAACTTCCTCTTTCTTGTGAATGTAATTCAGACACCACCTGTGCAACATTGTCAGTGGTAAGATGGCTAAATGCCCAATGCATTTTGGCTTTTCCCAGCAAATGCATCAAGTTACAGGTATCCAGATATTTTAAATAACAGTGGTTTGAAAATAAAAATCACTCTCTACAACTTTTCAAGTAATTAACATTACCTCTGCATCACCTGCTATAGTAAGTCCCATTTTGTTATTATCTTCAACATCTGTTTGGAGAAGCATTTCCATTTGCTTTATGCAATCAAGTTCACTCTCAGTGAGTTTTAGCTTCATCTCTGAATTTTTATTTAGTTAAATTATTGTTCTAAAAAAAAACAGTGATTGTTTAGAAGAAGAAGTTCCTAATCTTATTTCTTCACTAATTTCAATATAGAAAATAATTTTAGAAAACTTTATGAAATTATAGTTTCATGAAGTTCTACAGAGATACACAAGGTGAATCTTTTAAATAGTCAATACGTGACAAGATTCGAAAGATTTTTGCAATTTTCCACTCTTTTAACTGAAGAAAATCACAAAATAAAAGACGAGAAAATAAAGAAAACAAGATGTGTCAAGAGTAGGTTCCATTAAAATCATTTCCATTTCGTAACATTGCCCCTTTCTAAAGGACTGCATACCCCAAGCAGTATAATCCCTGGATAGGAAGCCATACTTACAACCAAGAAAGAATGATGCAATACTACAATAATAACTTCAATAAACAACGAATCGAATACTAAAATAATAAATAACGGCATAAATTTACAGATTTATATACACATGGGACCATGGTCTTAGGTCCACATACACTATGGGGACTACATGCTATGGGCCATAGCAAGGGGCTAGCCTATCATAATGAACAACTTTAGGCTTAATTTGATGACTTGTGGATCTGAACTACTATGTTGTTCATCTGTTTAGGACAGTGTAAGAACCATCCCAGGGTGACTGTAGTTTAAGGGAAAGTTGTTTCCATTTAATCGATATCCATAATTAGACTTTGTCACCTTTGTTGAATCAATTTCCTATAACTCTCAAGTTGTACCAGGTCTTCTTCTCTGTTGACAAGTTGACTCGCTCTTCTGCAAAATTTTGTATTAGTTCTAACCATGCCTGGAGACCCTGAAAATACACCTCAGGTGCATTTGGAGTGTGATGAAACAACAGATCACGAGGCAGACGAAAGTTCATGACCAAAGAAAATCGGGGTTAGGGAAGTGGCATTAATCTTGTGAACAGCAGTATGACAGGCCGTTAGGAACAAAGGTAACTTCTGCTCCCTATCGTATTCGTTTCTGGAAACCATCAGAAAAAGATTATTAAGGATGGTTTGATTAAATCTCTCTACAATGCTGTTTGACTGTGGATGTTAAGGTGTCATTTAGGTTTTATTTATACTGAGTAGTTTACAGAGCCCTCTAATCACCGCTGAGAGAAAATTCCTTCCTTGATTCCAATGTAAATGGAGAGGTACTCCAAAGAAATCTAATGCTACATCATTAAGTCTACTACCGTGACAGCCACTTGGTCTGGATACACTCCAGGCCACTTTGTAAAACATGAACAAGACGATTATTTGTTGCCATCAGCATTTCCTTGCAGAGGTCCCATCATGTTACAAGTGATGCATTCAAAAGGCGCTCATACATTGTAACATTGGAGCTTCCCTCGGCTGCATTTCCTGTCCTTTCCAACCCGCATAGGAATCCCGTGACTGGCATCACTTTTGCATGTCAACTTTTACTTTACTCCAATAGGAGCACTTCTGAATACTATTCAAAGGCTTTATTATTCCTAAGTAACCTCCCATCAGAATGTTCTTTAACTCGTTCAGGATCAACATTGCATAGGCGCGATGCAACGATTCCACTCTTACCAGCCCAGCGTCACTTATACATGAAGAGTACTGATTTATCTCTTCAGACTAGCATTGCGTATATGTAACTTGAAACGGAACGATTTTTTAAAATTTTCAAATGCCAGTAGATGGTTCTAAATGGTAACAGTTTTCACATCGCTTAAGTCATGTGGCTTTTGACCTTCCTATATGAGCATCAGTTTCTGCTCTGTGCTTCTGGTTTTGATAGATTTATTGGTGTAAGCACACTGGGAATCACAGCTGTTTAAGTTAAAGGAAATGGCATGTTTGTGTATTTCGTTAGGAATTTTTTTTTCCATTATTATTATTTGCGCTTTTTATTATTAGAATGTGGGGAAGTGCACTCAGGTCAGTGTTTTCATTTACTTCATTTTTTGTTAGGAGGACATGGGAAAACACATCTAGCTGGCTATAGCAGATGTAATGTCGCCAGACTAAAAACTCACGACAAGTTGCCCTTTTTCATATTTATTTTAAAACTTAACATAAACTTTCTTAGTTAATTAAAAAGGAACTTTACAACATTATTACGGATGGGGAAGATATCAGTTTTTCCAATGCATGATGCATCATACTTGCTTGGCGAAAAAAGCTGTAATTGTCCTGTGTGTCAATCCTTGTTTTAAATTATTCCACATGCAGCAGAATTATTAAATAGGAATTTAATTATAGATAATTATTGCTTAATTTCCTTTTACATTTCATATTTGTAATTTTGTTTTCATGTGTATGGTATTTGTTTCCACACGTAGTGTTATAATTTTAGTACTTTATTATTAGTATTGTTATAATTTTAGCATGTGTCATTTATTTTTATCACTGTGATATTCTTTATATTAACACATATTAAGAATTTGTATATTAAATATGCAACTACAAAAACTAAGGTATTAATACTAAAATGATGATTTTAGATGAATTTGTTTGTAAAAGGAGACTTAACTGATGAAAATGTATGGGCCGGTGGCAAAGTTCCATTTCAGGGGGTTCCGTTTCGTGGCTGCGTTTTTTTTGTTCACTGCATGCTGGTGCTCAAGGGGTTAAGGAGGTCTAGGATCTTGGAAATATCAGTTGCCATCAGAATGCGCCCCATCATCTGATTCGAACATCCAGCACAAGACGCCGTTTCGAATATAGAGAGAGCCCCAGAAAGCACAGAACTGTTTTGTCATGCGACTTTAGATCAAAAGGTCCTGCTAGGTAGGTTCCCAACTTGAAAACTCCACTAAGTCAATTATAGGTTTAATGCTGCTACCTTCCAACTGGTCTTTTCTGACTTCTTTGTCACTTCATCAGTTTGGGTCAGACAATGTTGAATTTGTAACTTCCGGACTGTAGACCGGATTAAACAGCTTATATTTCACTCTGACCCTGGAATAATATTGGCAGCCTTCTGGGTATGGTCTTCTAGAGAAGGCAGAAGAGTTTCCATGTGAAGATTCTTTCCAATTATGGATAGTGTTGTCATATTCTTGCAGTCTTTGTATCCAACTGGTTACACGGTCTTCAGGATTTTTTAAATTTAAGAGCCATGTGAACAATGCATGATCCGTTGGGAGCAAACATTTTCTGCAATAGAGGTAATAGTGGAAATGTTCTACAGCTTTAACTACAGTGAGCAGCTCTTTTCTGGTGATACAGTAATTCTTCTCTGGCTTAGATAGACACTTACACAAGTATGTTACAACACATTCTTCACCGTTTATTTCAGAGGTCAAAACACTGACTCTCTCAGTGCTTGCATCTATGCCAAGAATAAATGTTTTGTGAAAGAGAATACGTGAGTACTGCTGCAGATGTAAAGCCCCCTTCAGTTTGTTAAATGCATCCTGACATTCCTTGTCTGCAAGAACTTTTGCTTGCTCTGTTGTCAGTTTGTGAAAGGGTCTTGCAATGGAAGAAAAATCCTTCACAAATCTCCTATCATAGGTGAAAAACACCAGGAAACTTCTCAGCTGATGGATGTTTTCGAGGCATCTCCAATCTTTAATGCCGATACTTTTTTTGGATCTCTACATATACCTTCCACACAGACGACATCTTCAAGATAAGTCACTTCCTGTCTGGTCAGTTTACATGAAGCAGGCCTTAACTTTAGATTGGCTTTCTTCAATTTCTGAAGCACTTTCCAACATATTCTAAATGCTCATCAAAACTTATAATGACAGCATTGAAATCCTCCAAGTATATCAGATAGGTTTCATAGGAAAAATATCTCAGCAAGGTCTGCATGAAGCTTTGGAATGTTTGCATAATCCCAATGGTATCACCATGAACTGCCAAAGTCCTTATCTGATAGTAAATGCCGTCTTTTCTCGGTCTTCAGAGTGTATCTCTACCTGCCAGTATCCACTCCCCCAGAGGGAAATATTTGTTGAGCGACTGTTTGATTGTGGAAATCTTTTGTCTTTTTTGAAAAAGCATTCTTGAAATATATTATCTTTTTCAACAAACTTCCTCAGCTGCTGAATCCTTGACGTGGTCTAGAGGCTCCCTTCCCCAAAGGGAAGTAGTCGAAACTCAGCAATAGAAAGTTGTTCACGCCAGTGTGAACTCCAGGGTACTGGCTGGACAAAGGCTCATAATATTACAAAAAGAATTTAGACAGAGCCAGTGGACTCTAACACTCTAGAGGATGTATGAGCCACTTTACGCCCACTTGAAGCAATTTTGGAAGACTCAAGTATAGTCTCAAATATTTTAGAAGGTAAAATTGTTATATCTATGGCACAACAGATCTTTAATGTATTGGTATAAAACTATTGACAATGCAATTCCCAAAAGAAAGGTTTCAAGAACGTTTTAATGATTTTGCCAACTCTTCAACCTATGACATATGCAATGGTGGCAGATCCAAAGAGATTTCTGCATAAAATTATATAGACGAAAGATCTACTAGTAAAAGTAGGTCTAAAGACCTTACACTATTACTTTATCTAAGGAAGGAAGGTATTACCTACGAGGAGTTAAAAATAAAATTGTGAATTCAGTTAATCCTATCTAATTACATATCAGTGTGAAAATAATAAAGAAGATTAATAAAGGCAGCATTTTGATAGAATGTTCTAAGGCTCTGGACTTAGAAGCTTTAGAAACAGAAATCAAATCAAATGAGCTACTTAAAACAAAATTGTGGTAGAACATCCTGTTCAGAAAGATCCAAAAATTATCATCTATGATATAGATTCTGATTTGTCTCGTAGAGACCTCCTGATAAAGATCAGAGACCAAAACATGGTTTTTGAAGATGATGACTTCGAGTTAAAATTTTCGATGAAAGGTTGAAATAATAAAGTAAGCTGGGTTGCTAGTGTAGTAGCAAAGAAATATAGGGACTTAATGAGGGTTGGAAAGCTTAGTATAAGGTGGTCCTGCCTTAGAATTAAAGAACTTTTGAAAGTGACACAATGCTTTAAACTCTCACAGTAGAGACATTTTCAAATAAAATGTCAAGAACCACAGACGTGTGCAAGATATGGTGAAACTGGACATAAACATTGGTAACGTTAAAGTAACTCTCACACGTAGTAATTGTAAAGAAGCATATGACAAACATAAGCTGAAGCTTAGCATTTATCATTGAGTTTGGATAAAAATTGTCATTCTTATAAACAATAAACGGATCTATTTATTAGTCATACAAATTATGGCTAGTACACATCATAAAACCATAAGAATGGTTCAAATAAACTTACACCATGCCAAAGCTGCTGCAAATCAGTTGCATGTTAAAGCTACTGAAAGAGGTTACAAAATAGGCCTTCTACAAGAATTTTATGTTCGGGATAATAAAATTTGGAGAATCACAACCAAATTTCCTGTATTTTGTGGTGATAAAAATTTTCCTCAAGTGGCAATCAGTTTGTTTGATAAAATTCCAGTAATGCTTCTGTATGCCTCTCCTAATACTGTGGCAGTTAAAATGTTAATTATTTACAAAGACACCATTCTTGTTTCAGTGTATTGTCCTTCAACTCAGGATTTAAATGAACATCTGCATCACATTTTATTGACTCAAATGATGACTAATATAGTGCAATCATCCGTGGGGATTCCAATGCTAAGAATTCTTTATGAGGTCCTTACCAACACTCTATGAATACAAGAGCAGAAGCTATCGTATTTTGCTTAATGAATAATCTGAATGTGTTCCAAATAGTCCTGATAGCCTGGCCATCTTCTCCAGTGCCAGAGGCAAATCGTGGATAGATCTGACGACTGTGAAATCATTTTTCGCTCTGAGATGGTCTGTCTCTACGGATATCTAATATAGTGATCATTGCTATATTGAGACTGACCTTTCTAGAAACTCTTTTAGGAACAAGAATTGTGAACATCACAACATGAGGGATTTGAATTGGTTAAATTTCGATACAGAATTACATAACTTTATACAGCAAGCTTCTGAACGAAAATTACCTTTGATTTGTTTTGTTTATTTTATTTGATTATGGCAAAGTACTCAAAGACTATCCGCCTAAAGGGAGTGATGCCTTCATGGAGGACTTTCAAAGGGAAATTGGCTCATATAAACATTACACATGGTGAAAACCATGAAAACACCCATGCAGCTGGCCTATTCGTGGAATTCGAACCTCCAATCGAACTACCAGTGTTCCGTGACTTTACCTGGCTGCTGGTGGATTTTGAATTGAATTTGGAAAATATATCTGATTCAAATCTTTATATTAAGATCTTACAAATTTGACAGTGAATATTTCCACAACAAACAAAAGAAAATATAATGAAAATCAAATGTGGTTTCAGGGATACAAGTGCATTGGTGGTCTGAAAAATTGGCTTATTATGGAGTCAAGCTCAACTCTACAGACGAAATTTTCAGAGGTGCACTCATTATCAGATACAAAGGAGTGTACAAAAGATTAATATAAAAAGAAATTTACTGAATATAATTCCGAAATCATCATGGGAACAATTATGTAATACATCGAATATTAATCAACCTTTTGGCATTCCTTATAATGTTGATTCTAACAAATACAAACTAGCTTTACAGATTGCTTCTTTCACATGCCAAGATGGAGCTTACACAAAAAATTTAAAAGATATACTAAATTATCTCCTAAAGTATATTCTTCATGATATTATTTAAGATATCATCATCAGATTTGGCTAGCTTGCAGGATACCTCCAGAAATAATTAACTATCATAATTTTACTCTGGACGAAGTAATGTTTACTCTTACGATGTTGAATAAGGGTAAAGCCCCTGGCAAAGAGGGTCTTTCCCATAGAGACTATCTTGGAAACTTTTTAATGCAATAAAAAGTCTTCTGTAGCTGTTTTGAACAAATGTCTTCAAAAGGGGATCTGTCCCAAATTGGAAAGAGGCTGCTCTAGTTTTATTTAATAAAGAGGAAAAGGATAAAGATGATCCTTCTTTTTGCCCCATTTGCCTGTTGCCTTCTTGGGGCACAGTACTGGATAAGCTTACGATACACATATTGTAAAATTATTTATTAACAAATCTTTTAAATAAGAATCGATATGGTTTTATGCCGGATAAAAGTACTACCCAACTATAGAGAATTTAGTCTCTGAAACTCTTCATAATAGAAAGGATAGCAGGCACATAGCAATTCTATCTTTAAGAGCGCTTTCAATAATGTTTGGTGCAAGATTTTGTTGAAAGAATTAAAGGACATGAAATGCCCACAAAACAGCATTTCATTGATATGTGATTTCTTGAATGAAAGGAAAGTTTCTTTATATGATGGTAACAAATACACTGGTTATCATAAATTACGGAAAAATCACAAAAATAGAGCTAACTCCCTCAAAAATAAGCCAAACTGTGTAAAATTTGAATATGTTGCCAAGTAAGTGTAGCTGAGTAAAAATGCAATATGCAAATTAGTGGTGCTACTCTCGGAATACGTCATCTGCGAGGAGCATAATCAGCATAAAGTCATCTGCAAGGACCATGTTTGAGAGCAAGCCCACATATTTCACTGTGATAGTGACATCAGAAATCTGAGATAGTCAATTCGTAACAATGAGCTCCAAGCATCATTTGCCTGCAGAACTATGATGGAGAGCCACTGGGAGACTAGAGGCAGGACAAAGTCAAACAGAAGTGGCCAGATAGCTAAATGTGAGCCTTCTGCGGTTCATAGAGTTTGGAGGCAATTTCAAACAACAGATTCGGCATCTAGGAGGTTCAGCCAAGGACAGCCAACTGCTACGACGAGTGCCGATGACTGATATTTCACATTATGCGCACGCAGGAATAGAACTGCTACTCCAACTCTTCTTAGATCCTCACTTGCTGCAGCTACCGGAAGGTTGGTGTCAACATCAACTGTGCATTGAAGGCTTCATGAAGGTGGTCTGTATGCAAGGTGACCAGCCATTTGCGTGCCGCTCACATCACGCCATAGGAGGGATCGTTTGCTGTGGGCACGAAACATGTCCATTAGACCCCTGATCAACGGAGGGCTGTTCTCTTTACAGATGAGTCCAGGTTTAGTCTAGATAGCGATAGTAGGCGTTATTTGATATGGAGAGAACCTGGAACCTGTTATCATCCGTCAAACATCGGTGAAAGAGATGCATACGGAAGAAGCAGTGTCTGTGTTTAGGGTGGCATCTCTTTGGGTGGACACACAGACCTCCATGTCTTTCCAAGGGAACCCTGAATGCTTAGGTTTATAAAGATGACATCCTTGATGCTTATGTTCACCCATATGCCACAGCAGTAGGTGATGCTTTCCTGTTACAGGACACCAACGCAAGACCACACAGGGCTTGCAATATAAATGATTATCTTCAACAAGAAACAATTATGCGCATGGAGTGGCCACCTCGATTCACGGACTTGAATCTTATCGAGCACGTTTGGCATGCTTTAGGGAGACATCTAGCTGTTCTCAATCCGCCCCCTCAGACCCTTGCCATGCTTGCAACTGCTTTGCAACAGCAATGGCTCTCGCTTCCTATGGAACTGATAGACCACATAATTGAAGACATCACATATCGCTGTATGTGTATTGCTTCTAGAGGCGATCATATTTCATATTGAAGGTACTTTTCCTATAGCAAACTGACACCTTTGATTTGTTCATTTTATACATGTGCTAATATCTATACTACCATAATTGTCTGGTAATTTCTTTTTATGTTATTTGATACCTTACTATTAGTTGCATATTATGGGTAAGTTTTATAAAATTCTACATGTAACTTTTTCAGTAATTGTGATTTCTGTGATTTTTCCTTAATTTATGATAACCAGTGTAGTATAATATAAGTTAGCAAAGGGGCTGCCACTATGGGTTAGTATCTGGCCCACTTATGTGGAACATTACTGCGAATGTTGCATTAAATGTAACACTGCCACAGAACATCAGTATACAAACTTTTGCTCATGATTCTGTTTTATTAGCAATGGCAAGCAGCCATTGCACTATAGACAGTTCATCAAGTTACACTACTCAAGAGTTGGAGAAGTATTCATTCCAAGTTACGTTTTAGTTTGATCCAAAGAAAAGTTTTCTTTTTGGAATAGCAAAAAGCAACAACAGGTCAATATATCCTAGGTGCAAGTTGTACGACTAACTGATCAGTTTCTAAAGCAATTAAATGTCTAGGAATTATGATTGATTAAAAGCTCCCTCAAGACCCTCCCACCTTTACACCCTCAACAAACTTAATAAGATGAATCTCCAAAGTTAAGTTTTCAAAAGTTTATATAAAAGAGCTATCTAAAGTAAAATTTTGTACACACACAGCTCATGATTGATAGGTTCTGTCTGAATGTGTAGAAAAAATTTGCAATTTCAAAGAATAGCTTTCTTAGGTATATTAAATGTTTTAAAACTGTTTTAACTATAGCTCTTCAGATTTCGGCTGGGTTTATCCCGATCTATATCTTAGCTGAAAAGAATATGCTATCTACCAACTAAAAGTTGGTAATGAAGCTATAGATTGCTTGGTGATGTTTTCTCTGCTAGAGATTTCAAGCTGGATAAAGTATTCAAATATCATCCGGCCTTATCTGTGAAAATGATTTGGTATAGGGGCTTCCTGAATATGTCTGGTTACACTGTTTTCAGATAGTTTTAAATTAAACGGTCATGTGGGGTCTTTCTGCACGTTCTCGCTTGTAAATTATGTATACAAAAAAAATATAGATTATCTGATAATGCATCTGTCTGTCGAGCAGGGCTAGTGGCTTCACAGGAGGTCTTGATTCATTAATTTCAAATTTCACAAATGATCCCATGGAGATCTATAGTGATTGTCAGAGTGCTATTATATATATAGCAGATTTCGTTCCAGCAGTAAGTTGATTATGCAGTACATCTCTCTATTGTACATCTCTCTCAGCACTTTCAGACACAAATTCTTTTGGACTAATAGCCATATCGGCACTGCTAGAAATGAGCTTGTTGATGGCTTTGCAAAGTCTGCTGCCATAAGTAAGGTCATACATCTTGAATTCAAAAACCTCCTTTGATTACCCGAAATTGTACTGGCAAAAAATGTGGCTTCTTGGCAGGCTCGGTGGGGGGACTCTGAATCTAAAGGAAAGTTCACTTATAATCTAATTTCAACAGTAAGTGACACAAGATGTATAAGCAATGAATACTTTAATTAAGCCTTGACACGTCACTGACACTTTCCATCTTACTATGAAAGATTCTCAATTAAAAATTGTGCCTGTCCTTGTGGAACAAGAAATTCCAATTTGGAGCACCTGTTGTTCTTGTATGAAAAATACTGTACAGAGATTTATTTCTAATATTGTCAAATTCAATATTTTAAATGATTTGTGTAAAGATGGTGTAGATCAAGATTGTCAAATACTTCATAAAATACCTGTATGTCTTGGTAAACAAAATGTATCTGTATACTGAATGAGCTCAAACGCATTCAGTCTCAATTATAAGTTTAAAAGTTTATATTTACATTGTTATGCTATTCTCTTTTGTGCATATAAGCACTATGTGTTTTGTTTTTGTACTATAAAGTATTATTTACTGGTGCTGCCAATTGGTCTGCATAGTCTTTAGTTAAGAAAGATACAAATTTTGTGAGTTAACACTTTGGAGTTTAATTTAAAGCAAGATTGCCGTTGCTCTGCTATTCACGGGTCTAGATGGTCCAGTTATAGTATTTTGATGGGCTTGTCCCATTTACAGCTGCACTAAGCCCTGTTACGACCCTAACAGCAAGAAAGGAATTTGATCAATTTTACCTGCCAATATCCACTCTTTAAATCAAGTATCAAAAACCCTTTGCTTCCAGGAAAAGCGTCCAGAGTGTTGTCAATTGTAGGAAGAGGAAGCTGTCTTTTTTCGTGATATTATTCAACTAGCAAAAGTCAAAGCAAAATCACTTGCCTGTAAATCCTTTAGAAGTTTATCTAACTTTTCCTGTTTATCAATTAGTAGCTGTCTTGGATGTTGCTTGATTTTTCAATGATTCCCCATACTAATTCTATGCTGAGCCAAACTGGTTCAACCTACATCGGAATACGCGTGGGAGAAAACAGCTTGAAATTCTCTAATGAAACGTTGAGCAGCACTCCTCTCATCGTTTAGTTGTGCATTCTGCAATAACTCTGATATTAGGCTCTCCCCAAACATTTGACTATTGGTTTGTTTAACGCAGGTCACTAGAGTACATCATACAACCACTTCACCTTTCTGAATGACATTTGCCTTATCATTTAATGGTGTCAACTCTCACTGGGATGATGGTCCTCAACAGGTTGATGAGTTCTAAGGCTACAACAGTTCTTAGGATATTAAATTATGCTATACCCAAAATTTCGGTTTCCAGCTACGGATCCAGGTAGTCAAAATCCTGTTCTTGCAGGCACTGTGATGTTGTCTTGAGCTATTATTTGGTGATTTAATCATTTATCTTTGGTTTTGAACAGGGTTATGTCCAAGGAAAATCTGTATTCACTTTAAAAGTCTAATCCAAGTATGCAAGGGCTTGTAATATCTGCCACATAAGCTGTGTCATGGTAAACAACATTTCCAAATGTCATGTTAACATTTAACTTTCCATCGATGTCGATTTTGTCACTAATGCAGGGTGGTGTCCAGATGAGTTTACCTTCCAACTGTTGAGCCAGACCTCTTTGGATGATGGTAACAATGGCTCCTGTATTGATGCTCGTACTACAAAGAACTCCATTGATATTCCCACGATAAAAAGTATTACTGCCGCCACGCACTGCAGAAATCCGCAGCCCTTTAAAATGGAGCTTCTCAATATCTGGCAAAACTCTGCCACATGAGATGGTTACTAATTTGTTTCCTGCCTCCTTGCTCGGGAGTAGTCTTAGCTTCTGTGCCTTGGTATGCTCTGCATGTACGTGGCATTCACCCTCGCAGATCCAGTGCTTTAGGGTTCGGTTTGATGTCACTCCTGCTCCACCACAAGGCATCCACTTGTCTGGTCAAATCACCTAGATGAGCAGTCACTTGATCCACTGACTCTTGGACATGAGCAGCTCTGATTGGGTGATGGTCTGTATGGGTTGCTTGCTGAGCTGCCTTCAAATTCAAGGCATAAAAGTTCTTTTTAGATCCTCGACATCTACCATTTGTGGACTCTTCTGTATCTCAGGTTTCCGAATGCCACTGATGAAGTACTGTACAGATAGAATTTTCCTTATTTCAGTTGGCCAGTCTGAAAAGACCAGATGAGACAGCTTTTGAACATCTGCAGTGAGCTCCTACAGTATTTTGTTGGCTTCTGTTGGTGAGATTTTTACTGAAGCCTGTCTTTTGAACACTTTTCTCTAAGCAGCAGTTCCAATGTGCTGGACAGAGCTTCACAATCTAGCTTCTAACCTTCGCTTCAGAATCCCATAAATTTGTGTTCACTGTACAGAACTGTATCTTGTACACTTGCAAGGAAGTCTTTCCATTATATATGGATAGCTTTACAGAGGGGCAAGAAGGCACTGCAAAGAATTTAAAGATGTAAAAATTATGTCCAGCTGTCACCACAGATTGCATGCTGCTGTCAACTTCCTTGGTGATGGCAGCAGAAATTCTGTGATCGATTTGTTGTTCGACAACAAAAACTCTTTCCTCAATTTGTTATTGGAGAGAGGAAATTCTTTCTCTAATTTGTTGTTCATCAGCTGAAACTCTTTCTTCAGTTTGTTGTCCATCAAACTTTATTTTAACTGCATCAATTCTGCCTTCCATAGTTTCAATTTTTTTTTTTATGGCAGCAATTTCTCTTTTCATTTCTGCTTGAGCTGCTTCAATCTTCTGCTGAAAACTTGACAGCCCCTTCCATCTTTTTTTCGCCTGTTTTCATCTCTTCTTGAACTGCCTTAACACCCCTTCCTCATTTTCTTGGCTTGCTTCCATCTTTTCTTGAACTGCTTTCATATCTTCTTTAATGGAGTAGATGGCCCCTTCCATCTTTTCTCGGAAAGCAGCAAAGGCTATCCCCAACTGTCTTAGTTGCTATCTCTCACTCTTGTCTTCTGTGTTCAGTCAACTTCTGACACTAAAAATTGTTACATGCATACAGGTTCATAA
This sequence comes from Stegodyphus mimosarum, assembly GCA_000611955.2. NCBI lineage: Eukaryota > Metazoa > Arthropoda > Arachnida > Araneae > Eresidae > Stegodyphus > Stegodyphus mimosarum. The sequence goes on from KK119398.1 coordinate 120,446, forward strand.
TGGACTGAATGCATGAAGAACAAATAATAGCTTGGTAAAATTTATTTTCCCAAAAGAAACACTTTATGATTCTGTTACTTTTCACGGTAGTACTCACACAGCTTTTCTCAGTATGAGACAGCACAATCAACAGTTAAACTCCCATAACTTATTAAAATGAACTGTTTTTCCACAATTTACAGCTTATGTCATAACTTCTTTTCATGTGAACTAATATGTGAATTTGATGAAACTACCCCCTTGCTATCAGTGCACAATTAAAATGGATATAGTTTTACTGTAACTTGTTAAATAAGGACTAGTTAATTACTGTTACTTGCATGGGTATGTATGATTACTAAAAGTTATCACACAGCTTAATATGAATAACTAGAAAAATGATATAATGCAAAAACGCCAAATCTAAATCAAGAATGTGCAAATTTCCAGCCACTTACAAAAATACAGTAATCACGCATTCCTTCCAAAATTCAATGATATGATTTTCTGAAACCTGTACTATTAAAATGTTTCAATTATATAAGTTTCAAATTTTCTAAATGTGCATTTCTTTCCCAATATTTCAATTTAAATCAAGTGGTTGACTACTGATTAGTACGAGATTAACACTACATAAAAACGAAGACAATTGTCCATTGTTAATAATTTAACAAATACTCAGTTAATCAAATGGCAGTTAAGAAAAATACAGGAAAGAGGAATAACCCATATTATAATTCGCAAAAAAATGCCTTTAATAATTTAATTAAGTTTTTAAGCAAATTAATTTGGAGATTAAGTTCATTTAATTGTACAAATTAAATCAGCATTAAAAAATTATACAGAAAAAAACAAAGTTTTCGTGCATATTACACTTGTAATTTGATACAAGTCAAAAAGAAAAAGTGTATGGAAACGTAATTCAAAAGGAAAGGTAGGG
>KK119398.1:121409-196628 GCA_000611955.2 Stegodyphus mimosarum
TTGCTGTATATTTATTTTTACGATTTAGCAATTTATGTTTAACAGATAAGATCATTTATATATTTGGATAATATACAGTTACACTAAATACTGTTGTAGATAAAAACATTTCCTAAATATTATGATAACTGCTATCACTACAGTTATCCCACACATTTCCATGTCCTTTTTGCATTTCCAAGAGAAATTTTCCTTCGTGCTAATGGTTTGTGATATAATTTTCCCATCATTTTGCAAATGAAAAAAAAAATTACAAGGCAAGGCTAATCTACCTTCCTCCTAAGTTATCTGAGATAAGAGCTGACTATATTCTCAGCAATATTAATTTGCCTGTCAAAATGAATAAAATCATAGATATGAGTGACAGTGAATGTGGAATGTAAGTAGTTCCAGCATCAGTAACATTTTGGGGTTTTGGGGGGAAAAATGCTTTTACAGTGTGCTGCAGATGAAGCTACATAAAAAATATTTAGCAGAATAAATGTTTATATACAGAAACAGCATGGCAGCAATAAGCACCTTGAAGAAGGGACAGGATTCCTCATTCTCTTAATTTTCCTCTTTCTTGTAATAAAATTACTATCCTAGTTAAGATAATCTAAGCTCCCCCTCTCCTGAAATATACTTTTCAGACAAATACAAAAGGTTGAAACATCAGTGAGTTTGTTTACTTGCACTACACTAGTCATATTATGAAGAATATGTGCCAATGCTCAGAGGTTATATAAAAGGTATTTTTTATTGATGGCACTCCAGTCATAAAATGTGGCAGCCAGTTTATATCACAAGAAAATCTGTGCAATGTTTAATGTGTGCAAGGTCAATGCTGTCCAGTCTTCATTTTGTTCAATACTCTGTAACACTCCCTTTTTTAATGCAAAAACTGATCATGGGATCCATGAGGAAAACTAATGTTCAGCATTGTACACATTAAACATTATACATATATATATAATATGATACAGTACTATCATTAAAAGTTAAATTTTTTTTTCATAAAGCTTTGTGTCCATCTAATTAGATTTCGTGCCAAGGTTTATGTCTGACACTAAGCGGCACTCTTGTCAACAGAAAAGTACCAATTAAATTTAAATCCAAAAATAAAACAAGTTCCTATTAAGAAACCATAAATGAACACATGAAAGTTTTACAGAAGACCTTAATTGCACTTTTGGGCGGAGGGGAAAGGAGGAGGCTAAAACAGACTGATTAATGAATAAAAATTAGAATAACTACCAATATTTTTAAAAAATAAAATGCACTTTTATTTTTAACCAGGAGTTCTAGAATTTAATTTGACCAATATTAAATAATGAAATTCATAAAGCAATAGAATAACCTAAATCCTATTCTTTATATTACTTCAATTACAGAAACAGATCTTAAGAACATGCTGCAGAAAGTTTTGCAGGATATTCAATATCTAATAAATGGTATAAAGCCAATTTTGTCACTCAAATTTAGTCATTTGTCACACAAATCAAAAGGCATCTTACATCAATGTAGAAATTTTTTATTACAAATCTTAAAATTAAAAACTTTTTTGGAACATTAAATACTTGCCCATCAAGACTGCTATTAGGTTGAAAAATAACATAAATTAGGAGAGTTCCAAATATGAGACTATAGCTTCCATAGTAAATACAGTTCTCCACAAGTGCTGTTTTTAATTTGCCTGTGATGGTGAAATCACCTGCAGTTGAATATGACTGCATGAGAGGTAATATGATCCTACAAAAGTACAAACGTCACAATTTAAATGAATTATTACAAATAATCAATAAAAAAATTAATACAGGATAAATAACAACAAGTTTTACTTTGCTATATTTCAAAAATCATGAAAAATATGCAAACATTATATTTTTAAATTATTCATAACATACACTACTATGAAGTTCAAAAGTTTCTCAAAAGTAGTAAATTGTTAATTTCTAGCTTTACATATGCCTATTTAAATATTTAAGGAAATTTTCGTAATAATTTTTTAATCATCATCTAAAATAATGCAAATAATTATGTATTAAGTTTTATTCTCTAAAAATTAAATTTCAAAAAGAGTAAAACAAATTTTTTTTTTAATATTAATGAAAGTGTAAGAGAAAATGTGCTACGAATGCAGTCTGAAATCCAGACATCCAATATCTGGAATAATGTCATCTGGACTTCCGGCTAACAAAAAAAATAAATAAATAAATAAATAAATAAACAAAATAAAAAAAATTTTAAAAATACCACCTCTTGGAAAACACACTATTTAACAAAAGGAAGCAGGAGAGCCCTAAATGTGATTTTTTCCCTATCTAACTAAGAATCCCGCATGGCACTTTTAAATACCTCCTGGCTAAGAAGGGCACTGCATCTGATGAAAATACAGACTAACATGTTGTTATCCAGGATCACAATTTCAGCCCTTGAGTGGTTCTGGAGGGTTAGCATTTTTCCTATCTGACTTAAATAATAAATGATGCCCCAATGTTGCTGTCTATATGTCACCTTATTAGAATTAAACTGATAATCTAAAACCCTGAAATTTCTGAAATCTGGATGATTCCAGATCTAGGACTTTGTTTTGTACAGCATAAATGGCTAGAATTATAAAAATATAAATTGAGTCTCTTGAATTTAGTGTCAGTGTCATAAGAGCAAAATTACCATGTGAGTGTTTGAGCAGTCCAGTATACAACTCTCCACAAACTTTGAAGGACACCTTCTGGAACATAACTCCATGGTTTTACGCACTCATTTAAAGATGAGAAAGCTGAAAAATGATAAAACTATTTTTAAAAAGTGGTATATCCATAAAAAATACAACTGACGGAAGAAAATTTCCTCACAAGAAGATATTTTTTGAGATGATGTGAAAAATTTTACCTTAAGTACCCACTATTTAAATCCAAAGACCAATTATTTTTCATACACTTGTATAATTAAACATGACCCATAAATCCATATTAAGTTGTATTATTTTGAAATATTTATTTACAGCATTCTACAGCTTCTTTTTTAAATAACATTCTAATTACAAAAGAGAAAAAACAACTTTTGTGTTTATTAGAATCAATACACACAGAGAGAAAATCCAGTACACAATACTTTTCATCTTAAACTATCAGATACCTGTGAAACACAGATATTGGAATAATCATAATTACTGATGAAAATCACACTGATAGGAAGCTAAGACAATGAGCACATAAACACAAACCCTGTTTTTTACTGATATTGCACCATCAATTTACATTTACTGAAGTACAGTTAAAACGGCATGTTATGCAATATTAGCAGAGTATAAGAGAGGTACAGAAGGCAGAAAAAGAACAAATTTTTTAAGGCAAAAATTTTAGTAGTCATCAATCACTCCCTTCATCTCCATGTCAAGAATCCACATCCAGTAAATGAGTTAACTGAAGAAACACACTGCTCAGTTTGAATGTTAAGAAAAAAAAAAGAGAGAGAGAGAGAGAGAAGCATATGAATTTGACATGAATCGCACAAATCGAAGATATACAATTCCTGACCCTCCCCCCCCCAAAAAAGGCCTATCATTACAAAAAACGCACTGATATGCAAATTTCTATCATAACACACAGATATAAGATTTGAAATAAATCACATAAGTGCACATGATAAAGCTAATCATATGATTAGCATACATCCAAAGTGTGAATAAATCGGTTTTGGTGGCATCACATGTATTATATGCCAGTTTGCCCATTGTTTCTGACTCTGGTGAATAAAAACAAGGTAATCCATTTTAGATGTCATTGTACTCAGTACCAACAAACAAATACGTTTACATAGGGCTTCACGCTAAGTCTCTGTGCCAATGGTTGATTCTTGCACTGTTATCACAAAGGAAATGCAGGTTGATATCCCAAGTGTTGATCATATTTGATGACAATGGACCCCAAGAAGGGCAGGTAAAGTACTGTAGGGAGTTAGTTTGGAGCAAGGCCAAAGACTTCAGAGCATACAAATCACTGCATACCATACATGGCCCATCTGACCCATGATCCACAACTGAAGGCATTTTGCAAAATGTATAGGATGTTTACAATGGCCCAATATTGGCACAACTGTCCTTTATGAAGATTTCTATTAACAGTGAGCCATCAAATGAATGGTTAGAGTGATATCACAGTTGCATGAAGGGCTAAATGGGCAATGTAGCTTTCAGTGATGAATCTCACTTCTTCCTCACAAATAACGATCAGTATGTGAAGATTTAAAGGCAATGTGGTCACCTGGTGGATGCCTCTAACCATTTTTAAGTGAAACATTGCTCATTACTGAGAAATAACGGCTCAGGGCATCAATAATGCTAACAGCCATTTATTTACCTCTAGTATGCATTACATGCACATTATTGAGATGATGCTATATAAATCACATACTGCAGACCCATCTCTTCCATATCCATTGGTTCACCTGAATCTACTGCAAGGTATGAAAGTGCACCCTTGTCTAACCCAATCCCCCAATCTCTCACTAATCAAGCATTTATGAAATATGAGCTGATTAAATACCACCTTTCCTCCCCAAAGTACAAATGAACTATGAGGTCATTTCAAGAACACACAGTGCATAATATTACAGGACATGAGATAAACATTTACTCATATGATGCAACATTATGTTCAAAAATCAACTAACCGAAACAGGACATATAAAATTATAAAAACAGGGTGATAAGAATTACAAGATGCAGAATGAAACTTTCTGTCATGAATATGCAAGTCACCTTTCCCTTTGCATATAGAAGAGCAATGTAATTTATAAACAATTGCATTAATTAAACATTTAAAAAACATATCAAGTGCTCCAGATATTACTCTCTGGATTTCTTTCCAATTTAGGATATTAAGACATCTTTAAAGCCCATTTCATTCAAGATGCTTATCACAAGCATTCACAAGCCTATCCATAGCATTGTAGGGTGTTCTAGATCGAATATGTGAGTGTAAGCAAGAGATATTATATTTTGCTCTTAACTGATATTTTTTTCAACACTTAATTTTGCCATTTGTTGTTCCAAAAATTGAATTCTGTTCAACAGTTCATCATGTGTTGCTTTGCTGATTTGGACAGTTTTCTCTGTGGGCTTATGCACATCAAATATTTCTGTACGTGGATTCATATTGTTGATTCATATTATAGCAAGTTTTGAAGCACCTTCTTTGCTCACTATCAGTATGTTTTTCATTGTTTCTGGTAATTTTTCAAGACATAAAGTTCTAATCAGATTTTCTGATATGTCAGTTGTAGCAAGGGATCTTAATTTTTGCAATAATTGGCTTGGTTTCAAGTTTCCTAGTTCAATGCCGGTAATTTATTTCTTTATTCGGACATTTTTACTTCTTCTAAAGAGATTTAAAAGTCTATTTTTAGCATCTGTAAATTTTTTGTCACTATGGCTATTGACAATGTCCCATACATTTTCTACATATTTAGGATCTAATTGTGAAACTAAGTAAATAAACTTAGTTTCTTCAGCTTTTGTACCTGAAATTTTTAATTGTGCTTCAATTTGAAAAAACCAGATTTCAGGGTTATCGATCCAGAAAGGAGGAATTTTAATGCTTACCTTGTTTAGCTCAGGTGATACACGGGCTACACCTTTTGTTTTATATGTTTACAGCATCTTTTGTGTTCAGCCAGGTCACCAAGTAATGATGACACACAAAATATAAAACAATGTTGATACTAATGGAACAATTTTACTAAAGTAAATATTTACAATTATTTACTCATTCTGAGGACTTTAACATATTTTAAATCCATACATCAATTTACTTTTTATAAACAATGGTGTTCTTTTCTTTTTTAGGAAAATTGTCACCATAGTAATTGTTTGAAATTAAAGTTACGATAATGATATTTTTATTTAGTGAAATTTTAAAAATGATTTTTTAAATAAATGTAAATTTAAATTATTGCTTTTAATATTAGTGTTAGATAAAATTATTCATATTTAAGTGTTTTTAGAATTCTTAATAGGTTTGGACTTTTACGCTGTTAGGCTGCATTTTATTTTAAGTTCAAAGTTACCTGTTTGAGTTAAGCCAGAAGTTTTGGCTTTATGTAGGAGCCATCTGTGTAGTGTTAAGATCTGAGGATAATTCCTCATACAGTCTTTTTTGAGCTCATTAGTTTTTGCTCCTGAAGTGAACAAGACTATATAAATTAATTAATTGTCAATAAATGAATTTTAAAATTATAAGCATTTTAAGTCTTAAGTCACAATTAATTTGTTCCTCATGATGGTCTGAATAATCTTATCTGCCCCTGGCACAAACATATATATTTAGGGTCAATTTTATGAAATATAATAATCTGCCATCTAATTGTGAACTTTAAAAAAAGTAACCCATTGGGCAGCTAATTTGTTGGGCAAATGACCTAGTCTGCTTTTGAAATAAGTTACTGTCACACAAATACTATTATTACAAGCTGAAATTCATCTATCAAAAAGCAGTGGCAATATCAGCTACGGGTGAAACTTCATTAAAAAATTATCAAAACAAAGTACAAAAATAATAAACGACACCATTCAATCTAAACAGCATACAAAAGAGAGTACAGACTTGATGCAAAATATCAAATAAACTCTTCTGCCAAAAACATTTATAAAACATTTAATACATAAAAAAAGTAAAAAATCTTGGCTAGAAAAAGTCAAAACATTCGCAAAGAAAAGTGTATTTAATGATACTTAAAAAACAAGCATAAAAATTCTAGATAAAAATATTACCGTGAAATACAGAATAGTCAGTAGTAGTTGTATTGTATTCTGCAGATGTTGTATTTCCAAATTCACTTGCATTAGCTATTGTAACTGGTATAACATAGGAAGAAGTAGTAGGAGAGTGAAAGTTATCCACTAAACACTGTCTATATGCAGTCTATGAGAAGAAAGAAAAAGCGTTCTTAAACATATTCCAGATTTGGATAAAAAAGCAATTAAAATTTTTATTAAAATATTTTAAAGTTAACTTACAGATGACACATCCAAGGGTAAAATGAAGACAATAATGAACGCAAAGTACCAGGCAATAAAAACATTGACCGTTACTAAAATGTGATGCCTTCTGCAATTTCCGTACTTTTGTAATAAATAAGCAACAGCAAGAAATGTAATTACAATCTCAGCCACAAAAGGTCCAATAATCATATTCAAGATTCTTCAAGTTGAAAGTCTAGTTGTAAAGCTCCAAAATAATAATGTAGTCTGAAAAATAGATATAGTTAGTGAGATGATGATACTGATATCGAATTGGAACTAATATTAGATTTAATAGTTTTTTGAATTGCTGAAGTTTGTAAATAACAGTTTTCATTAAAAATGATTTAGAAGCACACATAATTTCCCAAAGTATTCATTAAAATAATAATTATAAATAAAACAGAGCTTCAGATTATTAACTTAAAGTGATCCTGTATGTCTAGTCTCCTAATCTAATTATTTAATGCTTAGTTAGGAATTCATGCATAGCTAATGTTTCAGTTATTTATTTTCCCACTCGGAACTCCTACTAATTATTACACTATATACATTTACTTCATTATGTATTGATGAAACTTGTATCTGATAACAAAGATATCAGTGACACAAAGAATAATTCTGGCACATGGTTAGTTTTGATGCAAAGTTCTGCATGTTTAATATTTAGTCATTCTGCAGTCAATTAATACACAAGTATTTAACATAATGCACACTGCATAACAAAATAAATTCTTGCATTTGAGACTACGATCAGTTTGCATATGCAATTAATGACTTATTATTTTGATGTTATTTACCTGCTAACTTACTTTTTTTTAAAATGATACATTTCAAAATTACTTATTTTCACTTTTTCTTTTAATAAATACAGACTATTATTCTATTAATGACAAGTAATATAAAAGTAAAGGGATTTAGATGATCTTAATTTAGGTTAACTGGGTACAGCATAAGGGCTATATGCCTAGGGGATTGATGCATTCATGGATGGCATTCTAAAGGAAACTATTTAATTTTTTGTTACAAGTGCAGAAACTATGAAAAATGACTTTTCAGCCAATCTATTCATCAGGGTTTGAACCCAAGTGAAAATGAATTCAATTCTCATTGGCGGGCCATAAAAATTGTTATGAAAGACAAGATTTTAGAGTAATAAAAAAAATGTGAAGAAATAATCTTTGATAACATGATAAATGTTAGGATATGAAATTGATTTTCTGTTTAGCTGAAAATTCCAGTTGAAGGACTGCTAAAAGGTCTTGAACTTTAAATCTCTTAAAGAGACTTTAAATCTTTATAACGAAATTGATAAATTTAATCTTTGTTACTGTCATTTTTTTCTGAGACAGACTCACTTTATTTTTCAAAACAATTCCTATTAGTAACCTGAAGGATTAGTTATGATTAACCTCTTCAGACCAGAACTTGGTGAAATTTATGCACATTATTTTAGGAAAGCAGAAAGATCACGGAAGACTGGTGATTTGATTTTGGCCTAAATTTGATTCTGGTTTAAATCCCAAAGAATGAGCTGCTGCATAAGAGTTTACATGTTTTTCTTCATATGTAATATAAATACAAACCAGTTTCCTTTAGAGTCATTTACATTCTACTTTAGATAAATAGCTCTATGCTCTGCCTTATCCAAATAACCTAACACTATTTTGTGGTTACATTACTAAGTGGGAGGGGGGGGGCAGAAATTTTTTCCTGTTTTGTATTTACTATAATGATTACTTTCATACTATTTGCCAATAATAAAGGGGATTTAAGAAACATTTTATTCATTATGAATCAAATCCTGCCATTCATAGCTTAATCTCTTCCTTCCCTTGGTATTACAATTATCTACACTAAATTTGATTCAATACTGCTATTTATCAAAAACCACTGTCATCCAGACAGTATAGTGATTAGAGGAGCCTACTGCTGTACCAACGGTCCGGGTTCGAATCCCGGAGAAGACGTGGATGTTTGTAAATGTATAGTGTCTGTGCTACTTGGGGGCACTCTTAATATGCAGCGAGCCGAAAGTCCTCTCGTGTGGTTTGTGGAAGGGGAGAAGGATAGCAGACTCCCCGGAATTCTCTCCCTCAAAATTGGGGTGAAAAGTAAAAGTCCAGTTTCCTATTAAAAAAACACAGCAATCTTGCTGTTATTTCATTTTTGACCATTGACTGCAGTACAAATACTCAGATTTTCCACAACTATAATTTTCAAGTTATTTTCTCACATAAGAATAAAATCCATTGTTTGGTCTATAAAGATCCTAGATAAGATTTTTGTTCTTGGGGGATACCTAATATTCCTTGTCAGAGTGGTTTATGATACATTTAGTAAAATAAAGGGTTAAAATTTTGCATTAAAGAACATAAACCTTGTTTTAGAACTGAAGAAATAAATAAATCTTCAATAAATCACAGATACTAACATGTTTGATAGCAACTACAAATAATTAATAATACCTCTTAGTAAATTAGTTACAAATTACTAACATACACTGGTTATCATAAATTAAGGAAAAATCACAAAAATCACGATTACTGAAGAAGTTACATGTAGAATTTTATGAAACTTACCCACAATATACAACACATAGTAAGGCGATAACATAAAAAGAAATTACAAGAAAATTATGGTATTATAGAAATTAGCGCATGTATAAAATGAACAAATTAAACATGTCAGTTTGCTATAGGAAAAGTACCTTCAATATGGAATATGATCGCCTCTAGAATCAATGCAGCACATACAGCGATGTGTGATGCTTTCAATTATGCGGTCTATCAGTTCCATAGGAAGCGAAAGCCATTGCTCTTGCAAAGCAGTTACAAGCGTGGCAAGGGTCTGAGGGGGTGGATTGCGAGCAGCTAGTCGTCTCCCTAAAGCATCCCAAACATGTTCGACAGGATTCATGTTCGGGGATCGAGCTGGCCACTCCATGCGCATAATTGTTTCCTGTTGAAGATAATCATCTACGATGCTAGCCCTGTTTGGTGTTGCATTGTCGTCCTGCAACAGGAAAGCATCACCTATTGCCCCGGCATGTGGGCGCACATAACATCAAGGATGTCATTTCCATAAACCTGAGCATTCACGATTTCCCTTGGAAACACATGGAGGTCTGTGCATCCACCCAAAAAAATGCCATCTCAAACACAGACACTGCCTCTTCCATATGCATCTCTTTCACGAATGTTTGACGGATGATAACGAGTTCCAGGTTCTCTCCATATCAAATAACACCCACTATCGCTTTATAGACTAAACCTGGACTCATCCGTAAAGAGAACAGCCCTCCATTGATCAGGCATCCAGTGGACATGTTGTCGTGCCCACTGCAATACTGATATATCTTTTTTTTGCTATTATGTAGGGTTTTTTAGGGTTACTATGTGGGTTTCTGTTATGCTTCACATTCGTTTTATGACTTAAATGTCGTGCACTTCAATTTTTATTTTGGAAAGCCTCGACTTCAGTTTATTACGGCAGGCAAGTATTATTTATCGCATGGTAAATAAGGCAATTAGTGATACAGATGAAAGCAAAGAATCATTTTCTAAAGAGTTAGAGAGCAATATTTCTAGTGATTCTGATACAAACATTTTGTCAGAGATCTCACCGAGTGCCTGACTTCCACTTTTCATGAAAGATTTTGTTACGTCTCCTTGTAAATAGTTTTTCTTCCATTTTTTGGTTAATTTTAAAGTTTATCAATATATTTTGTGTATTAAAACTTCAGAATAATTTGAATAGCACTTCAGAAAATTATTTCTTAAAGTAAGCAATTATTTTAATATATTTTCATGTAAAGTAAAGGGAAAAGATTATTAAACATTAATTTTAACATAATGATAGCTGAAGTAATAATTTAAAATGATACCAAAAATTATAACGTTAGGACTTAAATTTTTTTCTCTAAAATTAGATTTAGTAACACAAAATCCCGTCTTGTGGAACAACTCCTCTCAACTCTCATATGTCCCAAGGGAATGTCTTAAACAAAGGCGTGCCATCTCAAACAGGGAAATTAATACACAGTACGTAATACACATTCAGTCAAACATAAAAATTAAAACCTGTATCCATCATAAAAAGACTCACTTATAGCAACCAATGAAATTTTTGATAAACACAAATGAATCATTGAGCTTTTGCTTCAGTATATAGATATCCAAACAAATGAAATATAAAAATCATAATTTAATATTAAGCTTTGGTGGTATTAAAATTATTCTCTTTTTTAGAAGCATGTAATAAATAACCACTTGCAGGTTATTTCTCAGAATGATGTAGTACAGCTTTAATTACTGTATGTGCATAAATTTAAAAAAAAAAATGTAGTTTTTTTTTTTCTTTATTAATAATTTCCATTTTCTAGAAAAAAGTATGAGAAATTCATTTTACATATCTGTGCAACCCATAATGAAAAAATTCAACTACTGCCAGTATAATCACCAGTTGATTATATTTTACGTGTACAACACAATATGCATCAAAACCTTAACATTAGCAGATGAAACATAAATTTTCTCATAGTTAAATGTTACACCTGTTACGTACTTATCATGTGGAATAAAATTAATGTAATTGTGATGTGGAGTGCTTAAATACACATAACACACTTTACACAACGAGTATCGCTTTTAAGAATTATTTAACATTAGTTAAGAGAGCTGAAAATATTTAATAAAACAAAAAATTTAGTTTCGGGAAATATGGTAAGAAATAATTTACACTTCGTGTTTCATGTTATTAGCTTCCGCCGAGACCTATGAAAATTTTATTTGGTTAACAGAGCTGAAAATATTTAACAAAAAAATTTTGTTTCGAGAAATATGGTAAGAAATAATTTATACTCCATGTTTCATGTTATTTGCTTCCGCCGAAATCTATGAAAATTTTATTCAGGGTTTAATAAGTAGTCCCAAAAAAAATCTGCATACTTTTTTATGAACTAAAAAATTCTGTGCTAAAATAGGTGATCCAACTAATTTAGGAAATAACTAACATACTGGAATACTGCAATCATCATACCAGGTCCGGTAATCCACATGTAACTTTAAAATCCATCATAAATAACATACAGACAGACAGACAGACAAAGAAGACAGATGTCTTGTTTTGCACCCGCTAAGTCTTTCTGCACCGATGGGCGAAAAATCAAGCTTAGGTGCGAAGGAAAGGTATATAGAAAGGGGGACAATTTCGTGTTTCAGAGGACAGTAAAAATGAATCTCGTACACTTTGTACGAGTTCAAAAGGCCAGAAAGAAAAGTCGGGACAAAATAAAATAAAAATAAATGGCCCAAATGTAATAGGAAAAAAAATTTAAAAAAAAAGGGCCTATAGAAAGAAAAGGAAAAGAAACAGAAAATTTTCCTAAAATACGATTGCTAATTAATTTTTTTTTTGTTACACATAATATTTATTCATTAATTTAACCCTCATAATTTATTAAGGCATTAGTTTAACAAATTCAGGCCCACTGTATTTATGTTAGCATATAATTCTAAGTATGAGAACTGAAAGAGATCCTAGTAACAAAGATAACAGTCTACTGCACTTATCTATGCCCAAATCCCTATTTTTCCTCTCAAGAAATTCCTAAGCAAGTAACGGGCCTTCGAAGGGTAACTGTTGATTGACTGCTGATAAGGAACGTAGCGTCTCTACGGAATAGTTACGAGAAAAGGAACCACATGATTTAAAGCAATATGCTAACTATCGTATAATGCTAGAAACTAATGAAAATAATGACTAAATGAATTTAAGGGCACATTCAAGATATAGGTTAAATTAAATTTAGAGAAAGGAAGGATGCTTATCTGGATGCTATATCCCTTCTTTTACTTCTGTCTTGTAGAAAATAAACAGTGGTGAATAAACAGTTTCCTTCTTTCGTTTGATTGAAGAGAATCTTCAGTTGATGGGCGAGATGTTGCAGAGGAAATGTGTGATATAATTTCTTAGGCAGGTAACCGTTTATTGACACATACATTAAAAAAATTACGCAGCTATCCGTAAATAACATACGGGCATTTACCGCAAACACAGAGGATTACAGTTACAGTTATTATCAGAGAAACGTCGGCTTAAAAAGCTAAGTCGGTCTCTTCTCCCGACAGGCGTGTAGACACAAATAGGCCTACTACAGGTAGGAGGACAACGAGTCTAGTGGCCATGCGCAGTTCGTTCAGCAAAACTGTCTGAAATTTCTTACTGATTCTTTCTTACTGCATTATCTTCGTCGAAACCTTTCGCTAATTTGCCGTTGTATTTGTCAAATGATAGATTGTTTGTACAGGAAATTAATAACTGTTAATTTGCGAACTCAGTAGGAATTACCAAATGTCAGTCTGTCCAAAATTCGCTGATCACAATGTTAATATGGCTGCTTACGAAACAAAAAAAGGGAAAAAACCGATTTGCTCATTCAAATGGGAAGCAAAACAATCCGATGTAAAGTTTAAAATCATGAAAAAAAATCTTAGTTTATCTTAGATTCTGAATAAAACTCCATCGATTTCAAGAGCGATCAGACACAGATCCTTCTTCTGTGGAAATAAGAAAAAAAAAAAAAAAAATCCGAGATAAGGAATTCCTTAATTTTTTTTATAACTTGAGACAGTAATATTCTTGACTCTTAAAATGTTTTATTATGGTGTACATAGATTACATTAAATAAATTAAAGAATCTCGGAACAATGATTACTACCCCACACCATCGCATTACTTGAAAATTTCAACAAAATACTTTTTAGTTCCAATTTAAACGAAAAAAAGTAAGCCAATTCATCCATAAGAAAAGCGGCTACGTATTAAGACCAAATTAATATTTCAAAATTCGAATGAAAATTTTTATTTAAAAAAATAAAGCGAGCATTCTTTATTTTGAAGTATTGAAGTATTTGAAGTATTGAATGCCACTAAATTGTGATAAAAATTGCAAATTAAAACAGCCTTGCATCTTTGCTAAAAAATTATTTTTAAAAAGGTTTCCTTTAAACAGCTTTCAACTGAGTCTTATCAATAAATTTTTCTACTTAATATTCTCTCATTATGTTAACGCAGAGTTCTGAGTTCGAGAAAGATTTACCACGGTATGCAATGGATGTACCGAAATTATTCTAAAAATATGTTTATTGGCGAAAAGCCATTGAAAACTGGAGCGGAAATACAATTATGTATTTTAAAGCACTTTATGCTGATGACATTGCGTTTCGCTCACAAAATGCTTTTCTTCGTCCAGCACTGAAACTGGAATATTTCGTGAGCTGGAATACTGAAATTAATGTGGACAATTTTTCTTCAGGAAGAAAAAGAAAATCACTTGCAATTTTAGCATGTATTAAACAACATTGCGCTGGCTAGTGAAGTCACTTATCACGGGGGTATCCTATGCAGTAATCATTCATGATCCCTACACATATACTCTAACCAGAAGCTCCGAGAAAGTAAAGTGAAATTCTGTTCTTTAACTGATCGGAGCAACGTTTTATCTATTGACATCAAGTTGCTTATATACAAAATCCTCTTGCGTCCCACGATTTGTTATACTTACCGATTAGTGCATACTCCTAACTCTTCAATCGCAAATAGTTACAAATGACTCAGAAAAGCATCCTGAGACAATTATCTGGCTTCTCATAGTAAGTACGTCAGAATTAATAAAATTCACCAAGCATACGGTGAAATGATAGCAGGCCCGTCGCTTGGTGTTACCCAGATACTTGCCTATTATCATTTTAAGGCAAACAGTTTTCATTTAAGCCTCAGGAAAAATACAGTAGCATTATTCATGCATATAACTACTTCTGCTCAGAAAATAAGAAGTGAAGAAAGTCTCTTGTCTTAAGGGTGCTTCTCACTGATTCTCGTTCATGGATCCTACACATTAAATCTGTTATCTAGAAATTTTGAGAGCGTTAAGCTGAACTCTACCCCTTAATTTCTCGAAACGGCATTCTATCTATAAATTACAAGCTACTCATTTATAAATCCATTCTGAGTCCCATCTTTGCGCTGCCTGATCACTCTAAGCTTATTCCTGTAACACAAATCGTAAACAACTTTCAAACTGCCCGAAATATCAACGGTGTAATTTGTGACTTTCAATCTGACACATCATTCTGAATGTTCAGCTGTGAAACACTCTGTTTTATGACTCAAAATATTTGTCACATGAGAAAAGATTTGTTTACAGAGATATGTAGAATCAAAAGCGGAAAACAGAGCACAGGCGATTTTCTTCAAACAATGAAAGCTCTTTTGCAATGATAGACAGCAATTTAAAATAGCTGTCGATTTATCGTTAGAGTTTATCTTCCGGACTTTTTCGTAATTCCGTAAATTTTGCTTCCCACAAATCTAAAGGTGTTAGTTCAATAAGTTCCATTTCAAAATTATCAACTTTCATTCACACAAAAATTGACTAATCGGATCGGATTATCAAAGTGTCTATTAAATCTGGTTTGATTATAAGGAAGGAAAGTAATAACTATACAAGCTTCAAAGTCTTTGCCTCTTTTGAAAAATTCTTCTTAAGTGCTTCAACGTAGGTTTGAAATTCTTCTTTGTTTATGGTCGATATATTAGCAAGCACTTTAACATTTGGGAAGTATTTGTAGGTAATTGTATTAATATTACATGAAAATATATTTAATATTGTAGCAAAGCATTTCCAATGTTCAAAACGTTCAGGCACAGTTTGCTCCTTTCCTTGGAATCTGAAGTTTTTGTTCATTGAGATGTTTAGTTACATCAATCAGAAACATAAATTTACATAAACCTTCTTTATCGTTCAATTCGGGGAAACGCTGTTCTTTTTCAATAAGAAAAACTTTAATGTGTTTCATGCATGACACAAATTTACTCAAGACATTACCTTGACTAAGCCAACGAACATGGCTGTATAAGGAAAGAACAAGATATTCCCTTTCTATTCTTCTAAAAGAGATTTAATTGTCTGTGTGGGCCAATGAAGAATGAGACACTATGAAATTAGCTACTTTAACAACAGTGTTCAATACAGAAATTAAGCGCTGTGACGAAATTTTGGCAACTAAACTTTCCTGATGTACTATGCACTAGATGTTTAAAATTTTATGTCCAATATGATTTTCAAGAAGTTTGACAAATCTTCTTTCCTTGCCATACCTTATGTATAGTAATTTTATACTTTCAAAATAATTTATAAATGAATAAAGAATATCTCATCCCTTAGTTTTCCCAGACAGAGGAATCAAGCTGCATAACTCTTCATAAATTCTATCTTTATCACAATATTGTGTAATAACTGCAAGGCGTGCAACGTCATTCACATCGGTATTTTCATCAAGGGCAACGCTAAATGTAACAGTTTCTTGTAATCCAGAATTCTGTTTTCTGCCATTTTTATTATTTCAATAGTTCGCGCAGAAGCCGGGATTTTTTGAACTCGGAATAATATTCTTTATAAATTTCCTTCATCGCTGAACAATATTTCAACACTTTTTTAAAATGTGTCCTTTATATATTAGTCACGTGTTAAAGATTTTCCCTTGGTAGCTACACAATGAGCAATTTCGAAACTACATTATGTAACTTTAGCTTTGGTTCCAGTTGTTTGACAAAAAGTGTAGCTTGTTTCCTATATCCAGTAACAGCTATTTTTATAAATTCACATTTCTCATCAGAATTCTAAAATACAGACAATAAATGTTTGACAATGTCTTGTACTCTTAAGGTGCGACATACGACTCTTTCGCGACATAACACACATACAGGGCAATCCTTTTGTTGTATGAATCCATATTCATTTGTCCAAGAGTCTTGAAAACCGCGAACATCAAGCTTTCGTTTTTTAGTGGCCATTTGATTAAATATGTAGGTATGAATTGTCACAATAATTAAACAAATAAAATACAAGTTTTACACAATAAAACTAAGAAAGTGTCTTAAAGTTAAAAACAACCTATACCGCACGAAGCGCATCAAACTAAATTCTACTTTCGCCTGAAATCATACTGATACTCATGCATCGACGCGACGAACTGAACGAAAGGACATAAAATGCGTGAGGTGGGAGGGCTAAGAGAGGAGAGACAAAGCGATTTTTTTATCTGATAACTTTGTAACGAAGTGAACTATGCCACTGAGAATTGTACTGCGTGCCACAGGCTGCCGACGCCTGATCTGTCATTTCAAACACCTTTAAAATTTCTTCCCCGAAACATAACTAAGCATAAAAATTCCATTTATATGTTAACACAAGGGGTCTCAACCATTTTTGCTTTGTGTAGCCCGTTAATCACTGCTAGAATTTCATTCTTCCCTGCTTTCCAAAGCTTGAAAAATACTACTTATACATTTATTTAGATTTCGATTATTTTTAACATTTTTTTAATTAAACAACAAAAAGTACAGAACAGTTTGATAAATGCCAAAACTTGCATAAAAGCAGTTTGCTTTATAGCCATAAACTAAAACTAAATACTAAACAAATAAACGAATGGGTGACCGCATGCTCCCTGAAACTATGAAATCACTCTCTGGGGGATATTTCCACCGGTTGAGAACCTCTGTCTAACATAATAATAATGATGATAACAATATGTATTTTTCTAATGATAACAATATGTATTTCTGCAATAGACACGTATTCTAAATATATAGAGAACGGCTAACGGCAAAGTGTCCCAAACGGCAAAAGTGAAAACTATTAATCGAAATCTGCAGCTCTTTCTGCAAAGTACTAGATTCTGCTAAATCAGACACTATTGCTTTCACGTCTACTCCAGATACCTGAATATCTTTTATGAGTGAAAAAAGAAGTTCTTTCTTCATTGGCGTATTAAAATATTGGGGTTTCGAATGCTAAATGGGACCTCTGACTAAAACAAACTGCACGTTTTGTAAAGGACCGAGAATTTAATCCATTTTAGAGTCATAGTAGAGTTTAGAATTTATATGCATTTCGTCGAAACTGAGAACGCATATTTTTTAACAGATTTCAAATAATCGCACACTTTCTTCATAAGAGCAAGAATATCACTCTGAATTCCTGGACTACACAAAACTGCAGCGCGCCATCTCTTTAATGTGCTAATACAAGGTAAATGAATTCCAATTTTTCCCTCAAATCGTAACTTTTAGTTGACAGAACTCTTATGACAATGCAATGTGAAATATCTTCACTAGTCCACCTCATTATTTTCTAGCTATGCATTAATCTGCGTCTTTGCAAAAATATGCTTTAGACATTTTTCCAAATTCTCCGATCATCTATGCTGTTTTTTTCTAAATTTCGCTATTTTAGATTTTAAGTTCTGAATTTCTGATCCAAATTTATTTCTAGATGTCGTCCACCTTCTTTTTTGCTGAGCAAATGTTCTAAAATTTTCCTTTCTCTGTTTTTCAATATTTTAATGCAGTTTTCTAAGGATATTCTTTTGTTCTTCAATTTATGAATGCATTCTTGTTCATCTTTAAACTTAGGGCAGTGAGGGATATTTACATCGTTATTTGTGAGTTTTATTTCAAAATCATTCACATTTTATTTATTATTGCCATTATTAATTTCGTTTTCGGCCTCAAAATGAAATTTTTTTAGGCTTAATTCGTGCAGTCTTTGATTCTGCATCAGTTTTCTTTTCTCTTGTCTTCGATGTCTTGGTGTTACTTTGCTTACTGCACACGGTAAATTTACTGTCGGCACAGCATTGCATTTTAACAGTTTCTTTTGCGGCAATCCAAGCATACGATTTTTCATTCTATCTTCATAATCGTAGCATAGAAAATATTCGCTGCAAATTCTTGCACTATTCACATTAATAGAATCCTGTCCTCGATATTTATGCATCCATTCTTCCGTCAAAAGCAAATTGTTCATTTGGTAAGCATGAATACAATATCTCTTCTTTTCGCATTTCTATAAGGAAATTGCTACAACACTGAAAATACGTTGCTACAACGGAAGAAGCCATATTACATAAACGACAATACACAATACAGAAATACAAAATAGAATTTAAAAGGAAATCTGAATAAAAGTATGTATATATATATATATATATATATAAAGTGTGTATTTAAAATATATATATATGTTAGTCACAAAAATATGCAAATCAAAATTATAATTTAAAAAGCCTCTTGATTGCTCATTTTTTTAATATTGTATTTACTCTTCAGTAATAACTGTCTCTAAACTGCGTCTTACCCGAAACCTAATTCCGCATTATGTCATCTTAAAACTTCTGCATTTCCTATAAGTTTTAGCCAATCAGGTTAAAGAAAAATGTTACTATAAATGCCGTTGTAGCCGACCTACCCTCCCTCTTTCTCTGTCTACGCTTGCTAGCTAAAGAAGTCTCTTGCTGG
Organism: Stegodyphus mimosarum; assembly: GCA_000611955.2. Classification (NCBI taxonomy): domain Eukaryota; kingdom Metazoa; phylum Arthropoda; class Arachnida; order Araneae; family Eresidae; genus Stegodyphus; species Stegodyphus mimosarum. The sequence goes on from KK119398.1 coordinate 140,779, forward strand.
GTTGCTTTTATTAAAAATGTTGTAAGGTTTATCCTAAGTTTATTAACAGTTATTTTAAGTTACGATTCTTTCCTATCTATTCTAATTTCAGCTTACAATTTCCTGCCAGAATGTAATTTCAGAAACGCAGTTAATGCAAATGAGTAAGAGTACTATTTAAGTCGATGCTTCACCGACTTCTACAGAGAGAGTCTGATTTTCCTGAATAGTTCGCGTTTTCCATTTGACACGTTCTCTCTTAGCTACTACGCTCGGCCATACTTTAGGCGCTTGCTTGGCTTCGCTGATTAAATTAATATTTAGGGGCGAAGTACTTAGATTTCTGATAGCTTCGGCTAAAACATTCAGATAACTTTAGTTAAGCTTAATTTAATTTAAATTCATAGTTATTTAAGTTCAACCCCAAGTAGAGGCTTGTGTACACTCCAAGTAGGAGTTAATTGTATTTATTCTGAAAAAAAGGGTAGTTAACCGTTCTTAAGTCTTACGTGTTTTGTTCACACACTTATGCGATTATTCACTTGTTAGTGTTCGTGGGGTTCTAAGACAGAACTTTGGAATTAAATAAGTAAAACCCCCCATTTGGCGCCCGAACTTCTTCTCAACGTACCATGCCTCTTGGGTGCGAAAATATCTCGTTGACCCCTCCCACCTTTCAGTACCCTCAGCCATAACCAAACTCCATGGAGGGATTCGAATTTATCGTGGAAACGATGAGAGCGGCTACGCCGACAACAACTTTTGCTGGAAGAGGAACCGTAATGACCTTCTTGGAACAGCTGGAGTTACATTTCACGTTATATCCTGTGAACCAGCCGCAAATAATTACCATCGCTACAACGAATTTAAAAGGTCAAGCCCTCAGCAGGTACAAGAATATTGGCAAGAGTTTGTTGGGGGATTCAGAATCCGAAACGTACACCTGGGAAAATTTAAAAAATTCTCTCTTGAAAGCATTCCCAGTTGTAAGAGACCGCGCAAGACTGGAATCAGAATTATTTAGTAAATAGCAAACTAACTTCGACGAATTAACAGATTTCATCTTAAGGAAGATCCATATTGTCAAATTATTATATGGGAAAAGGCCCGACAAGGAAGTCATCGAAATAATTTTGCCGCGTTTGCTGCCATCAATTTAAGGTTCTCTTGAAGTTAGAAATCCGCAAATGCTGGAAAGCTTATTCGAACTAGCTGTCAAATTTCAGAGTAGGCCAAAGGCCGAAAATGCGCGTGAGAAATATTTTAGGAAATACTCAAGCTTTCATGCTCAGACGAAACCTCAAGGTCAGCAGAATTCCTGTCGGCAAGACGGTAAGGTAGCAAAGCCGGATAAGCGGAAAGCCAGTCAGACCAAAGCGTGGGAAAATAAAAAGCAGTTGGACCAAGGGGTTCAAAAGAAAAATTTAAATTAGTCACGGTGACTAGAGGGAGGGTGAAATCACCGTGTAAGAAGGTAAATCCGTCAAAAATCAAACTGAATACGGTAGTCGTACAAAAGTTACCATTGCCAGAAATTCAGATACTACTAAACGACGTCCCTACGACCGCCTTACTGGATACCGGGACTCAATGCAGCTTCCCGTAGCAGGAATTTTTAAAAAAGCATTTTCATCGTTATAGACTATTTAAAACAACGGGACAACGGGTGATTGTTGCCCACGCCAAACAGTGTGTCTGTTTGGGAAAAGTGGGCCTGCATGTTCAAATAAAAAATGAGGTTAAAAAAATGAATTTTCTCGCAGCAAAGAATTTACTAACCGCAGTCATATTGGGGGTTGATTTCTTACACGCAGCTAGCCCAAAAATTTATTTCAAAGATTTTATCTTACCGGTGAAGATGGATAAAGTAGAAGTTGAACAAGTCGCAGTGCCGGAACTTGAGCTTAATTACCTCGAAGAAAGAGAAAAAGAAAAAAATTTAAGAACTGGTAAGAACTTTTGGTAAATTATTTGACGAGAAGCCTAGCTTCTGCCAGATTGTATCTCACGCTATCGAGAGTGGTAACGAGCCCCCAGTTCGTTCCAAACCATACCGATATGATCGGCTGAAGAAAGGCATTCTCGAGCAACACATTAATAAAATGCTCGAGAAAAAGATAATTACGCCAAGTACCAGCACATATCCTAGTCCTGCAGGTTTATGTAGAAAAAGGAATGGGCTGTCACCCGCAGATCCGAACGCGTGGAGATTCACAGTTGATTACAAGAAATTAAATAGTAAATAAATACCCCAGATATCCTCTCCCGATAATAGATGAAATTAAAAGAAAAATTCGGTCAACTAAATATATGACAACCTTAGATCTGACGTCAGGCTAATTTCAAATTGCAGTAAAACCCGAGGATGTCGAAAAAACACCTTTTATTATAAAGTCAGGCGTGTATGCTCTTTTGTGAATGCCGTTTGGCTTAAGCGGAGCTCCGGCTACATTTCAAAAAGTTATGGATATTGTTTTAAGGCCAGTCTTGGGAAAAGTTCAATCTCTTATCTCGATGATATTATTGTGATTAGCGAAACCCTAGAGGAACACATTAAACATTTAGAGGAAGTTTTTACATTATTAAATGAAGCGGGCCTCAAAATTAATCTTAAAAAGGGCAAATTAGCCGCCAAGGAATTGAGGTACCTCAGCTATAAAATCTCGAAAACCGGTATTGAAACTGACAACTGTAAAATTTTAGCGATCAAAAGTTATCCATCGCCAAATAAGGCTAAGAAGTTATCATCCTTCCTAGGTATGTGTTCCTATTATAGCGTATTCATCAAAGATTTTGCAAAGATAGTTGAACACTTTTTGGTGTTTAAACGAAAAAAGACTAGGTTCATATGGACAGCGGAAGGGAACACGGCGTTTTAGGAATTAAAACACGCCTTAATTAATGTCCCTGTTCTTAAATTCCCGGAAGGGGATCAAAATTTGGAAATTGCAGCGGACGCGTAATTATTTTCGCAGCTAGCATCGTACATTTAATTGTATTTCTGTCTTCATCGAACTTTATTCTGGATAGTGCGTCCGCAATTACATTTTCTTTCCCCGGCGTGTGTTTTATTATTAAATCAAACTCTTGCAGTTTTAGTGTCCAATGTATGAGCGAGGGCGAAAGATTTTTATCGGAGTATAGGCGACCAACTGCCGGGCGAACTGCGCCAACTGCATATACCGCAACAGAGTGGAAAACCCTCGTGATCCTATTAGCGGTGCAAATATTTCGTGTGTACTTTGTAAGTGCTCCGATAACTATGTATTCAGATAACGCGGCAGTTGGTCACCTATATTCCAGTAAAAAGTTTTCGCCCCGGCTCACACGTTGGACACTAAAACTGCAAGAGTTTAATGTAATAGTAAAATACACGCCGGGGAAAGAAAATATAGTTGCAGACGTACTATCCAGAATAAAGATCGATGAGGACGGAAATACTATTAAATATATGATGTTAACTGCGAAAATAATTGAATCCCGAGAAACAATAACTGCCGAATTAAAAACGGATCCAGAATTGAAAAACATTTACGCTTATCTAGAAGATACCGAAAGTTTTGAACATGTAGACTTAAAGACTATTCGCAATAGGGCGGCTAATTATGAAATTATCGATAAGCTGCTCTTTTATTCGAAAACAGCCAACGATAATCTAGAATTGCGGCAGGTAGTCCCAATGAGTCTAAGTATTCTAGAAGAGCTCCATGACTCGAAATTAGGAGCCCATCTTGGTGTTAGGAAAACCCTGCAAAGGGTCTGCAACGCAGTGTATTTTCGGCAGTTACAGAAAGTTGTGACGGCGTATGTTAGGTCATGTCACTTGTGTCAATTAATAAACGACGTTAATTATAACCCTGCCGGGTACTTAAATAGCATAAAAACCACTTTCCCAAATGAATTAGTTGGCATTGATTTGCTTGGTCGCTACCCTACAACAAAGATTAATAAAAATAGATAAATACTTGTTAACCATTGTGGATCGTTTCTCAAAATGGGTGGAAATAATTCCCCTTAAACGGGCTTCAGCAGAAATAGTAGCAGATTCGTTTCTAAATAAATATATTTTAAAATACGGGGTCCCAGTAAAAGTAATATCAGATAATGGTAGGTAATTGCAAAGTAATTTATTTGGAAATCTATGTGCAGGCCTTGGCACAGGCCATCTAAAAATGGTACCTTATAGACCGCAATCAAATATTGCGGAGCGCATAAATAAGAATATAATTAAAATTATTCGGGGGTATGTTAAGAATTATCACGACCTTTCGGACAGCTGTGTCAATGAATTAGGCTTTGCCTTGAGAACAGCAAAACATGATACCACACAGAAAAACCCCGCAGAACTATTCCTAGGAAGAAAAATTTTAACGCCTCTGGATCAAAGACAGGAAGAGTTTAAATTGAGTGATATACAGGAAAGTTTTAATGAGGCCATCAAAAATCTTGATGCGGCAGGGTGGAAACAAAACATCTATTACGATAGAAAGAGACGTGACGTAGACGCGATTGGCTGTTACCTAACATATTTGCATACTCTCATCTACCTCTGCAGCGAATTGCATCCTCTTCAATTCTGGTTGGCTTCCGGAAATTAACATTTTCCTCTCCGTGCTTAACTTTTGGAAATAAGTGTATTAACATCATTTGGCTTCATAACAGAAGCCAATTAATAAAATGCATCAATATCTGGAGAAATGGGTTTAATAATTATTTGAAGACCTCCATTTGGGACAGGTTTATCCGATTTAACATATATATTATCAATTTTATAGTGACATAATGGACTATAAAATTCCATTATGTCACTAACTGGGTCACTTTTCGACCATATTTTCTGATTAATTCGATTATAACTTCAAGCCTATGATCCATATGAATAAGATCTTTATAGCCAAGGTAGGCCTTTCAATTGCCTTCTTTTTGATTCTAGTTACAATAACCCAATTAGATTTCAAGTAATATAACTTTTAATTGCCATTTTATCGCAGAAACTTCGGTCCCCCCTGCCCCTATCGGGCAAAGTAGCGGCTCAGGGCTCGTCTTTTCGACCCAACTTTATTCTGTCCGTTATCTCCTGACAATAACAATCTAACCTTCCACAAGGTCAAGGTTCAAATACACATGCGCTAACTTATACAGTACTCCTCCTGCACTTTGGCTAAAACTTATCCATGTGGCTTTATTTACATTTTGGACTTGTAATTTGTGTAAATAGCTACACCACAGCCCCATATTGTGTTTTGAATTCATTGTTTTTAAATTAATTGCCTTACTTTGTACAATGCATTAATGTTGCAACGTATTAATGGTACAATGTATTAAGGGGGCTCGTACACCTTAAAACCCTTAAGATCTTGGAATACGTTACTGTTGCAAGAATTGGGATAACTTATTTATTTTAAAAGCAATTGCCTTCAACTTTTTACAGCTGACTACATAATATAGTTTCGTTGGGAACTAATAACCAGAACGTTTTTGTTGCCTCAAATATTTTTATAATTTATTCTGCTTTGTGACAAAATTTTTCATGCGTTCACGTCATGTTTCCACCTTCCGCGCACAGCTTAAAACATTCTGTTGCATAATTCAATTCCATATTTAATATATAACTTTTTATAATATTTGAACACTACTGTGAACCCAAAATCCTAAGAATATCGTGTTAAATTCTTGTTTTATTTGGTGCTGAGTTTACAAAATGTATTTTTTAAAAAAAATCTGTAATGTTTTCATGCATAAGTTTTTTTTTAATATTAAAATATTCATCATATTTTTGGTTCTGTTAGAAGCTACAGCCCATATAAAGAATTCCATCAATTAAAAGTATGTACCATTAGCCATTTTTAAAATGTCATGCGCGCAAAGTGGAAACATAACGTGAAAGCATAAAAATTTTTTCAAAAAGCAGATTAAATTATGAAAGCATTTTTGACAGCACAAACTTTCTGATTACTAGTTCCCAAAGCAGCTTATTATGTAATTGCTTTTAAAATAAAGAAGTTATCTCAATTCTTGCAACAGTAACAAATTTGAAGATCTTAAGGGTTTTAAGGTGTACGAGCCCCCTTGTTATCTTTTTTTAATTCCCGAATTTCATTACCTAATTACTATCTGTCATACTATTTTGACAATTTGTTTGATATTATAACTATTTTATGTTTGATTTAGTATTATCATTATCTCGCCTATTTAAATAATTAATCTCTTATTTCAACAGTGTAAATTAATTAATCAAACCCTTATTATTCAGTGTTTAATAAGAATCTAAGGTCGGGCATGTGTTAGAGGAAGCAGAAAATTTCTGGATAAGGTCAGAGCAATTGAAGTTTTTTGCCTAAGAATATAAATCCCTAAAAGAAAGTAATTCAGTTGAAAAAAATTCTCCTTTGTACAATTTTCTTCCTTATACTGAAGAGAAGGAAATAATGACGTTGAGAGGATGATTGGAATTTTCTGTTTTCTCACTAGATAATAAGCATCGAATAATTCTACTTAAAATTCCCGACTGACGATTCTAATTGTACGCAAAGAACATGAGAAGATAATGCATGGAGGAATTGCTGGAGCTTTAACCAAGGTCAGATCATGTTTCTGGATTCCTAAAGGACGCCAGTTAGTCAAAAAAGCATTAAAGAATTATATAATTTGCCAAAAATATTTAGATAAACCAGCAGATCAGATGACAGTACCCTTATCAAAGGATAGAATCCAAGAATCACCTCCATTTGCAGTCTGTGGAATTGATTTTGCCGGACCAATTTACGTGAAGAATTATAAAGACACTCAAAAATCCTATATTGTTTTGTTTGTTTGCGCAGTAACGCGAGCTGTACACTTAGAACTTGTATCAGATATGTCAACAGAATCCTTTTGAACAGAAGAGGGAACTGCGTAATCATCTACTCTGACAACGCCAAGACCTTTAAGAAGACAAAGAAAGAACTTGAGAATTTTTCAAAAGTTTTAAAAGATGACAAATTCAAGAATTGCATTGCCAAAGAAAGAATCCATTGGAAATTTATGATCGAGCGAGCCCCATGGTGGGGCGAGTTTTATGAGAAACTTGTCAGATGTGTTAAAGAATGTTTAAGGAAAATCATAGGAAAAGCATTGTTGGCCTTCGATGAAATGTCTACACTACTTGTCGAAGTAGAGTCAGTTCTTAATTCACGACCTCAAAGTTACGTTTACAACGACAATGACGAGCCACAACCCTTGACTCCATTGCACTTTTTAAACATTGGTCAAACTGATTTCAAGTATCCTTTGACTTTTGCTAGAATCATCAGTAGCGAAACGACAAGAGAAACGCTGTTAAAAAGAAAGTGTTATCAAGAATTGCTGTTAAAACAGTTGTGGTGCAAATGGAAGCAACAATATTTATTAGATCTTAGAACTACCCATTTCTTGAAGAATCCGGAACTTCAACCAGAACTAAAAGTAGGAGATGTTGTTTTGGTTGAAGGAAACAATAAAAACAAACTGTTATGGAAACTCGGCAGAATCATAAAAACTATCTCTGGACGTGATGGCTAAGTCCGATCATTCAAATTAAAAACTGTTAATGGGACTTTAAAACGTACTGTCCAACATCTATATCCTCTTGAACTTTAAATATTTTTAACTTTAACGATTTGTTATGCATTTCTCCGTCTTTTTTTTCTATTAATGATTAAATTGAATATCGTTAGTTAAGTTTGCTTAGTTAAGTTGAAAATAATTTGAGCAAATTTAGTTCAGTTATTAGTTATAACGCTTATTAATTGATACATGTTGTGTATAACCTGTTTGTGATTGAAGCTTTTGACTAATTAAAATTTTTTGTATTTTTTAGAATATTGATTTATGTACATGATTGTATGCATAACTCAGTTAGATGAACTCTTGTCAGAGTTCAGGTGGGGAGTGTGTTGAGGAATATACCTTGATATCGCCAAGAGATGGCATTAGAAGCTATTGGTTTACTTAACTCTTCCCCTTCTGAACACATGGCTTGCAAAAACATTTCTTTGATGAGTCAGTTTTTTTTAGGGTAGAGTTCGAACTGCACTACGCAGTATAATTCGATCATTAGATTCTTTCGATGAAACTATTCAGTGCTTCCCTAAGCGTTGACATTCAACTTAGGCATTTTAACCTACATTATGTATATATGTATAATTAAGTTTTAATTAAAATTATGTAAAACCCTCCAGGCCATGCATTTCATTCTTTGATTTCGAACTTGATCTAGAACTTTCATTTTAGTATTAGAAAGTGCTAAGTGAAAGAAATGCTTTTTCTTCGTAAGATGTTCCGATTGCATAGGTATTGTTTTGGTTTTCCTGGTGTGAAGCGCGAATACCAGGTTGTCTCTCTTAGAAATTCCGCCACGAAGGCATTCTTCCAATATTTCTTGCAAAATTTACCACAGTTCACTAAATGAGACAGCACTTAGTGAAAAACGGCAGAATCTTGGGCAAGGATGAGTTGATGCAACATGGGAAAGTAAATTATCATTAATAGAGGCTTCTTAAATCGTTAATTGAACTTTATAGAGCCAAGTTTATTTTATATGACAAGAATTACTCCATAGTTGAGAAATGAACCCAGGATCTCTTCATGGATTATGAGGAGAGATGGTGAATAACTGAGTTGTTTTAAGCCACTAGGTCACCTTCGAGTAAATTCTTTTAACTATGAAATTTCTGCAGTTATTCCTAATCGATTTTCTTTATTTCCAAGTGAAATAGATTTTCTGCTAAAGACAAAAAAATGCATACTGCGCGCAGTGCACGTTTCAATGTACTTCAATGTACAATAACTTGTCAGTCTTTTATTCAACCAAGTTTGTAATAAATGTTCCTTTTTTAACCAGTGAAATTTGATTTTATCAACTTAATTAATTAATGCATTATTTTTTTTTTCCTTTTGATCCCTATTTTTTTAATATATTCTTTTATAATCGGTCTATTATTCAACTACCAATCAGACGCATTTAAGTTAGAAAATCTCGATATTATTTTATTTATGATTCAAGAAAGTGTAGATAATGAAAGAGCTAGGACAGTTTAACACCGGAAATGAGAAAGACAGGAAACAAAAAGATACAAACTTTCGGTAGATCGAAAAACAAATAATTCTTATCTGAAGGGCAGGAAAAAGTAGGAAGTGGAACTACGTAGTAAACAAATAAAGGAATGGGAATTGATCGTTACCAAGTCATTGAGTCGTCCTGAGCCTTAAGTCGTCCTATCACTGCTCCGTAATTTTCACTTCGACCTGCTCCGAATTCCACTACGGAAATTACCCTGCTAAATCAACGTTATGGGAATTGACTTCTAAGGGTCCCCTGCTACCGGGGACGTCTTTGTAAGTGTGATGTTGGATATACCATCAAGATATGTTTAAGCCACCCATGTTGGGAAACCACCTGCAGCTTTTATGGCCGGCTCATTCGTTGCTTCCCTTCCGCGAAACGTTGCTGCCCATCCACCGCGCGGAGGTCTAATAAGAATGTATAGCAAAGAAAGAAAGCTTTCATAGACGTAACGTAAACTACTTTGACACTGCGCCGCGATATTGCGGTGAGAAAAATTCTCATCGCTAGGTCATGTCACCAGATGTACAGAAAATCGAGGAATACATCAACATTAACTAACTTACAGGATTCGTTCTTTGACAAAAACTTTTCCATATAATTTACACCCTAATTTTCGTAGATATTTTTTTCTCGAAATAAATAATTATTAATCTACTTTCTCGGTTAATAGATTTGATTTCCGTCGAGACGGCGGGTGGGAGGAAATAGTGCCGCAGAAGTTTGAGCCTTGACAAACGTGATCTTGGACACCAGCTGGACAACTATTTCGCGCATGCGCAAAAAGTATTAAGGCTGGACACCTATTTACCGCATGCGCAGAAAGGTATTAAGGTTGGATGGATAGCACTGTAAAGTAAACTTCGAGTATATTTTTCCCTCTGCGGTCTGACGGAGCCACTCCTGCTTTGGAGAAGCTTTCGTTCACATAATATATTCTTCGTCGAGGTGGACCCTCAGAGGGGTCGCAGTAAAGATACATGCTGACCATTAGGAAATGATACAGCGGAATTGTTTATTATGTACATTGACCATGTTCACGAAAAATCTGAGATATCATCATGTGACAATAGGAAAACAAGGGAAGTAAATTTACGCAGGGTGTAACTTAATTTTTCGTACAATGCTTAATAATTAAGACTGAAGAAAGCGTAGAATATTCACCAATAATATTAAATATCAGCATTTATTATCATTATAATGTATTTATGGAAACTTTTGTATCTTTATAAATTTATCTCTAACATCCCTTTTTTTTAATGAGTGCCACAGCGAAATATTTATTGCAACAATTGTGAATTTACACGAAAATATTTTTTGTGAGTTGAAAAATGGATTAAAGAAACTAGATGAGAAAATTAGCACTACTAATTTGAATTTGATTTTTTCAAATGAATCTTTTCTAAGGTAAATAAAATTTGTAATGGCAAGGAAGTAACTGAAATATTCTTAAAGACAGCTTAGGTGTTTTTAAATTTTTTTTGACCAATCCTTAGAAGTCAATTTTCAAAGCCTTAAATCAATGTTATATATAAAACGTCAAAGAAAAAAGGACTTTCACTATTTACAGATGAAAATGTTTCTGAATCTTTGCTAAAAACCAGAATACGAAATTATGAACAAAATTCTCCATGTATTCCCCCCAAAATATATCCCCTTCATGTATTTCCCCCTGCTCCCCCCAAAAAATGTATCCATGACTGAATAGTTAAGGATCATGTTCCTTATTCAGATAATCCCGAAAAGTAGTACCCTGATAAAAGACAGTTCCATAAATTGGCATTATAATTCATCTGAAAATTTTTCATCTTTGAAAATCTAATGAAAATCTAATTCGTATAGCGATTTTAGCTTCATTCTTTTTTTATTTTAATCTCAAAAGTTAAACTTATTGCTGATGAAACAGTTAATAATTTTCAGAAGACTCCAAAAGATTGTGAGAAGGTGAAGAGGTGTTTCTTTCTATGTATGTATAATATAATATGTATGCGAAAAATACGCATATGTGTATAAATAATAATAATTTGGATCTTAATGTAACGTATATGTATGAAATTCAACGGCCGATAACATGTAAGATAAAAAACAAATAATATTAAATACTAATATTAACTAGCAATATAATCCTTTAACTCTTTATCTTAATTTGATTATTTCCCTTTTTCTTGCATGACAGGTTGGAAGGGATAATTAATTCAGAGGTAAGACTACTCCTCTTATTCGGAACTAATACTCCCTAAACATACTATGCCGTTTATATTGTTGAGTCTCCCATAATTGTAACATTCATTCACTGCATTTCTAAATTACGTTTTTACACATTTCATTTTTTAATTACTGAACCTAATGAATTTTATTATAATTATTTAGTTTCATAAATCATTGATATTTCTTACTTTCATTGTAACACTATTCAATTTCTCATTTAATATTTTCTATATTAATATAAAAACACAATTTTTATACTCTGTTCTGTACCAATATTCAAACTTATTTCATTCCTTTTCCACATTTACTTTATTGTCATTATAACTGAAAAGTTTTAAAAGTAATTTGAAATTATAATTATTAATACATTTAATTATAATAACCTTGAGTAACTCCCATATTTTAAAAAATGTTTAAATTCCTTACTGAATTTATTCAACATAATTACTGAAAAATAATTTTCTAACACTAAAAAATTTTAATTTGATGACATTTTCATTAAAATAACTCTCTTCGTTTGCAAAATAGAATGCAGCAAGAAAAATCCTCAATTTGCAATTCTATTACAACAGAAAATATTTTTGATTGCACTAATTAATGAATAAATTACTTCACAGTTACGAAAACATTTTAGCACGTTTTGGTTAACGTGACAATATATATTTAAATGAATCCGTAATTTATAATTACTAATCCTTTAAAGTAAACATGTTTCAGTTTTCCCCAGCAAGAAGTAATATGCTTTACTAAAATAGTTAAAAAGCTCTTTCAATTACACTTTGTTGATAAAGAAGCGTAGGTTATTCCATCGATGACATCTCTGTTAATTCATAATATCTAAAAAAGGAAGTAGACGGAAAACGTGTGGCCGGGCCCCTAAAATAATTTATTATAAACCACCAGATTGATTTTTAAGGATCTTTAAGCACTTCAAATGAATTGTTTTTCATAATGATAATAATAATAAAAAACAGAAAGCTATGAGTGAAATGTTTGGTTTTAGCAGATACAGAATAAAAGTGTGAAATAAAGCTAAAAATCATAGCTTGAATGTAGAATTTATTCTATTTAAACACATTACTTTGAAGATTTTACATCCAATTTTGTAGACAAAATTCATGTTGAGAAACGAAACATGAGCGGAACATACCTTCATTAACGAAAAGGCACAGCAGAGACTAATGTATCCTCGTCGAGCAATTGAAATAATTAGGATGTTGTTGCCATGTAGATGCATAAAGAAGTAGCTGCAGTCATGGCCGACCCAATATTTCTTTATCTTCATTGACAAACATTTTTAAAGCAAACTCGGAAAAATGGCGCAGTAAACGCACGTTTCCTTGAAAAGCTACATCGACACGTTCTATATTTTTTAAATATATTTGAAGAAAGGAGCAGTAACGTGTTGATAGAAAAGTAGCGAGAGAGAGAGAATGCGACTTGCAAAGATGAAGACCATTAAGTTTCAGTTAAACTTTATCCCTATCGGTTAATTTTAAGTTTCCGTTGTAAAATTTCAAATTATTATTGGCTAAAGCGTTATGTAAGTGTTTACGCCATTAATGTTATGCAAGAATCGTTTGAAGAATGGTTGACCGAGAATACGTGGAAGGTGGGGGAGAAAATTTGCAGTCGAGCAAATTGCAAATGACGATTAGCTTCGAATAGCGTGGAGTGAGAAGGCCTATCCGTATCGTGCATAGGCAACGAAGCCGAGCATTAAACTCAAATTACCACTCAGCTTGAATCAGGACGCCATTCGTATAATCAGTAAAACGGATCATATAACCCTCGGTTCACTGTACTGGCTTCGAGAGCCGTAGACCCACGAGAGTACCATTGCTCAATGCATGCCATCGAGCTTCACATCTTGCCTGTGCAAGAGAACACAGAAAATGGACTCTAGAGGACTGGAAACGAGTAGCATGGAGTGATGAGCCTTCGTTTCGACTGCTTAACACAGGCGAGAAGTTGAGAATATGGAGTCAGGCCCATGAAGCCGTGAATCCTGCATGCCAGGTGGGGAACTGTATATACGTCTTGGAGTTATCTATGTATACACTGCTCGACATTAAAAATGCAACACCAAGAAGGAGTGGTCAGAAATTTATGCAAATTTTAGAGTAGACGCACGTCACTGAGTTATGCGAATGATGTGAAATGCGCAGCTCTCTTACGCACGTGAAATAAGATATAAGGGAACGAACGTGCAGAATGGGCAATATTCGTGTCGTTATTTCTGCCAGACGAATTATCGAAGAAAGTTGGTTATTGTCCCGGAGGATACGTGTAGTAGGAGAGAATACCAGGCCGCCGTCAACGAAGGCATTACCAACAGATAGACGATTTTACGAGGGGTATGGTGATCGGACTGAGAAGGGCGGGTTGCTCCTTACGTCAAATCGCAGCTGATACCCACATGGATGCGAGCACGGTGCATCGGCTATGGAGAACATGATTGGAACAAATGAATGGGGGAAGAAGGATGGGTGCAGGTGCAGCCAGAGTGACGTCAGTACGCGCGGATAGACTCTTCCGCCGACAAACTGTGGCGGTCCCGCAAGTCACTTTTACCGCGATTCTGCAGCATGTGCAAGATACCCTGGATGTTACCGTGTCGACGAGAACCATTTCCCGTCGATTGGTTGAACATGGCCCGCACTCACGACGTCCGTTAAGAAGACTGCCATTGACCCCACAGCATAGACGTCAATGTTTAGAATGGTGCCGGACTGGAGAGATGTGGATGACAGAATGGCGAAACGTTGTGTTCTCAGATGAGTCACGCTTCTGTTTATCCAGTGACAATCGCCGCATACGTGTGTGGCGTCGACGTGGAGACAGATCTAATCCGGCAGTAACTGTGGAACGCCCCACCGCGCGACAACGTGGCATAATGGTTTGGGGCGCTATTGCCTACAATTCCAGGTCACCTCTAGTTCTTATTCAGGGCACTATGACGGCCCAACAATACTTGGATAACGTACTGCGGCCGATGGCAATCCCTTACCTTCAGGGGCTGATTAATTCAATTTTTCAGCAGGGTAACGCCCGACCACACACTGCTCGCATCTGCCAACATGCTCTGCAGGGTGTATAGATGCTTCCTTGGCCACCGTACTCTCCTGACCTGTCACATCGAACAACAATCGAACATGTGTGGGATGCAATTGGACGCTGTTTGCAGACTCTGCCCCTGCCTCATTCAGAAGACGAACTGTGGCAAATGGTTGAAAGGGAATGGAGAGCCATCCCTCAGGACACCATCCGCACTCTTATTGACTCTATGCCTAGACGTGAGTTTTCGTGGATCGCTGTCCGCGGTGGTCCTACATCTTACTGAGCCGATGCCGTTCTCGCTCTGTATTGACTATCATTTTGAAGGAAAGATCACTTATTGCTGCTTGCCGTCTCTGTCTTTTTTCCAAATTTCATCACTTTCTGACCACTCCTTCTTGGTGTTGCATTTTCAATGTCGAGCAATGTATATATATATATATATATCATTTTAAGACATGAAATTGCATAAAAAAGAATTGGATTATTTGGATTACGGTAAAATGCTTGAAGGCTCTATGGTGTAAGAGAAGGAATGCTTTCGTGGAGGGCATTTTAAGGAAAATTGAGTCGTACTCACATTACACATGGTGAAAACCGCGAAAATTGCTATGCAGTCAAATGTTCTCCGAGACTTGAACACAGGTCGAACTACCAGTATTCAGCAATATTATCACTTTGAGAAACTGATAGATACAGAAAAAAATTATAACTGTTCCAGAAAAACTCTAATTTCTTGAAGAGAAAGAGTTGCAGAAAGATAGTAATTCACCTGGCGATGAGATCACCTCTAGTTTGGATGCAATCTCTTAAGCAGTGTGGGACTCACTCGAAAAACTGAAGAACGGAAAACTTGCGGGTTTTCTTGCCATATTGTCTCCAGCTGTATGTTAATTCAGCGACATTCTGGGATGGTTAAAGGCGCCTTTCCATCAGCTCCGAAAGGCCTAATTGACCAATGAACTTGTTTTGCAAGCCCGAAGATAATCAATAAAAATGCATACGGGAAGCAGCCAGTCTTCATACTCGTATTTTTGAAAAATAAGCCCGGCTTGGGGCGAAAGGAATAGCAACTTAACGGGATGTAGAATTTCATCAATATATCTCCGCGATGTGAGGGTCCCATGCATGAATATCAAAGAGGACCAAAATAGCATCCCTGATTCTAAGCCCCTGCTGTCGGCCTATGTGGCGTGAAAAGGGCTGGCGCCAGAATATGTGAAACATTTGCCGTTAAACGGGGTGATAGATTTAAAGCGGCACAATTTAGAGAAGAGATTTAATTGGACGGCAGATTTCATAGGACAAATTTCAGTCAACCAGTGAATAATCTACTTCTTGCTACTCGAAGCGAAGTACTTTCCATGGAATACATGTGTGTGTTTCATTAGAAATGTAAGTGTATTTTGATGTTTCGTCGAAGCTTTAGAGTATATACATTATTTTAAATAAATACGCAATTTCAAATTGTCATTGTGTCAGGACTGAGTGTTCTGTGCATACTTTTGGCGAACATGGTCTTAACCGTGTAAAGTCCTAATCTTGAACAGGGAGCTGAATGCAGCTATGTTTTGTGGTAGAATAACTGCACGCAAAGAGGGTTTTAAAATGACCCTTTTATTAAACGACTATTTACAGCCACTTCCCAACTCGGAAGGGATAACAGAAAATAATAACCGCACTTAGGTCTAAACTGAACAATCAAATAATTTAAAATAAAGTTAAGTAGAAATTTAAGCAGTCGTTGCTCTCAGAGCTATAAACGCGAGGTTGGCCTCTAAACTAAATGGTGCGTAGCAAGATTTAACTAATACTAACGCACTTAGAATTACTTCAATAAGTAATAGCGTAACAGCGCTACAGCTTAGAATTTAAATACTAGCTGGTCAGGTGAACGTTGAGCAGAGTAACAGTGGTCTGAGACTAAAAGCTCTCTCACACTGAAAGGTTCCTACCTTTCGTTTAAATAGAACTTGGCTCCACTTTAAATTAGCATAAAGCTGAAACGCACGCTTATTCTAATGGGAAGTTGAAATAAGAACAGATAGAAAAAGGCAAATTAAAATAAAACTTTGTTAGTTTAACTAAAACCTTACAATTGTATTTGATTCGTGTTATTTGATGTTGTGCTTACAATAAAAAACTCGAACTAACGACAGACTTTCATTTTGTGGCAAATGTCTACTAAGAAGTCTTGTAAAGGAATCAGAATACTTTTATTTGATTATAATAACTCTGACTGAAATAAAAATCCATAAAATAAGCTTGCGATTTAACACATAAATTTAGAAAATTCACAAATGAAACTAAATTTAATTGTACTTCACTCTTTTTTATGCGAGAATAAAAGTAAATAGTCAGAACAAACATGTACGTAATATTTCTCTTATATGATAAGATTATCTAAGAAAATACTTCATTCATAAATTGCAATACTGAAGCGGAGTACTTAAAGGAGGAGAGAATATGATGTACAAGTGAAATAAATCAATGACTTTTCTTAAAGTGAATTTTTATTTTCATTCAGATGAGAAGCTAAAAAGAATATAAAAGTTAAAACTAGATATAGAAACATTACTTATTAAAACTTATTCTTGGTATTGAAAATAAAGGATTTAATTCATGTCTTATATCAAAGCATGCGCTGTAATGCATTCATTAATACGATTCATTAATAGACTGTAATACAATTCATTCATAGACTTCGCTTCCTCAGATTTCAGCAATATCCTGAATTCATTACTAAATTTGCTGCCGGCTTGTTTTCATCACGGTTGGAGTCAATTGGCAAATTTCGAGAAAAAATTTCAAATGGAATCTCTGTTGCAAAATATTATACAAATGTTTCGCAAAAAGGAGATGGGAATGTACTGAAGGGCAGCTATGGTAATGAACCTGATAAAACCTATTCACCGGAAAAAATAAAAAAGACGGAACTGCTCTGAAAATACTAAAACAAAGCAGATTTACACACGTAAATGATCAAAGCTAGTATGCACACAAGCACTCAGATGCTATTAAATAAATTTGGTATGCTGTCATTCTTTATTCATATCGATTGATGATAATTCTTATAGCAAAGCATATAAATATTGCTTTTACGAAAAATAAAGAGTACCAAATTTGAAAGTGAAATCAATTTGTTATGGGGAAATACGATTGATTCCAAGCTTAAACTATTCGAATAATATTTCTGTTGACTTAATGATTGTATATCTGTAGCTACAAATGTAAAATACTATTATGGTATTTTTCTTCGTCTTTATATTTCAGGAGAATGTTCAGACATACTAGACGTCAAAATTAACAAGAAAAGACTACATTTTAATACAGATGAGTTGGTTGAGCTTCCGTTTGCATATTTTAATTGCCCTTTATTAGTAATATCTGTTAGATTTTTCTCATAATGATATACAACAAATTATGACGCTTAAAGTTCATTTTGTCAATTTAAAAATGAAATTGGGTTTAGTTAAATGAATTTTATTATGCACTTGGCATGTTTTTCTGTTTAGTCTTGTCATTTTATCCACGTAGTCACTGGGTCCAAATACAACCTTCCGAATTTATATTTAAATTTGTAGAGACATTAGGTTATTTCGTAGCAAGAGACATGAAAAATTAGCAGCGCCTTCGCCGGGAATCGAACCACGGACCTCTGAAATACCGGCTCAGTGTGCTGACCATTACACCACGAAAGCACGCTAAGAATGTGGGAGATATACCTTATATACTTATTTTTTGATTTTAAATTACTTATTGCAAAAGTTACATGATCACAATTTGTGTATACAGGTCTTCTGTTTTCATTCATGCTTTCAAGATGCAAAATAGCTGTCGAATTACAGATAGAAAGAAGTGGGTGAAATACCTTCAGTTGAGAATATTTAAATTTTACCTCTTTGACTATGAATTAAAAAAATACTCCGTTTTCTATCCAAGTGATCAAAATATGTCATCAATAAGGTAAATTTAGCATTTGGGATTTTTTTGACAAAAGGTTTTTCAAGCCAAAAGCTGGGACACATATGTTCCAGCCGTAGTTAATGGTGGGATACATATGTCTCACACGTAGCGATCGACTTATTATAAGCACACCTATTATTCTGGAAAATTTTATTATATGAAATAGATTTTACATCGTATGGTACAGGTACACTCTTTGCATAACCCAACATTACACATTCGGCAACTCATATTTGTTCTTTTCTCTATGTTCATTTGTGTACAACGAGCACAGCGACGTCTTAATTTTCCAACTATTGGAAGATGATCCCCTACATTCAGGATACTCTAAGTACTTTTTAACCCAGCAGTAATTTCTTAATTTTTATCGGGACATATATGTCCTGTTAGTTATCAAAGGGTTAAAGCAATAAATTTATCATTTTTATTTTATAGTTTATTTTTCTTAGTGTTCACAGAAAAACAAAAGCAGCGAAACGTTAGACGTTAGTTTGCTTAAATGAGGTTGTATAAGAACAAATTAGAATTAGGTATGTATATTAATGATGAGTCATGGGTAAAAAAAATAAAGCAATAAGACTCCTACTGTGAAAAGAACTGCAGCCGCATTCCCTTATGCTCGTCGGAGCTAGCAATAGTTTCATTTGGTTTATTTGATTATGGTAACTTACGCAAGGACTATCTGCCTAAGAAGAGGAATGCCTTTGTGAACTGCTTTCTAAAAGAATCTGACTCGCATCCATTGACGTATGGGGTAAACCACGAAAACGCCAGCCCGTTCGTCTGGAATCTACTCGAGATCGAATTACTAGTATTCAACGATACTAACAGCTCGCACTAGCGGGCCTGTTGGCAACCGCCGATGATTCCCCTAACGCATGCGCATGATAAGTGAGTCTCTGCTGTGCAATACTTTTGTAAGAAACAGCCACCGTCAATGGAGAGTATCGCATGTAAGCGAGAAGCGCTGTGTAATCATATATCTTATTTACTATGTTTCTGCTCTGTTGTTCTACGTCTTCATAGCTTAAATAAATGTTTGTTATGTAGGTGGAAGACGTCATTTTATTCTACTTGGCCTACGTTCGTCGAAGCATTCATATTACTCTTTGGATGCTCATTATTGATTCTAAGATTTGTATTATGGTATTTATAGTATGTATAAAAATAAGGCTTGCTTTCTTTACCCTTTTAAATTCGACCATAGGCCCAGTGATTAAGGCCACTGTTTTTTTTTCATATGCAACATGAATACGAGCCAATTTCCTTTATAAAGTCCTCCACGAAGATGTCCTTTCTCTTAGGCAGATAGTTCTCGTATGCTTTTTCCTATCTAAATAACATGATCTTTACACTTGTAATATTTTCTTCCATTTTTTGGCAAGGATTGATATAAAACAACAGAAGTTATATGCTATGTGATCGTTCAAGTTTTAACTTTCTAAAAAAAAAAAGTATATATATATATATATACTCATATATATATGATCTGATATTTTATGATTTTATGAAAACCTTAATAACTTTTCTCTGTTTCAAATAACAGTATATTTTGTGCATTTATTGGACTTCGCCTTTGAATGCTGAGACTTTCCTAAATCAAGTAATATTTCGCTAAAAGCGCACACACGTATGCATTTTGCAGTTTTTTCACTTTTGGAATTGAAGTAACGTGGGACAAACTTGCGTTAGCTCTTTTTCTCTGAAATGAATGTAGATTTTTTTTATTTGTAATGTTTTTCCAAATTCTCGAATCTGAGTTGACGCAATATTCAGAGATTTTAATTCGATACAAATTAAAACGAGAAAAGTATTTGAAAATACAGACAGTTTAAAATGATTTTCATTCGGATTACGTACACAGCTGTTGAAGGCACAAAGGTATTAACCTATTTAAATTTTAATCTTGAGCATTATTTTCAAAAATTTTGCGAATAAGTTTTTTTACAACTAGAATTGTAATTAAGCATTCTTAAAGTATTTATAAATATTTCCATTTCTTATTTTAATACTAAAAATATCAGTCAATCATGATGACGTCCACTTTAATCAGTGGCAGTTCTAGTGCTAAAAAGAATAATTCCTTAAAAATTATTTAAAATGTATTATTACAGGTCATTGCTTGGTTATCACTTCTTTGTGGTTTGATACGTATAATACATGCAATAGAATGCACAGCAGGTATCTGTAAACGAATAGAATGCCCGTCCATAACTTGCAAGTCTGACCAAGTATTGAGAAGAAGGGCAACTGCCTGCAGATGCTGTAATGCTTGCATAACGTTATTAGGTAATTAATTTTTTTAAGACTGTTCAGCGTCCATTATTTCTTAATATGCTAATAGCACTTATATATGCCAATAGCACTATTTAATTCATAATATTTAATATATTTGACCTTCTTTTGAATATTATTTTAAAATAAATATCACATATATTTTCATTAAGTTCTGCAGCATAAAATTTCAATACGATATAGCGATATTAAAGAATAATTCACAGATATCAGTGCAACACATATATCGTTATACACTGGTGAAATAAATTAAGAGAATTTGCATATTTTATCGAATTGCATGAAAAGAACTGAAATGAAGGAAAAACCACTGCTTCTAGATAAAAATGCAAATCTTGTACGGGAAATACGTAAGCGTACACGTGTGTGTAGGCGGAGCCAGCAGAAAAACAGGCTTTATAAGCGAGTGAAGGGTAAGACGAATTGCGTTCTCTAGCACTACTCAGAGAATTTCTTAATGTTATCTTGCAGCAATCGGTTAAATTCACATCGGGACAGTAAAAATAAGTAACCACCAATGTTTAGATGATGAAATGAGGTGGCGAATTGTGAGGAGGCTAGAGGCAGGTCAATCGCAAGTCCAGATATGCAGAGAGTTTAATTTAACGCCCAGCGTCATGTATAACCTATAGAAACAGTTACAGGATTCTGGATCCATCGAGAGAAAGCCTCGGCAATGTCATCCAAGAGCCACGACGGCCAGAGAAGATCGTTTTTTGTCCATTTTAGCGAGGCGTAACAGAGGGGCTACAGCTTCTCAGCTCTCTTGGGACCTGTACGCAGCCACAGGAACCCGTGTAACAAGGGTGACTGTTTCCAAAAGACTGAATGAGAGAGGGTTGTTTGTGTCCCGCTCAAGTCTACGGACAGGAGAGCCCAATTAGCATGGTGCAGGCAGCTTAGTGATTGGAGTACGGAGCAATGAGTGGCAGTTCTCACCGACGAGTCTTGTTTTAGCCTAAACACCGATTCTAGCCATACTTTCATATGGAGAGAGCCAAGGACCCGCTACCTACCCTCCAATGTCCGCGAAATCAACAATTATGGCGGGGCGGTGTAATAGTCTGGGCAGGCATCATGCTGGATGGTCGCACACCTCTCCAGGTCTTTGACAGAGGCTCTGTGACTGGTGTGAGGTATAGGGATGAGGTCTTGGAGCCCTATGTTCGCTTTTTCCGGGGTGCAGTGGGCTCCGAGTTCATCTTACAGGACGATACGCGAGGCCTCGTAGAGCTCTTTTGGTCGACAAATTTCTCGAGAGTGAGAATATTTGCCGGATGGATTGGCCAGACTGGTCTCCAGACCTCAAACCCATAGAGCATGTTTGGGACGCTCTGGGGAGGGAAACTGTAACTCGCACCTCCCCGAGAACCATCTAGGAACCCATTTCTTTTGTGTCTTCTGCAACCGCTTTTTCAGACCTTCAGACTCCCATGAGTGCTATACACGAACATGTGTCTCTATTATAACTGTTGAGTGTTTATTTTGTTTGTATTATATCAACCTATATTCACACCAAATTTTATTAAAATCTGTCCAGTAGTTCTGGAGATCGTAGATCAGATATGAAAATTCTCTTAATTTATTTCACCAGTGTACATAAGCCATAAGACAGATAGCCATAGACAGTCTGCTAATAATTGTTGAAAATACAATGCTAAAGATCTTTTACTCAGATTTAATCTCAGGTATAACTATAATTTAACTTCTGAATGAATTATAGCACACCAAAACACATTTATTGTATCTGAAATAACACGATCCGTTTTATATGGAGCAGCATGAGCTCGCAAGGATTTCACAGACCATTATATTTTACCAGTCAACTACAACCAATAAAGAACATATAATTACGTTCGGAACAGATTTCCTAAAATAATTTAATGATAACTAGAGCTCCAAACCAAATACCATATGAATCTGAACTGATAGCTCATATTAATTATAACAAAGTTTATTTCTGTCTTTCAATTTTATATAAACTGATTATAATAGTGCCGAAACGTAAACCTGCGTAACAAGTCAAGCAATAGATTCAGAAAAAAGGCTGTCATATAGTGAAATATTTGTAATTCGATAAAATTAATTGAGGTGCATTACAAGCTGACATTTAAATTTAGGAATTAAATTACGTGGCAGCTAAAGGCTGAAAAATTAAAAATAAAGAAAAATAACTCGTCAGAAAATAATTAATTATACCATCTTCTTTGCAGTAATGTGGTGGCAGCTTGAAAGAACGTTAAAATAATTTTTAATTTCCTATTTAATACGAAGATGTGCGGCAACAGTTAAATTAAACTCTAATTCTCCAAATTTCTACTTATACGCTCTTGCAGGTTTGAGGATGAAATTATACGACTGTTTTTAAAACTGCCCAAATATACAATATAAAAGTTTTAAAAAAGAAAATGTTCTAGAATTTGATTTAAAATAGTATTTAATTGTTATATCAATATACGGCTGCAAGCTTATAAAAAAAGTTTACTCTTTTTCATGCTATTGAAAAAAAGTAAATTAAGTACAGGTAACCACAATATAACATAATAGTTAGGTTCTTAAAATTGGCATGTTAATCAAATTCGTGTTATTCGAGCTAAAGAAAAGTATTAAAAACAGATTAGAATGTATATATATATATGCGCTTAATTTTTCATAAGTTTTCCCACTCGATTTTAATAAAATTTACTCTAACTTTTACGGATTTTACTTTAGCACAAAGTATATTTATTTACGCATTTGAACCAGGCCCTTTTCTTGCCATTGTACAAGACAATCAAATTTATTTTTTAGTAAGAAAACATTTTGAACTTTACAATTGTAATTTAAAAAAAAAATTCCATGTTAGAAAAAATCTATTTAGCGTTAGCATGTATATTTTTCCAACTTCACTTTTTACTTGTAATCATTGTTTCAATTTACACTCACGTTTGTGAAAATTGCAACACCATGAAGGACTTACGCGAGTGAGCTGAAATTTTCAGGAAATGCAAAGTAGCGCATGATATGCAAATGATTAGAATTGCAAATCCGTAGCGCATGCGTATGCTGAGCAGCGCCCTCTGAACGGCTGATGGATCCGAATAAATAGACGGCTGTAGCGAGGCGTGTATGGTTATCGGTGGTTATCTGCTAGTGGTAAACGTTAACTCAATCTGTACTTATGCCTCGTCGACGAAAGAGAGCGAGATTTGAACAACTTACAGAGTTTGAACGAGGGAGAATCATCGGCCTTCGTGAAGCTGGATTGTCGTATCGTGCAGTAGCCTCTCGTGTGCAGCGTAACAGCAGCACAGTGATGCGCATTTGGAAGCAGTGGACGGACGAGTGTCGGACAACTCGGAAATCCGGGAGTGGACCCCGAAATGTGACGTCAGCTCGCGATGATAGACACCTGGTCCGCATGGCGCGGACGGACCGTACAGCTTCCTCTAGACAATTGGCAGCACTGTGGTCAATAGCTACAGGTGTTTCATTGTGTGCTTCATCAATTCGTAGACGTCTGCTGCAGTGTGGACTGCGCGCACGGACTCCTTTATACAGGATCCCCCTAACGCACGACCATCGCCGCCTGCGGCTACAATGGGCCAATCAGCATAGAGACTGGCGTGCTGATTGGCAGCATGTCGTGTTTTCTGACGAATCCCGCTTTAATTTGTGGTACCATGATGGCCGCATTCGTGTCAGACGCTATGCCGGTGAACGCCACCTTCCGGAGTGCATTATCGAACGCCACAGTGGACGAACACCCGGAGTTATGGTCTGGGGCGCCATAGCATATCATAGACGATCTCAATTGCTACGAATTGTGGGCAATCTGAACAGCAACCGGTATATCCGTGAAGTTCTACAGCCCGAAGCTGTTCCCTTCCTTCAAAGCTTGCCAGGCGCTGTATTTCAACAGGACAATGCCCGCCCTCATACTGCTCGGATTGTTAAATCCTTCTTTGCAGCGCAGCAGGTACAGCTTCTTCCTTGGCCTGCGTGTTCCCCGGATATGTCGCCAATTGAACATGTGTGGGATGTCATTGGTCGGCGTCTTGCTCGTGATCCTCGTCCTGTTGCGTCTGCAGACGAACTTTGGGTACGCGTACAAACGATATGGAATGCTCTTCCTCAGTCAGACATTCAAACTTTGTTTGACTCCATGCCACGTCGTGTAGCAGCACTTATTGCGGCGCGTGGTGGCCACACAAAATACTGATTCTGATCTCTTGTTCTTGTTTGTTTGCTTTGAACATTTAATCATTTATTTGTACCACTACCACTCAACTGTGTATTAAATTGCATTCAATTATGACGATTCCTTCTTGGTGTTGCAATTTTCACAAACGTGAGTGTAGTTACAGTTTACTTCTCTATGTTCTGTTTTTGTATTCGGACAACAAAAACAAGTACGGAAAAGAGACAAATTCAATGAGAAGCTTTGAGTCATGGTTTTGGTTTTTTGAAACATTTTTTAAAAATACAAAAAAACTGAGATAGATGGAACGTTTGAAGTCTTAGTGGATTTGTCGGAACGAAACTTGTTTTTATTGTCTAGTTAATTGGCTTAATTTAAGGCTTCAAAACACTTTTCCCTTGACAAGTTCTGTTTGAAGCTTTGAATGAAAGAAATTAACAACTGAAATTCGAACTCTAGTACTTTTTATGTGTATTTGATTTTTCTATTCCAATGTTTTAAAATATTTCTTGAAAAGTTCATGAAAATAAGGAATAGGTTAGGGATTATAATTCTTACAGATCCTAAGAAAATGCTATTTTAATTTTTAATTTTCCAAATTCTTTTATAAGAGTATATACATATACATATATATGAATAAATAAAAAGTAAAAAGCAGTTCAAAATCAAATCCAGTTGTGCGCTGATAGCAGCAACAAGTTGTGGTAATAATGGGAAATAAATAAAATTAAAAACCTTTAAAATTCATCCCATATTCAATCGGAACAAATCAAATGCAATAATAAAAAAGCCGAAGCTTAGTGATGAGTTGCATGAAAGGTGCAAAAAAAATGTTCGATCCAAAAATGAAAACGAAAAACATAACTTCTATCGTTCGCTGCATCGTCATCAGGGGGTTGGTGAAATTATAGAAGTAAATACATCAGTCTGTTTCTGAACTGACAACGATATAAATTATAAACTAGAGTTTTAATACTTTGTAAGGTATTTTTCCCGCTTTCTTGGCGTGCCTTTGTGGTGTAATGGTAAAGCACACTAGGCGCGAATTCGAGAGGTCCGTGGTTCGAGTCCCGGCGAGGGCATTGCTCATTTCTTCACATCTCCTGCTTCAAATTAACCTAATGTCTCTACAACTTAAATTAAACTAACCTCTGTGGCATAACAGCCCTAACGGGCCATGGCTGCAGTATTCTTTTTTGCTTTCTTGACCTTTTGGGGCCCCGGAGTGCAATAGCATATGCCCTGGACAAGTGGTCAGCTTGTCGCAGGATCCCCCCCCCCGTGTTTAGTCCCCAAGCGAACTTGGTACTCATTTTATCGATCCAATTAAGGGATGAAAGGTTGAGTCAACCTTGCCCAGTTCGAGGATCGAGCCCTGGACCTGTAGTGCAGCTGCGCGACGCGCTAGCCACTTCGCCACCGGGCATCAAAACTTAAATTAATCAAAATAGTTCGTGCCAATCGTAGTTAGTAGTGGAAAATTACATCATTAAAACCATAAATAAACTTAAAAATCTAAGAAAATTTCAAGTAAACTGAGTCTAAAAGACAACACGAGTAATCCAACATGCGAACAAACAGCGCTTGAAAATTTGATACGAAAAACATAAAATAAAGATAAAGAAGAAGAATTAGTTCTTAAACCTGTAACATTAGAGCAATAATTGTTTTGAAATGAAAAGAGCCAAAATAAAACCAATTGAAGCATCACATGAGCTTAATTTTTTTGCTGGATTTTCGTATTTATAGTACAGGTAATTCAATAATTTTTTTTTGCAAATTATTCTTTTTTACTGCATCATCGTTAAGGTTACATTAGAAGTTTTTCCTAATTATTTTAAGTTTATTAATCAATTGAAAATTTGACATTAATTTGATTTTATTACCTAGCACATGTTAAGGTTAACATCAGACTTTCCTACTCGTCATGTCGATCTAATTTTTCATTTCAAAATGATTGCTGCTCTAATGTTATAGATTTAAGAACTAACTCTTCTTTTCGATCGTTTTAAATTTTTATTCCATGTTTTTTGCATCACACTTTCATATGTTATTTTTTCTACATGCTTTGTTCTTTAGACTTAATTTACTCGAACTGTTCTCATATTCTTAAGTTATTTATGGTTTATATGCTGCAATTTTGCAATTTTTTGCACTACTTACTCTGGCCTTGAACTGATAAAGGCAACAATTACTTCAATTTCTGAGATTAATTAAAGATTAAACTTTAATTTCCTAGTTGTTCCGCTGGCAGTTCAGAAACAAGCTGATGTATTTACTTCTTTCGTTGCAACAGCCCCTGATGATGATGATGATACGAATAATGCAAATTTCTTTTTTCAATTTTCGATTTAACATTTTTTACACCTTTCATGCAATTTATTACTATGTTTCGATTTTTTATTATTGCATATGGTTTATACTGATATGAATGTAGTTTGGATTTTAAACGGTCTTTAATTTAATTTATTTTGCATATATGTGTATATATGTGAGTAATGAAGCAACTTAGAAGTAAAATAGAAATATTGATTGCACAGAATGTTGATCCATAATGAAGAGCAGCTTGGCATCTTAAATATTCATCTTCATTAAAAAAAAAAAACATGCCGCGACCACAAACAACTTGGCACACTACTCGTGCTCATTTCAAAACTGTTACATTTTTGATAACTTTGCAGTAAAGGAGACAGCAGCAACAGTCCAGCTAGGCCGAAGTGCAGAAAGCAAGTAAGTTTGGTTCAGGATGAAAGCATAGTTCAGAATGAGTTAGTTATCCAATTAATTGCACTGAGAACCGAAACTAACTCTGCTGTAAAACTACTATTATGGCCTGTTTGAGTTTTAGTTCCATATAACTTACCAGCATTATGTAAGAGTCATATGACATGGATTAGTTTCGAAATGACTCAATGCAGAAAAAGATTACTATTTGTAGAACACAGAGGTGAAATAAATAGATTAAAGATAAGCATTAAGGGGCTGTCGCTAATTTAAATTATAACTTATTTATATATATATATATATATATATATATATATAACTTACATATATATATATATAATAATACGCATATATATATTAAATAAGTTGACTTATTTAATATATATATATATGCGTATGTTAATCACATACACACATCCATATATATATTATATAACACATAAATGTATATATACGCGATGTATAATTGTGATAGACAATTTACAATATCAGAAGGTTTATTCAATAGTCAGTTTTTTCATTTTTGCATATTTCAACTCACCAGATCTTAATTCTCGAGTTTGATGCCAGGACACACTCCGAAATCCAGCACTCGCCGATAAAACGTTGTGGGATATGTAACACCTCTTTTCTTTTCTTTTGAATTCTTTGGTTTATTCTTTTTTTAATGCATAAATATATTGTTCCTTACTCCTCTTTTTATTTTGATATATTAAGCTCTGCTTGTTGAAAAAAATGATTATGCAAAATTTTACACATTATATCCTTCTAAATTTTCTGCCGCATTTAGTGCGTCGTTTAGTTCAAAGTTTGATTTGTGCTTACTGAATTTTATTATATTTAAAATTATACACGTATTGAAAGTGAAATAATGTGCAAATAATTTTGTAACAGTAGATATTAAGCACAAAACAGCTCCAATAATTGGTAATTAAACTAAAAATAAATTTTCCATTTCTTAGGCCCGAGAAAGTTTTTATTATAAAACTTCAAGACTAAAAAACATAGTTTTTTGCCGAAAACCTTGGAAAAATGAAGTAAGAATTTTTTGCTAAATTTAAAAATTGAGAAACGATAATAAATTGCTTCGAACGTGGTGTTCTTCATGGCAATGGCCGTTCTCACTTCAGTTTATTTTCGTTATTTGACTGCAATCCGAACGAGCCGGTGGTTTAAAAGAAATTAAAATTACTTTTCTAATCTTTTCGAAAGCACTCCCAAATCCCTTCTCTCTGCCTAGGAAATATGATAATGCATTAACATTATCAGATTTCATAGGCAGAGAGAACGTTAGCTTTTAAAAAATTGTTTATTAAACAAATTTAAAAACTAAGGTTTTAAAAGATTTAGAAAATCACATCCACGAGCTAATGCGTATTTAATAATATATAAGAAACTGAATTAATAAATAAAAAAAGAACATGATAATTTTATAATTAAATAAATTAATAAAAATTAATAAAAATCCCAAATGAATAATATTCATTAATCATAAAATAAAATTACTTCCTACCAGAAGTACGCACCATTTTACTAAATGAATATATACGTCCTACCGTGGGAATTAATGCCTAGTTTCAAAAAAGGACTTTTAATAAAATGCTATGGAACTTCGATTGTTAAGCAGTGTGGGGGAGAGTGTACAGGGTTAATTTTTAAAAACTGTGATGCCCGTGCAATCTGCAATTTAGTCAAAATGCTGGCATTCTAGTCTATAAGTTGTGGTATTGAACTTAAATTAACTTTTTTTTATCGAAAACAGCAATTTGTTTAAAATTAATTATATTAGTATCCAAATAATCAGTATAGTTGATTGCCCCTGATTAGTTTTATTCAGTTTCCGACAAACTGGATAGATGAGGCTTCCTTACCAATTGCAGTTATATCATCAATGTACCTGAAGATGAGTTTAAATTTATTTTTGAAGTACGTAATCATGTAACTGCTTCATAAATTAATTTTTGGAAAAGGTTAGAAATGCTATGCAATAGTTAATACCCGTGGAAATTCCATTAATTTACTGGTACACATTATTTTTGAATTTTATAAAGCTGTTAAAAGTGTGCATTGCACAAAATCGTCCCATTTTTGATTGTCTATACATTTTTAGCTGGCCATTTTGCTAGGTTTGATAATAATAAGTAATATAATAATTCCCTTTGGTTAATTAGTGTTTTTAATGCCACACCAAAAAATGCATTAGCAATTCAGACGACAGCAATTCCTGTGAAAAATATGTAATTTTATTTGCTTAATTACCTGAAAAACTTATAACCTCAATTACATCGGGCAGAAAAAAGAATTTTGTAAGTATTTTAATTAACAACGACATAGTACTTAATAAGCAAAGCAAAAACAAAACAAATAAGTTCTTGCCCTTCAAAACAACAAGCAGCTGAGATTAATCCCTTCCTTATTCCCGATTTTAAAGAAATTGAAATTTTGGATATTACTCTGAATCTTCAAGAAAGACTATTTCAAAAATCACTTTACATTGTTAAAGAAAAAAGAACTCTTGAGCTATTTGGACTTAATACTTACGTGCATTACAAATATAAAAAGGAACTAAATTTACTTCTTACAGCCAATTTTAAAATTTTAGTAAAATTAATGATACAGGTAAAACAAGTGGTAAGAAAAATAAAAACTCACAAAATGAATTTAGTTTTCAAAAAATCTTCTCTTCTTTTTAACCAGTTTTCTCACCAAACCCGTTTTACCTGTAATATTTCCAAAATTCTACACGGAAGTAAATCTAAATTCCTTTACCAACTTAAATTCTCCATGTAAGAAGGAGTAGTACTATAATTAAAGATCTAATTTTAGACACTGTTCGTTCCAAAATTATTAAGAAAATATAATAAGAAAGGAAAGAAAGGATTATAAACTTCCTACATCCCTTCTTTGATAAAAACAGTTTCAATAGAATTTTGCAAAAATGCATAAAATTATTTCTAGCTCAAAATTATACTATACAGCCACGTTTCAAAATACAATAGAATTTTAAGCAGCTTAATTATCAACTGCTACGGACCTGTCAATGAGAAAAGACATCACTATCAAAAGACAACACACCATCATATCGCCATTACTGGAAATCTGCAAATTACTGAAGATCTTTTCTTAGAAACCTTAATCAAATTTAGACCAGGTTAGAGTTTCAATAAATTTACTTGCCTGAAAAGTACCGAAGATAAACTGAATAAATTCCTTTTTAAAACTAGCTACAAATATAGCTTTGCAACCGATACATCCCTAGAATGGAAAAATATGGTTCTACACTACGCAAAAAAACTCAGCAAGTTCCATCACTGAAAACGAAAATTCCACTGAAAAGTTAAAGCAGAACATTGCAGACTTAGAAGAAAATTTATTATAATCAAAATTGACAAAGCAAGTAACAAATTTAGCCTCATTTGCTAGAAATATTATTACAAAACCCATTAAAAAGTAACTGCAACAATCTACCACATATAAGAAAGGTAGATACACAGAAAAATCCGTAATTAACAAACTGATAGCCTTTCACAAAAAGCTTAAAATTACCCCAAACCAAGCAACAAACGTTTTTCCAACATGTATAGGCTGCCGAAATTTCAGAAAAATCTCAACTAATTTCAATTTATTTCTAATTGGAAATCAAACCACAGAAAAGACATTGACATGTATTTTGTCAAACAATTTAAATAATTTATTCAACTTATTTACATGAAAATTAACAAGGGTCATAACTTTTACTGGATTATTAAAAAAGCTCAACCAGTTATTAAAACAATTAACAAAAACATATTTCATGGCATCAAGTGTTACTATTTTGAGAACTTTTATACCACTCTTTTAAAAGAAATTTACAGCAGCTTAAAGGCATTGCAAAAGTTTGTTCCGGAGATTTTTCAACATATAAGCAATCAAAAATAGGATGGTTTCTTCAGTGCAC
This sequence comes from Stegodyphus mimosarum, assembly GCA_000611955.2. NCBI lineage: Eukaryota > Metazoa > Arthropoda > Arachnida > Araneae > Eresidae > Stegodyphus > Stegodyphus mimosarum. The sequence goes on from KK119398.1 coordinate 172,207, forward strand.
GCACATTTTTTACCATTATAAAATTTGAAAATAATGTGTGCCAGTAAATTAACGGAATTCCCACGGGTACCAATTACTCCACCAGTGTTTGTAACCTTTTTACCAAAGAATTTGAGTTTATGGATCAGTCAGATGATTATTCCAAAAGAAATTTAAGCTCATCTTCGGGTTCTTTGATGATATAATTACGATAAGTAATGAAGCCTCATCTATTCCCCTTGTCATAAACTCAGTAAAACTAATAAGGAGCAATCAGCTACTGACTGTTCGCATATTAATATAATTAATTTCAAACAAATTGCAGTTTTTGATAAAAGAAGGCAGTTTAAATTCGTTATTATCAACTTATACATAAATATAAAAATCTTTCTTAAAACAGAAAGATACATTAATATTATGTAATCGTTTTCCCTCTAAAACCTTACATTTTCCCACTGACTTGAAGCAACGAACCTGTTTATTGGAACCATCATTTTTTGAAAAAGATAAAAATGTATTTCTATTAACAAGAGAATGGCATGAAACAAAATAATATATATATATATACATAGATACTTTTATCAAAAGTTTTATTATTTTTGTCTTTAAGTCTACATTTTTGTAAAAAACGTATATTACCTGCAGAAACTTTCATTTTATAAACAGGATACCTTGCCTGCGTTTTAGCAATATTGGTCTTCTTTGCATTTTTACATTTTAATTTAAAAATCTTAATAAATTGCTTAATATAATTAATTTTGAAAAGCTTATTAATGCAAATATTGCATGCAACTGGACAGCATAAATCTGCATATATGTTAAACTATTTTTAATTGCTTTAAAATCATGAAAATGATTAACAAAGAATTTTTTTTTCTCTTTAGTAGATCATAGCAGAATCTTCCGAAGGCATTTTTACATTTTGGAAGTAATAAAAGATTTTATATGGCTATATAGAACACCCGTTGTCACAGTTGTGGAAATTAAAAATATATCTGTAATTCTAGTGTTAGCGCTGAAAAAATGAAAAATTTACTTTGCACCATGTTCGATGTACTCCAACGAGCAATAAAGTAATTTAACTTCTCAAGACTGGCATGGCTATGTTTAGTCTTAAAGGTCTGAGAACGGGAAAAAATCACAAGCAAAACGAGCTGATCACAGTTGGCAAATGCCATTGATGGGAGTTTCGTTCGTCTATCATTTTTATATCGAAAATAATATAATACGAATTCTTAAATTTTAAGCTGAAAATTATACAAAACTATAAGATGAATTGAAGACAAAATGTAAGTACAGAAAGGCTCAAATAAAATAACAAGAAGATCCTTGGAACTTCAAAACCAGTTAAGAAAAGGTCGTGTTAATACCTAATTAAATTTGTCAAAATACAGGACGATAATCTGCTTTTGCAGAAATAATATTTTTAAAGCAGGCTTTCTGAGGATGCATAGACACCGCAAATACCTCTCTTGCTCGAGATTGCCCAGTAGCTGCCGAGACGTTAAGACCACTGAATATTGGTTAAGTTGTCCTGTGTTGGAGCTCAGGCAAACGTTCTGGCTGTATGGTTGGTTTTAGTTGTTTTCCCCATGTGTAACGTGAATAAGAGCCAGTTTCCTTAAGAAAGTGCGCCACGAAGGTATTCCTACTCTCAGGCAGATAGCCCTCGTGAGCTTTTCAATTTTTAAACATCATCCAGTTCTAAGGATAAGTGAATCGTGTTTACATTTAACAAGAATAACGAAAATATTCAAGAACAAAGCGCGTTCTTTTATGGAATCGAAGTTATGACACTTGTTAAGTGGTTCAGTGGGCAGATGAACCTGAATAACTAGCAAGTTGTTAATTCTGTGCATTTACGATCTAGAGAAAATGAATTCAGATTTTATGTAAAAAGAAACATTATACGCGTATTGTTTTGATAAAATTACTCTTTGAATATTTTTTCTAATCTGTGCCTTTCAATGAATATTCTGTCAATGAATTCTTCATTTTTGGTATAAATTATTAAATTGTTCTTGTGAGTAATAGCTGATTCTTGTTCTAGAATTTGACTGCATTCTTAATTTTTAGTTAGTTATACCATGACTACTAAAAATGATCTCGTAATAGGGATAGGAGAACCTTGCCTTCGGATAAGGGGTCCACCTCCTACTGATCTCTGCACACGTGGCCTGCGATGTATTCACAGGAGATGCACACCCATTTCACAAGTTGTCCGACTGTAGAAACTTTTGGTACGTTTCATGATGTGTAGCTGTTTAATTTAAGATCATTTGTACAGGCATTAAGAATATACGAAATAGTGTTAACTACAATGATGTATGCTTTTTTTCTCTTTTTTTATCCTTTCTTTCAATTAAATCTTAAAGCGCATTGACGTGTTTGACAAAAGGCTATTTTTTGCTTCAAAATACAATTACAGATGATAGCGTGGTTTTATGATGAAAAGTTTGTTTAAAATTGGTGCATCTGTTTTATCATTTTAATCCGATTTGTGTAGAAAATTATCAAAGTGTAGTGAAATACCCCTTCCACGTAATTGTATAAGATTGTAGGCAGTGCTGAAAACACTGTGTACAACCTTATGCAAATACCAAATAACAACCCCCAACTCGTCGACTTTTTTCCTGTTTTATATTTTACAACAGTGTTTTGCATTTGCCACTTTTTTAATATGTATTTCATTATTCTAGAATTGAATATGATATTTGAATTAGCTTAGTTTATATTATGGAATTTAATAAATATTGCCTTTCAATTAATGCAGCTTAAAGCGAGTAATAAATTTATTAATATTAAGAAAAACAAATTTTGCTACTCTTAATTTGTCGTTCGTTTTTGTTACTTAAGTTATATATACACATGTAAGGATATTTTGAGAACTGAAGAATGAATGTATTAAATTTTAACATAGGTTTATTCTATTTTTCAGTTACCTATTACAGAAAAAATGTGGATGAAAAAAGACTAGGTGGTTATAAAAGAATTGCATATTAAAATCCTCTTGCATTTCTTTTATTTATGTTTTGAAATACCTAATAGAGTTGACTATGAAACATGCATAGATTTAACAGTAATTTAACTCAAAATAACAGTTACGTTTACATGTTCTCAAATAGATCTTTTTGTAAAAATATTTGTTATTTTTCATCAAATTTGTACAGAAATGAATAATTAAAATTTTTTCTACGTTTCAATCCTTCTAAGTTTTAATGTTAAAGCTTAGTCAAATATAATACAGATTTGTTAATCATTTTAATAAAATTAGATCAAAACTAAGCATATATGTTCAATAATATTTATACGTTTTGCTTTTAGCAATAAGAAAATACTTGTTTGCTCATCAACATAGTTAAAATCATAGTTATGTAGCACTATAAACATAAAATTCTTACACTGTTGTATCTGGTGTTATACTAGTTATACTGGTGTTCAGAACTAAAAACATTTTTGTAGAGGACTTCTTGGCAAACAAGGAGTAAGAAGGATGATTAAGAACAGTCACATTTTTATTTGAAATAAATTGCTTTTTTGTGCGAAAAATTTTTTCTGCCTTCTTTCTGTTGAGTCACCGTATTCATAATGTTGCATGAAACAAAAAAATATCCTATCCACAATTCTTTCAGTTATGAATCCCAGTAAATGATATTTTCATAGACGCAAATTAAGATGTAGTAGTCACCGTCGGCATGACTCTGATGTGGCCACTGGGAATATTCACTGGGATTTGGCCAAGGAAAATTTAGTTCTAAAATTTTGCAAACTGTATACGTTTTTTACATAAAACTAAGTAATAAAAGTTACAAGGCATTTTCTCCCTTCTTTTCGCACGCCTTCGTAGTGTAATTGGAAGCCTACTCGACGCGTATTCGAAAGGTTCAAGATTCGAGTCCCCGTGAAGACACTGGTCATTTTTCATGTCTCCTGCTTCACCCCCCCCCAAAAAAAACCCTCAATGACTTTACAAAGTAACTAAATAATAAATAAACTAACAAATTTATTTGTAAAACTAAGTACACTGATTAGTATTCCCACTGTCTGAGTTGTTAGAGTGATTTAATTTTATGTGCATATCTTTCTCCATTATTTTAATAGGCTTATAAATTATTATAATTAATGATACGAAAACATTAAAGCTTGTTCAGCTTTATAATTTATGATAATATAATCTAAAACGTGGTTAGGAAGAACTAGTTTATCCAATCATTTTTTGTTCTGTTAGATTTTTGAGAAAATAAGTTTGATACTGAGAGTTTTACTACCAAATTTGTAGAAACGAAGAATGATCCTGAGATTCTTTAGATCCTTTGAAATGAGTTTGAAATTTAGTACAACTATCTGTTCCACTATACCTAAATGTTGGATTGTTGGATTCTTACTTATTTTGCTATCAACATATAATGTTTCTCCCTTATCTATTAACTGAGTGTTGAGGAACTTAGTGAACAACTATGCGAATAATCGCGTAAGCCCAAGAACAGAAACGCAAACTTAAGAAGGGTTAATTACCCTTTATTGCTTAAAATAAAGATTCACAGATGGTCCCTTTTTCAGGGTGTACAACAAAGCTTCCACTTGGGCTTAACTTAAAAAGTAAGAAATGAGAACTAACTAATGACTCAGTAAAAAGGATTTAGCCGAAGCTAAACAAATTTTAAACTATTTGGCTAAAAAACATTCTAAAAAGCTGATGAATACATAAATTTCAGGTCGTGAACAGGATAAATTTCAGGTGGAGAGGGTCATGTGAGAGAAGGGATATTTAAACATCAATGTTTATTTATGTTCATAGAAATACTAGTCACTTTCAGAGGTGATTTCTAAGAAAGGGCTCACTGTACTGTGTTCTATTCCACGTAATTTTTGTATTTGGTTTTGGACATTATGGAATTAAATTTACGGGAAATGTCCACAAACTATTATTATCATTACCAAATATATTCTTAAAGAATATTAAAAAGCTAAGTGCCGTAGTCTGACTAAAATTGTTTTTGTAGTTTAATCGTTCATTAACAGATTGCCAGAATTTTCTTTGAGTTTTGTATAACCTTTACCGTGTTTAGTCAGTCACGTATTTATGACCTATCAGCAACTTTTGTTATGTTGGTGGTAATTTCTTCATGTCTGGCATTGCATACATGAATATAGAAGTATTCATATTAGTGAACGTAGTCAGAACAAAGTTGTTTCTAAGAAACGCTGGTGGCTTACCTGAATTTGGTAGAATATGTTTACAGTCGCTGTGATGTACTACACACGAAACAGTATGTCTAATAGATTATAGAGATTATTGGGTAATTAGGGTTTTTAGATGAGGAAACTCTGAAAGATTAACTTGAAATCTGAACGAAAATTCAAATCTTCCTGTTAGAAGCTGGGTCTACTAAGCACTAAACCACGAGACAACACGAAAAGAATGTCTTTCAATTTCTTACGCAAGTTAAATGTACCCCTCCCCTAAAATTATTTTCTAATTAAGTCGTGCAATCTGTATTTTATTTCATGAATTAGAAGTATTGAAGAATAATATTTTACTATTATTTATTGAAATGTCGATGCAGGTAAGATTATGATTAAGCATGCGGCTCTCCGACACTTTAACTGCGCCTCGTGAGCTACTTGCGATCCTTTGTCATCCGAAATGCAACTTGTTTTGAATAAATATAGTTTAATTTTTTAATACAAATGGTATATGAAATAGAAATCATGCAGTAGCACTTTTCTTTATTAATCGCTAATTTTAATTTCTGATATTACGTACGTAGAAATTTTAGGGATTTCAAACAGTTCACTGTTGGCTTACCGTCAGAGCAACAAATACGTAAAATTACAAATAATTCCATTTCTGGTAATTACTCTTCCGGTTATACTACTTTTTGAACAGGTGATGATCATCGGAATACACTATTACGAAGTTAATCTAAAACGCAATACCAATATATTTAATTATTCCCCCTAATAATTTTTCTCTCAAGTTAATTTTACTTCAGGCAGTATATATGTACTTACATTCCTGTGTGATCCCATTGTTCACAACAGCTGAGATCTACCTGGAAGATTTGCTATTCGTTGCAGAGTACTACTTTTATTCAATCCTCGAATGGCGCGAGTAACTGCTGAAGAAACCTGTTTCGCTTTGCAATCCATGCAGAGCTCATTTAATCTATGGAGAATTTTACAAGGATTTTATTTTTGGTGGAGTAGGCTTTAGCCTCTTTCTTGGTTAGGAGAGTTGTCCAATTTTCTGCGGAACTCCTTCAAAATTAATTTCCTATCCCTAAGAAAGTCAGGCATTTTTATACGATTGCCGCACAGATTTCGCAACCATTTACAATAATATGCTTAACATTTTTACTACATTAAACTCTACCATTCATAATAATTCTTTGGTAATCCTAGGCAGAGATCATAATTTATTTCACCAATGTTGTGTATGCTGAAATATTTGGAGTAGTGGGAAGACTCATTGGTTTGACAACGATTTAAATTTTAGTCAAAATGTTCCCATTTTATCAAATATTATTATTCCAAATAAAGATCTTTCAGATTAATCATCAAATCTTCATATCAATAACATTGCATCGAGCAATGAGGGATCAATAGAACACAAACGTCTCTCTTGTCCAAAGTTTTTGCAAAATCGGCATATTTATAATTTTGAAATCTCTTTAGTTTGTGATACTTTCTCATATTTTTAAATTTCTTGTTTGATGACTGTCTTTCTTTCTACCTCGGACTATGTTAGAGGCATTTTGCTGCGTTAGATAAGAGGCACTAGATTAGAGTCGGCGGTAAATATCGCACTAGGTTAAAGGCATTTTGCTGCCCGGCTTTTCTAAAATTTTTCATCCCTTAGTACTGCCGCTCTGCATCTGCACCAGTTACCCTGGCTCTGATGCCAGCATTACGCTTCTTTTAATCTATTGATATTTTTTGTCTTCCTAATTTTCGATCATCATGTACGTCTGACACGTCCTTCATGAAAGCTTAGTAGCCAAACGAAAAGTTGAACAACGATCCACTGCTTGATCACTACAAATTTCAGGCAAATAATGTGAAACTTTGCTCGCGTAAACTTTATTTTTAACGTCTTGTAGAGTAATTAAGATTTTTTGAAAATAGAAGATGTGAAAAATATGCAATGCTCTCGTCGGGACTCGAACTTGGATCGAATACGCGCCGAGTGTGATACCCTTAAACCACGAAGGCATGCAGAAAGGAGGGATAAAATACCTTGTATATTCCCTCTTTTACAGAGCAACTGGAGATTAGGAAACACAGTCGCCAAATCCTGGTGGTGAAGAATCGTCATCCCCCACCTTTTTAGTTTGGGCACCACTGTAGAGACATTGGGATTTTTGATGCAGGAGATGTGAAAAATGAACAATGTCCTCGCCAAGACTCGAACCTGGACTCTGAGCAAAGTCCTCGCCAAGATTCGAACCTGGACCTCTGAGCAATGCCCTCGCCAAGACTCGAACCTAGACCTCTCGAATACGCGCCGAGCGGGCTAACCGTTACACCGAGAAAAGCATGCAGAAAGGAGGAGAAAATAACTTATAGTCTGATTTTTTATTTTCTAAAGTATCCTCTGCCTACAGACTCCATTCCAAACTCCGTTTGAGACTTATTCTCTGCACATAGGTTAGGTAACCCAATGGAGCGTTATGATATGTAACCGTTATGCTGACAATAATCAATTTTAAACTTTCGATTGAGTTATGTTACTTAGAAATTCAAGACGAAATGGTAAAGTCATTTGACCGCCTTTATGGGTCCAACAGTTTGAATATGGTGGATCTGTACACCTGCTTGGAAAACGCTTCGGAACTAAACTATTGTGCAGACGTCTGCCGTGTTACAAGAATTTTCAATGATGCGCTTGAACTTCATTATCAATGTTGAAAATAATCAGGACAATTCGAGAGATAGTTTCAAGAATTTTCAATGATGCGCCTGAACGTTTGTTTTCAAAATTATCGGGATGATTCGACAGCTAATTTCGAGAATTTTCAATGATCCGCAATGTACTGATTATTAAAAAATTCTGGCAGATTCCGTTTGATGCTACGCTGAAATACTGTATCAGTCACGTCCGTCATAAGAGGTTACTGATTATTCAAACACCACTGAAATTGCAATCATACTTTTTTTAGCGTTGATTCACTATAAATGTCCGATTCACTTTTGAAATTGCTGCCACCAAATATTAGAGCCCCGTATTATATTTAAAGAAATTAAGTAATGAAGAATCTGCGTAAATGTATGTACGTTTCTCGCATTGTGATAAAACAACGCTAACTAGAGCCATCAAATTTTGTATAACGTACGTCTCCGCTCGAATATGGGCGTCTAGAAGCCCAAATTTGGAAGTTGTTTTATTATCTATTTCATATTTTGTAAAGCATTTATGAGTTTTTGATTGAAAACTTAACGATTTCAAAGCGAGCAATGGCAACACTGTACGAAAAAAAAAACATTTTTATCTCCAGTGCCCAAGACTGTATCGGAAATTCTAAAGATATGTTCTTTAAATAGTTTGTCATATTGCTGTTGAATTGAATTTTATGGTTTAACTACGAAGAACGTGATATTTAATAAATAAATGTAAGACAAAAAAGTTAAAAAAACGCCCCTTTGGGCATAATATAAAATCTGAAAGCTTTCAGGCTTTTTTTTTTTTTGTTTTTTTTTAAAGTCTAAAGAAGCCTTAGCTCCAGAAGGGCTATTAATTTCGTTTTGGCATTTTGCTTCGATTCACTATAAACGGCGAATCACTTCTGAAATTGTTGCCACGAAATATTATCGCCCTGTATTATAATTAAAGAAACTAAATAATGAAGAATCTGCATAAATGTATGTATGGTTCTCACATTATGATAAAACAACGGTAAGTAGAGCCACCAAATTTTGAAAAGCGTACGTCTCCATCCGAATATGAGCATTTGGTAGCCCCTATTTCTAATTTGTTTTATTCTCTATTTAATATTTTGTAGAGCATTTATGAGTTTTTGGTTAAGAAACTCATACTTTCAAGCTTTCAGTTTTTTTTGTATGTGTGTGTGTGTGTGAATTCTTCTATACTGGGCATCAGTAAAAGTAGTTTTGGGAGAAAATGTTTAACTATTCCTTTGGTTAGGCTCCAAAGATTCGAATGATCTCAGTATGTTGGTCCTTATGTTAATTTTATGGAGAAACAAATTTACTTTTTAAGCAATAGCCTACAATTTAATAGCTTATTTTTCAAATAAATATTCTTTCTCGAAAAGCAGTTCCTATGCAGAGCGCGTTGACATGTATCATTTAACTTATCCTTTCTAAAAGGGTGCTCATGTGTTAAAAAAAACTCAGTTTTCTTTTAAATAATTATTTGTAATTTACTCAAATAACATTTTTATGTAATTGTAGACCAATGAATATGCTTCTGATTCCTTTTACTTCTAATAAAATAAAACAACAATAATTATAAACGGAGAGGTACAAAGGAAATCAGAAAAAAATATTTGGTGTCTCTTCCTGAAGAAAAAACGCTAAGTTGCCCAGTACAAAAGTTAAAAATTTTTATTTTCTTGGAACTTAACATGATGAACACAAAACAGTAGATATAAGATGTATTTATTCATAGTTATATGTAATTATGTTAATCACATATTCATTAATTTACTTCAAAAGTTTCTTTATATTCAAAACCTGTCTCAGTATTTTTAAGATATAAATTTGGACTTTCGGCTCTCAAACGTTCATAAAATCTATGATGTGGCTCCCATCGTCTTGAAGTTTGGCCATCCCTGTTTTTTACGATCGGCTGCCTTAGGCATGATGTCTAACATAACGACAAATGTGTGAAAAAATTAACTTAGAAATCTATTTTTTTCATAGAGCTGAAACTGTATCAGGAACGTCAGAGATGCCCTTTGAAGCATGAAAATATTAAATTTCTTTTCCAACACAGATAAAGAACACTGAAAGAGTCTTTCCTTATGAGGCGCCTGCTACCTGCACTTGCTTGCTCAGTTAGTTAACACATAATTCAATAATTTTCGTAATTCAACAATTAACGTAATTCAACAATTTTCTTTTTTGTGCAAGTTAAAAACGTTAAAATCACATAACAAGGATGCAATACGTACAGTATTATATAAAGATATCGCCAGTTTCAATGGGGGCAATTTTAACAAGAATTAATGTTTAGAAACTGTTACAGCAATTTGAATTTCACTTCATAGCTTTGGAGGAAATACTGTTTAAAATTTACTATAACGCTTATATTTATATTTAGAAAATGTGTCATTTTGTTTGCTCTTACTGCGATAATGATGATTAATAACGATGTTTCTACTAAATAAATATTTTTAACTTATCTGTAAAACTATTCCATATCTGTTAGAAGCATTTTTCTTTTGATTAAGAATGGAACATACTTTATTTTTTAAGAATGGAAGATTCTTTAGCAGCAGTTATTCTCGAAAATGAAATGTATTTAATCAGAATTATTCAGTGCTTTGTGATTTCGAGAATAAGATTTTGAAAGGGCAGCCAAACGTTTATTGAGGTTATTAAAATGCACTTTCCTAAAAACAGGGGAATATAAAGTTTTGTAATTATTGTTCGGTTAATGCAGTGTTTTCACTCTTTGATTTGAATTATTTATTGACATTTTGTTAAAAGAAACTGCACATAATAAAATAAAGTTTAAAAAAGACATTTATTTTCACCTTCATACCTGAATTAAAGTGAGAGGTAGCGCGCACAAGAGTGCCTCTCTCGACAAACGAACCAGTTAAAATACCTTCTGTAATTTACGCAGCCCTTTCACGAACTTTTAATAATTTGTTTCCTTTGAAAACCACTCAAAGAAAGACGTTAACTTATTATTAAAGAAAAAGTATCAACATAAATTCCTTGCCAACCAGAATGTTGTCTACCGACGAGTGGGATGAAAGAAAAATTTATGCATGAAATTTCAGTGCTTCATTATCAGTCTGATACATTTTTTTCTTTTAGTAACTGACGAATCAAACTCATTACAAATGACAAAATGAAACGTAATTTAACATTTTTAAAGAGCAACTTCTTTTATTTAACGTGTAACCAGATTTTAAGTTTGATTTGTTTTCGAATCAATGACAAAATAAAAAAGGTAATTATTTATCCGAAAAAAATTTTTCTTTTTTTTCCCTTCCTACTTTTTCTCCGAAAAGAGGGGCGACCAAAAGTGTAAATGCGTAACCTAAGTTTTGTCTCTCTGGAGTTCACGCCAGTACAAACGGGGCGGAAAAATGACATCTATCGTCATAAGCACACGCATTGGCTTCCCGGATGCTTCGATAAATAAACGGAAGTAGCTCAGCTCCAATTACTGGGTATCACCAGTTCGAAATGCTCACAGCTAAAGCAATACTCTGTTTGATAATCTTTCACCTTCTTAAAGCAAAGAGCACGAAAAACAAGAATTAAAACACAATGATATGACCACAAGCAAACAATGATCTATTACTTAAGAGGAAGAAATAGTTTGAATTTAGCGTTAAAATTCGCAATAATTTTACGGATTCCATGCATTGCAGAAATGGCAGGTAAGAGCTACTTTTTACATTTATTTCGTTTCAACATTTGTATTTTGTAATTGCAATGTATTTATTGTTTTATGACTAGGATGCCCTTTTTTTTCCTCTACGCATAATTTCTCTTTGTTATGCGTTTCATGTTGTCGCATATTATTTGTCATTTTTCTGTTAAAATAATATTTTCATTACATCTTATACATATAAAAAGTTTTTCATTATATATTTGCATTGAATTCCTTGCTACGTTTTGCTGAACATTTGCTTTTATTTTTCTACTTCAGTATATTACAGGCTGATGCATGTAATTCAGAATACAAAACGTTATAATTATTATCTTATAATAAGAAGAAACTGAAAAATAGTCATACTAAATAACACTTAAAACATTAACAAAAGGTATACGCAGCAAAATGAATAAAAATTTTAACTATAGTAGTTTTATCCCAAATTTGAAAGCAAAAAGAAAGAGCGTTATTTTAAAATTTTTAATTTGTTTCAGTTCTTTTCTTATATGAAATCGTTGAAACAAGAGAAAAAGTTCTTTTTCATCAGTAGAAGAAAGGTATACATATATAAAAAAATGCACGGAATTTTGCAGAATATTTTTCATGCAGTCAGAATAATTTAAAGGTCGAAAATTTACTGTTCTAAGTTTTCGTGGGTTATTATACAGTAAACATTTAAAAATATGATCTTGCATATAATTATATAACTACCAATGTATAACTACGGGGCAAATAATTAACTTTATTCAGAACATAATTTTCTAAAGATAAAGTGCATGTACATTGACACCAAATGTCAGATAATTTGCTCTACAAATAACATAAAATTACCCTTTTCTATACTTATATATTTATTTATTTATACTTATATATAAAACATGAAATTTTTGACGAAGTTTAAACTTGTTTAACTATTTCTTATTTAAGAAACTGTCCCTTTTCTATTTTTCAAGCTGCTATTTAACTATTTTCTCCGTGTTTTCGAAGCTTCAGATCTAATAAAGAACGTCATTATTTTAAGTTTCTTTCTTTGAATAACTGCTGAGAAAAACTTCAGTTTTACAATAAATACCATAATTTTCGGAGATCTTTTCCTCTCCTGCCTGATACTCCGATTTAGCTAGATGATGCTTTTATAGACAGGCACTGAAAAAAAACTCGAAAACTTCCAACTTATCAAAAATTTCCTTTCGAAATTATAGCAGAGCTATTTCAGTGCCTTTTTTGTGGAACTGTATCAATTGCTTATAATTCAAATAAATATCAATAAAACGCTCACCCTTTGTCGTAAACGTAGCAGCAAAAATATAAAATGTCATTTGGTTTAATACTTTAACTGGTTTATTTAAGGCAATTGGATTTTTAGCTATGTGGACGCCTACTATTATTCTTTGGAATACGTTCGTCACCGTCATTTCTTCTGCCAGCATCTAAAGAACAGTGTTTTTCAATAAAATAATAAGGTATTTCTCCCGCCTTCTTAGCATGCCTTCGTGGTGTACTGGTCAGCACACTCGGCGCCCGTGGTGCTGACCCGTGGTTCGAGTCCCGTGGCTCGAGAGGCCCGTGGTTCGAGTCCCGTGGCTCGAGAGGCCCGTGGTTCGAGTCCCGGCGAGGGCATTGCTCATTTTTCACATCTCCTGCTTCCAAATAACGTAATGTCTCTACAAAGTAAATAGTTAAAAATAAAGATTTGTTAGTTTAAGTCCAGAAAACAGTTTGTATGTATAGTAATGAATGGCTGATAAGACTGATGCACAACGAGTTCGTTAGGATTATCACTTTTGTTTTCCCAACAGTGCAAAGAATATTAAGATTTCTTCACGAAATGTGACTTGAAATTATTTTTTTCAACTGACTTATTCCTGAAATTATTACCGTCACATATAAAATCATAAAAATACATCCCTTACCAGTAGCTGTTATCATATCTAAGATGTGTGCCGTCCTGACAGGCATAGTGGTTAGTGTTCTTGGCTGCTGTAACTTGTGTTTGGTTCTGGTTCCAATCTCAGAGGAGGTATGGATGTTTCTAAACGGACAATGTCTGCGCGGCATGGGGGTACTCAACATACACGGCGAGCTGAAAATCCTCTCGAGTGGTTTGGTGGTAGGGAAAAAAGGGAGTGGAGACACTTGTACCCGTAATTAGTTATGAAATGCCCGAGCTAGGACTCACTGAGGATAACAAAAGAGAAATCTATTTCTTCAAATAAAAAAGCACAATACTAATAAAAACATTAAAAGACATGACTAAATTAGCAATTTCGGTAATTTTCAGAATCTCTCATTATTTATCGTCTCAACTTTTAAAATCGATGTTCCGAAGCAATTTCCCAAGCAAGTTTAGAAGCAGTTTAAATCATAAAATTTTCAGATAATGTCCCACATATAACACCCCAATGAATTAAGGGTTCATTCTTGATGATAAATCTTTCTGATATAAGAGACAGCATATACGGTATGCACAAATATTATGTCCATCTACTCTTCTCTATATTCTAAGATATAAGACTCAGATAATATCTGACATTTTGAAAAAAAATGTGCAATCTACAGCCTTTTCAAAACTTCTCAAATAAATTTCAGATAATTTATTTCTTCTCGAAACTTCTGACCAATTGATATCCATTTATATGTTATAATTTTTAAGAAACTTTTTCAATTAGTAATCGTAATATTTATTGTTAATTTTTCCTTTGAATTTAAAAATATAAGTCTCACTATTTAGTTTTTGTATAGCTACGTCAGAGAAACTATCGTGACACGCTTAAAGGTAATAACTTCTTTTTTATCATTTACTGCTAAGTTAGCTTTTGTTAATGTTAATGAGTGGACGTGTTAGTGTAAGATCCCAAGATGTTGAAAACTTCCATTATTTATTTATAATATGGTTTGGCTCTAAGTGCTGAGTTTTATTATACAAACAATTTTTATAATCTTCAAATAAAACCTTTTCCCTTAACAACGCATTTTTTCACTCCTTTCGACTTCTTAGTTATATAGGCATACATTTTTGCTTCCATAATTATGCTATTACTTTCATCTTTCATTTTTCCTAAAATCTTATTTACTTTGGAATATTATACACAGTCCAGTCACATTAATGTGACCACCACGTACTTTCCATGTCAGAGTTAAATAACCAATCACAGAAGGCAGGTGGCAGCACAGTGCAGTTGAGCGTATATAAAGGGTGTGTGAGGGCTTCGGAAAACATTTCACTCGTTGGCGTAATGCAGAAACGAAGCGATTTATCCGACTTCCAAAAGGGCATGATCATTGGCTTTCGGGCCAAGGGTGGAAGCATTTCCGAAACGGCTGAGTTTGTGAACTGTTCGCGTGCCGCCGTGGTAAAAGTGTACCGTGCATGGCAAAATGGGACTGTCCAAAATCAGCGACGTGGCAAATGTGGTGCACCACGGGCCATAGATGACAGAGGCGAACGACGGTTGCGGAGATGCGTTCGGGCAGATAGACGGGCTACCGTTGAGCAACTGACCACCAAAATGAACCAAGGGGCTACCAAAAGTGTCTCCCAAAGTACTATTCAGCGAACATTGCTGCGTCTGGGCCTCCGAAGCAGACGCCTGGTTCGTGCACCTATGCTGACTGCTGTTCATCGACGGCGAAGGCTAGAATTTGCACGCCAGTACAGCAGCTGGACGTCCACTGAGTGGCGACAGGTTGCGTTTTCGGATGAATCGCGTTTTATGCTCCATCGGACAGATGGACGTTGGCGTATAAGGCGTGAAACCTCTGAAAGGAACCACCCTGCAACCATTGCCGGAACGGTCCAAGCTGGAGGCGGGAGCATTATGGTCTGGGGAATGTTTTCCTGGCATTCTCTAGGTTCACTGATCATTGTGGAAGGCACAATGGATCAATACAAGTACGCATCTGTCCTTGCGGACCATGTTCACCCCTACATGCGCATTGTTTTTCCTCAGGATGATGGCATCTTCCAGCAGGACAATGCGAGGTGCCATACAGCTGCCAGTGTACGTGCGTGGTTCGAAGAGCACCAGGATGAGTTTACCGTCCTCCCCTGGCCAGCAAACTCACCTGACTTAAACCCAATCGAGCATCTGTGGGACCATCTCGATCGAGTTGTTCGCGCCATGGATCCTCAACCGCGTAATCTAGCGCAGCTGGCCACGGCATTAGAGTCGGCATGGCTCAACATCCCAGAGAACACCTTCAGGGACCTATGTGACTCTCTTCCTGCACGTCTCGCAGCAGTCCGCTCTGCGAAAGGTGGTTATTCTGGCTTTTGACAGATGGTCACATTAATGTGACTGGACTGTGTATTTATTATATTTTGGATAATCAAATGTATCAAAATAACCAGTCACAACTTTCGCATCTTCATAAAATCAGCCTTTTTAAAAAACGTATAAAACTATCTGCATCCACATGCAGTAACATATTATGCGAATATTTAG
Organism: Stegodyphus mimosarum; assembly: GCA_000611955.2. Taxonomy (NCBI): domain Eukaryota; kingdom Metazoa; phylum Arthropoda; class Arachnida; order Araneae; family Eresidae; genus Stegodyphus; species Stegodyphus mimosarum. The sequence continues at coordinate 188,209 of KK119398.1, forward strand.
GTTTTGTAATATTATAAAGAAAGGTCATACATTAATTGTTTTGATAATTTTAATATAATCATTTCAATATAGATTGGTTTATTAATGATAACTGGATTTTTATTCAACTATATTTCCATCAAATGCAGTCCACCGCTTAAAATTTGGTTTAGCAATTAATATTTTAGCTTTTTAACAGTTACAGCATAATCTCACATCAATTTTCTTTCTAATGTTTTCAACTGATTTTCCAAACACTGAATTATTCATCAACTAAGAGGAGTCTTTTTCAGAGTCATTAGCAGCTTTAGGTTTCCTTTCTGTATTCACATCTACATATTTCTTTAACCAAGGAGATTGTTTAAATTCTAATACTCTATGAACCTTCTCCAATTTTAAACCCAATTCCAAATATTTTTTAAGTTACTATAATGAACAACATAGTGCTCTTTATCATATAAAGTTGTAAGTAATTTAGCTTGTCCAGAACCATCTGGACTTCTAGTTTCAACCGCTAAACGCATATCTGAATGTTTAGCGTGTAGTTCTTTTGGATATTTTAATTCAACTTCTGATGCATAAACCTAGCATCTGAATCATCCGTTTTATTAAACCAACCATCATTGATGCTCCATTTAAATCTACATGCCGTAGATAATGACTCGTAGCTCAACCATATAAATTATTTATACCTAGACACATTAATCAGCTAAATGGTTTACTTTTATCATTAATTTTTTATGTATTTATTATTTGATTTTTCTCCATCTATTACAGCATTGAGCTACACCTCCTATAGTTCCTTTTTCTAAAATTAAAAACACGTTACAATCCCTCTATAATTACAATTTAATATTTGTTATTTCTGTCAAAGCTAATCCTGGTGCTGTTAAGAACCATGCGGGATATAAATCATACGTTTTCAAGCATGCAACGGTAAAATTTCAAATATGTCTGCTAACATCTGATTTTGCATTTAAATTTGTATATTCACCCAAATGTTTTATCTCAAACTCTGGTAAATTTAAGTAAAATTCCATTTTTTTTTTGTCTCGCTTATACACTCAAACCTGTTTTTGTGCGATATTTTTGTGCGGTATATGAAAATTTCAATCAAATTGGAGCATAATTGACGAAGTTATCAATAAAAAATTAAATAAACAATCAATAAAGAGGAACTTCAATCATATATATCTGGCTACCGAGACATATACAAGCAATCTAGTGAAACAACAGTCGTAGCAAAAACTGATCACCGACTGTATAGTAACTAAAAAAATTCAACTCTAAACAACTAACTCTCTTTTATAGCTACTCGTGAAGCTTTGTGCGGTTTTTTTTATGCGGTCCCTATCCACCACATAAAAACAGTTTGAGTGTATTCTCCATCGGAATATTTACTTTCATTTAATATATTATCGAATTTCTCTTGAGCTGGTAATCTTGTTTCTTTAAATCTTTCTTCAGTATCCATGTGGTCATGAAAATAAATACTTATTTTGTGCAATAAGACTTGGTTTTTAATCGCAATAAAATTTTGAACTTTCCCTAAACATTTTCAGTGCAAGATTTTGCTATAGCTTATCAATGCTAGATGGCATAAATTTAAACAAATCTATAAACCTCAATTTTCTTCTTACGATTTTTTACTAAAAAGTATATGTTTTTCTTCGGTATTTGAATAATTTTAGTATTGGTTTTTTCCCAAATAAGTTATTTTATAAATAGTACCATATCCATCTAAACTATGAATTATTACAGGAATGAAATTAGGAGCCTGATAACTTAAATTGCAAATGTTATGTTTTCATCCTCTGTATTTTCCAGTTGAATGGGAATAATCTGCAACTTTCCTTTTACCACCTGAAGTATCATGTATCTTTTCCTGCTTACACCTATGACAAACGTTTGTTCTTTTGAATTGCTATTCATTATAATCTACAATGTTCCTAAAGTTTTTATATATTTTCTTTTTCTCATCAATAAATTCTTCAACTTCTTGAACGTCATTCGGTAACGTGTATAAAATTTATGACATATGTCAAATAACAGTTGGTTTATAAAACTCGTGTACATATTTAATGAAATAAATAAAAGTATAGACTTCATATTTCTGATATTTTATTACATAAAATTCTTATGTAAACTGTTGGATCTGCTTGATAAATACTTTTTTTTTCACAAAAGATTCAGAATCGTCATAAATGATAAATGATACTTTCATTAATCTTTTACAAAATTCAGGTTTTATACATGTGTCTTTTTAATCCTTAGAATTCAAAATCAGTTTCATGTGCTGAGTTTTCTTTTGAATAACAGTACTTTAAACAACATTTATTTGAGTTCTTATTAATCTATTGAATATTTTTAATCAAACAATAATGAGCATTTTGTCCTTTTTCATGTAAAACAAGTTTATATCGCCAAAGTACATACCCATAAAAAGTTCATGGAAGATATCGGATGCTTCACAAGAACGTTTTTTATTTACTAAACTAAAAGGCATAATTAATTTTTACATGTTAAAATGCCGGCAGAATAACCTTGCTTCCTTACCGCACATCCACTTCATCCAAGCCCTAGCTCAAAACTTCTTTTTTTGCGAAACATTATTTCGCGCTTCAAGGCCAGTTTCCACAAGTGGGAGGAGTTCCTCTTTTCTTGGCGTGTGCAGTCAAATCTTAAACCCCCCTTTCAAGAGAGATAAATTTTTCATTACATCGTGTTTACCAAGACCTGGGTTCATTGTTTTATATGTCTGATGGGTGGTAACCATGAGAATGTATTGTCAAAAAGCAGGTCTGAATATACTCTATAACATAAAAAGCGACGCACCAAGAAGGAGTTATTCGAATCAAAGGAAAATCGGTAGATGTGTTATACATGCATTGGACAGGCGAAAGCTGTTCCGGACACCCGGTTGGCTTACATAGACTATTCGGTACTGTGCCAAGCCCGCTACTGTCTAGGACAAGCACCTCCTGCTACTCCAAAAGCACCGCAGAAGGAGTTCATATAAAAGATGTTAAAAAGCATACAATGCCAAACAATAGTTAGTTGCATAATGTTGCTAAGAAGTACAAAATAATAGTATTTGCAGATTATAGACAGTCGGTACCTAAACATAAGATATTTCAGGCACAGATATTGCAAGTGAACATACAATATATAGACTTATTCTAACAGATGATACATCAATAAATATCCAATTATACATTTCTAAAACATCTAATACAAAGAAAAATACATTGAGCATACATAGATATACGCAGACTTCTTGCAATGGTGTAGTGTAGATAGAGGGACTTCCATTTCCTATAAAGTTTATGACTGGGAAATGGTCACTATTATATGGATAGTTCCTACGTGACTAGGTCAATTACTCTTACATGGCTAGATCAATCGAGTGGAAGGTCCATGCTGGCTGAAGAAAGTATTTTCTGCATTGTTGAGGATACAGAGACAATGGTCATGGAGTTGTTCAATCTGCTTTTCTCGTATATATGTATCTCTACTACCCCAGAGAACAATGTGTCCATTTAAACAACCAACCAAAATAAACGTTGCTGTTAGCTGACTTATTAAATCGTCTAAATCTCCCTGATCAGCGCTCTCATTTGGAACAAGACAGACACTACAAACGGAAATCAGTGTCCGGATGTTCACCCGTATGGTAACTGCTTGCAAAGATGTATCCAAGAGCAGAGCACTTCATGGACAGTTAATTGAAGTACGTAAACCTACAGCTCCACTTTCTTGTTCGCTGAAAGTGTTGTCATTTCTATTCACTGAATATCTACGAAGCTTTGCATGATTATTAAGTTTGAGAAATGTCTCTTGTACTGCAATACAAACAGGTTTATAATAAATATAAATGAAGTGTTTGATGCTGTCAAGACTCTGATGAAGACATAACAGTTCCACGATATGAAAGTGGCTATTAGGAGTGTTTATTATTACAGTGCTGCTTCTTTGTTTTATGAGGCAGGGCATGATTTGAAAGATCCGTGCCTGCCTCTATTTCCATCTCAGATTCGATGAAGTCGGAAAAAATTCCCTTCGACAGAACTTTTGCTTGGGTTTGGTTTTGGAGCTTTCAATTTTCCTTTTTAAGCTGCCCGTTCTTTGCATTTTTTATTTACGGCGCTTTTGGTTGTCTGTTTGGGAGGAAAAGGATTTAAAAAATTTCTCTGCCAATTACATATTATGAGCCGTTTAGGTACTTACCGACCAATACCATTTGGAGGCTTCAGTATAAGAAACGTTTGGTCTTGATTAACCGGTGCTAATTAGTTTCTTAGCTTAAGGATAGGAGATACTTTTATAACTTAAATATGCTATATTTATTTCTCTTCTTTCGATTTAAGACAAGTTCGTGTGTGTAACGGATGGTCTGCGTGACAATTTATACATTTTGGATCGGCATTGCAGTCCTGACATTCATGACCGGTCACAGAACAACGATTACACGCCAGCGGCATGCGGCTTTTGCATGACAGAACAGCTAACACTAAAGACAGCGTAGTTGATTCGGCATGTAAGGTCTAGTAAGGAAAGACGGGTTAACCGTATGACACACAGTTACTATTCTTTCCTCATAGTAATCCCCATCCTCCATAAGAGGGAGGAAACCTCTATAACAGGGTTACCTCTATAGTGTTGGGAGTGTGTTACCTTTATAGTGTATCCAGAGTGTAGGGATCCTCTATAAGAGGGTTACCTCTATATTCTATATTACCTCTATATTCTATAACTGTGTTTCTATTCGGGTAACCCGTCTTTAAGACGAATTACTCGAATAGCAACACAGTTACTATTCTAATAGACCTCACAATAAGCCCCATCCTCTATAAGAGGAAACCATATGGAAGAAAGCTAGGGAGACGTGAAAGACAAGAGAATTACCCGAATAGCAACACAGTTACTATTCTAATAGACCTCACAGTAAGCCCCATCCTCTATAAGAGGAAACCATATGGAAGAAAGCTAGGGAGACGTGAAAGACAAGAGGAGGGAAAAAGGCGAAGAGCAAAGGTCACTGGGACTCCAGATTGTGACACTCGATCACCAAGAAGGTAATCCTCGAAAGGTTTTCACATGTCCGAATAGACTTCTATAGTTTTGAAGATGAAAATGTCAGAACAACATGTTTTGTGTTAACAAGCTGACCATCCCTACGGATTTTAATTCGGCGAGTCCCACACACGTTTTTCTCAGCGAGTTCTTTTAAAACGTTCTTTCTCAGAGACAATCAAGTCTCTTTTTGAATGAGTCCTCTGGACGTGTTCAAAGAATTATGTGGGGACACACTAATAGAACGACAGTTCACATTTGTCATGTGTAGGAGAGAAAAGGACTTGCATAAGATATCGTCTCGACGAACAGAGATCATTGAATGGAGCTTTTTTATATGTTTTGACCTGGCAGCTGAGGCCACAATATGCTATGGACAAGACGTGGTGATAGATTTTCTAGCTGACCAGCGAGGACTAAGAACTGACGATATTTGATGGTCGCGCTGACAATGGCAGAAGTGCGTATTCCGTAAACAGTTCCAGAATTTTTCGTTTCCATGTGACTAGGAGAAGAAATTAGACTTGCCATACTGTAAACAGAAAAGATTCAGGATTCCATACCATGGAGCTCAGTGAGTAAATACAGATTTTTGTGTTAGAACCAGCCGGACCTATACGCATACTGAAGCCCTATAGTCAGCTTTCCCGAAAGCGGGAGCTTCAGGAAGCTAATCCCTGAGCTACTGACAAGATAGACCAACCGATTGACACTAACGGAGGCAGCTAAGTGCCTCTCCTTTCGGCTGAAACAGAGTTCAAAGCAGAGTGTTGGGAAAAGCAACTCGCTCTCAGGTACCACCATTCTTTCCAGCCGTACGGGTCTCCACGCACACCAGACGCATAGGCAATTTTCTCACCATGGTGAAACAGAAACAAAAGAATAGTAACTGAACCTCACACTAAGCTCCATCCTCTATAAGAGGAAACCATATTGAAAAAAGATAGGGAGAAGTGAAAGAAAACAGGAGGGAAAAGGGCAAAGAGCAAAGGTCCCTGGGGCTCCAGGATTGTGGCACTCGATCACCATGAAGGTAATCCCTTGAAGGGTTTTCACATGCTATGCTTTAGCTGGGCATATTAGAATGGCCTTCAAGCCTAGGGGGACCCTACCAAGAGCTAGGCTTCCGAAGTACTTCGCCCATTCACACTGTGACATTCCCCGCCATAGCAGGACTTGGGAGCGAAGGAACTGCATGGGTCGACGGAACGGCATGGGAATTACTCCCGTTGACTTAGCACATGAATGTCCTCTGCACATGACTTAGCACATGGCTTTAGGACATGAATGTCCGCTGTTTTACATAATATCGAAATGCTCAGTTGCAATGTGCTGGAATCTCCAGCTAGTCAGTCATTAGCCGCCAGAAGTTAATGCATATTGTATTGTAAGTTATGCATTTCGGTTCCTTCCGGATAATTCCTTCTTGGTGCTATGCTTTTTATGTTTTAAAGTGCATTTTAGTTGCTGAGCACATTCAATACTTTTCCATAAAGTTTCGTGAAAGCATTACTTTTGAATAAATCTTTATTGCCAATTACTTGAGTCTAAATCATGACCTAATGAAGGGTAGCTGTGTGATTCCTTACGACCAGTCACTAGACTTTGCGCTTCCTTAGAAACGCACTAGACCAATGACTGAGTGGTTTAAAACGTTGACTGCTGGAGTTCGGCCTGGGCTCTATGCCAGGCGAACGGGCTGGCTGCATAGTTGGTCTTCGTGGTTTTCTTTGTACATAAGATGAATACTAGCCAGTTTTCCTTAGAAAGTTCGATGCGAAGGCACCTTCCTCTTAGGCAGATTGCTCTCGTATGCTTTGTCGTATTCCAATAACGCAACGTAATGCCTTAGAGACGTACCTAATAGTGGCTGCATGGTCAAAGCCACGTTTGATTCCAACTGAATCAAGTTCTCTTTTTACTACTTCTCCATGAAATATTTCGAATATTTTAGCAAATTCTCCACGAAATCATCTTTTCCCGAAGCTGAGAGATGTCTAATGCTTTTTTAATCACTTCACCATATCTAGATAATCATTAATACATTGATTCCCCCTTTTGAATAGAAATTTTACTATATTTAACATATGTGGAATTTTTTTATGCCTAGGCTTCTAGTGCTGCAAAGGACCAAACGATTATGGCAATTCTTCTAGTGTATTTAGAACGCCTTTTGACAGTAGCATGAAAGGCTGTCGATATAATTTGAATGTAAACAGGCCCATTATTCTGCACATAAAATTGTTTATGTGAATGTTCGTATTTTAGACTATGGTTTGAAAAATGAACATATTGCACATATGATATATACAGCAAAGGATTAGAAAGACAAAAAGATTCGATTTCTTGAACTCACGATAATCGAATTCATTTCAACATACTCCTGATGACCATATATGACGATTTTTATATGAAACTCGTAAAATCCAGCAGCTGCAAGTTGTCCTACATGACGTCTGCGATTTGGCTGCGTCCAACTGATATCGCTGCTTTTAAAAATGATTACACTTTTATAACTATTTCGCAATGCGGGGTGAACAGAAGTTTATACACTCACGTTTGTGAAAATTGCAACACCATGAAGGACTTCGTTCTCCTATGAATTTTATTATCAAAAATTCTTATTGTCTAATAATTTGATTGAGGAAATACAAATGGGAGAAATTACTGTGCATAGTGATGCTTTTCAAAGATTTTATGACGAAATAATACATCCAAAAGATAAAATATGTATTATTTATGATTGTACTTATTTAGAAAATCAAGAATTAGACATTTATATAGATGGCTCAGGATTCGAGGGTGGAGTGGGTTGTGCATTTGTTGTTTTCTTTCATGGAATCGAGATTTTTAATAACAGAATAATGTTAAAAAATATGAACTCAATTTTTCAGGCTGAAACTTACGCAATTTATGAAGCCCTCAGATGGATAGAGAAAACTCTGAAAGTGAGATATAATATTAATGTCTACTCAGACGCATTATCGGTACTTCAGTCCCTCTCGGGTCCTGGGCATAAGAATTATTTATTGCATGATATTAAGATTATTTATAAGCGTTTAAAGTTTGTTCATAATATTAAATTGCACTGGATGAAAGCCCATGTGGGACATAAGGGGAACGAGAGGGCGGATGTATTAGCGAAATCTGCTGCCCTTGGAGAGGGAGACTTTGATTGTTATATTCCTGCCTCTAAAAGGAAATCAGTAACAGCTCTGTATGTAAATAATATAGAAAAATGGAGGTTAAGCTGGGGGTCGTCAGATAAAAATCAAGGAATACTAAAGAAAATTAAAATTGATAAAAATATGAATATTTATAATGATATAGACGTAAATCAATTAATAACAGGTCATGGACGATTCCCG